>JACEEZ010003948.1:40000-42500 GCA_016584305.1 Chionoecetes opilio | reverse complement strand
GGGGTTAAGATAGATAGATATTTACTGACCACATAATATAAATACACGATGCCGCAATTGTTGTCATGCTCCAGTGTCCATAATAAACTTTCAAAAACAACATTTGCAAAACAAGATCACTTAACATAACAAAACAAAGAAGAAAGTAATCAAGACATTATATCAGGTCAGGGCGGTACCGGGAACTGTCGCCGATAGGAATTCTCGCCGCCGTGGTCGAGTGTTCCAATTCTTGATATTTCAGGACCCAATATATACATTTAATCAAGTTTTACCAGTGTTTCTGCATTCAGGGATGAAATACTATCGTTAGCTTGATCAGTTAGGTTAAGTTAGGTGCCAATGTTCAGGTTAGGTTAATATTTCCACGTCGGCGAGAGTTCTAGATTGGTGTTTCGGCGAGAATTCCCATCGGCGACAGTTCCATAAACCTTCAGGGCGACGTTATGAGCTCCTTCTGAGGCTTAGTTCTGGCCTGTACTATCATCTCATGCCTTACTGATGTTAACCCCTTGAGGCCCAGAACATCATTTCCATTGTAATATGACTACCATTAGACGATTTTAATAGACATAAGCAATATTTTATAGCTATGACCTGTTTAGTATCCTTGTCCACTAGCTAATTTGGTGTATTCAGTCACTTTTCGTAATTTTATGGCTAACAGACAATTTTTTTATATAGCCAACATAGATCTGGGTCTCAAGGGGTTAATGTGAGTGAGTGTGGGAGTCGCAGTGGTCATGGTGGCGATGGTGGTGGTGGCGGAGGACTCGATTACATGGTGGCGATGGTGGTGGTGGTAGAGGACTCGATTACTCACTCATCTTACTCCTCGTAGAGTCCGTGTTTATGAAATGCTGTTAAAAGCCACCAGTATGGGTCACATGTACACACACCTTTACCTTTCTGCGCGTGTGTGTGTGTGTGTGTGTGTGTGTGTGTGTGTGTGTGTGTGTGTGTGTGTGTGTGTGTGTGTGTGTGTGTGTGTGTGTGTGTGTGTGTGTGTGTGTGTATTCATCTAGTTGTATTCATCTAGTTGTATTTTACAGGGCCTGAGCAACGCTCGTATGGCCCCGTCTCCATATCAACATTTTTATCATTCATCCTTAGTGCTTAGTGTTGGCCGAAGCCACCACCCCGGGAAGCAGGTCACAAACCCCGGCTAATACGTGTGTGTGTGTGTGTGTGTGATATTGCGGATGCTTATATGAATGGATTGGGTAAGTGAGCTAATTTCATATAACTAGATTTTGTCATCATTTATTAATCAAGCAACTCACAATGGCATGAATCCTTCCTTCACATTATCTTGGATGTTATTCTGAGACACCAAACATTATTAATTATTATTATTATTATTATTATCGTTATTACAGATTACAAACTCATTTCATTACACAGACTAATCCTATGACTTATAACCCCTAGATAACCAATACACATTCGAAAGGAATTAGCAGCATTACAGTAGTTAGAGAAATGATGACGTAGTAATAGTATGGCAAAGTAGTACAAAGAGGCCGCCCATTAGTTAAACAGATGATTGAATTACCAGTATTACAGTAGTTAGAGAAATGATGACGTAGTAATGGTATGGCAAAGTCGCACAAAGATGCCGCACATTAGTTAAACAGATGATTGAGTTAGCAGTATTACAGTAGTTAGAGAAATGATGACGTAGTAATGGTATGGCAAAGTAGTACAAAGAGGCCGCCCATTAGTTAAACAGATGATTGAGTTAGCAGCATTACAGTAGTTAGAGAAATGATGACGTAGTAATAGTATGGCAAAGTAGTACAAAGATGCCGTCCATTAGTTAAACAGATGATTGAATTACCAGAATGACACCCGGGTTTAGTTATAAATTTATATAGCTATAGTTAGATAGTTTTTTTTTTTTGGCTCTAGTACATACTTAAGTTAACTCTTTGTCTTCTTGTTGTTGCTTTTTTTGTCTGTATGCCTCCGGGCGATAATAAAATCATGATTATTATTATTATTATAGGTGCCTCTTGCTTGTCATTCGTCAGCGACTTTGGTGTTTTAGCGTTCGGACTTGTTTCCAACGCCTAACAAGTTTTTTAAAAATCCATAGACAATTCTGATAGGATTGCTCCCTTCATATGTATCGGTGTCTTTCTCCTGCAAATACATAACATTTTATTGAGAGAGAGAGAGAGAGAGAGAGAGAGAGAGAGAGAGAGAGAGAGAGAGAGAGAGAGAGAGAGAGAGAGAGAGAGAGAGAAGAGAGAGAGAGAGAGAGAGAGAGAGAGAGAGAGAGAGAGAGAGAGAGAGAGAAAAAAAAAATCGGTTGTACTTTAAACATCTTTCTCGTCAGTGGCGTAAACTACCTATATACGACTTACCACCTACCTATATACGACTTACCACCTACCTATATACGACTTACCACCTACCTATATACAACTTACCACCTACCTATATACGACTTACCACCTACCTATATACGACTTACCACCTTCCATATACGCTACCA
>JACEEZ010003948.1:12500-27500 GCA_016584305.1 Chionoecetes opilio | reverse complement strand
TCACGCTATTCATCATCTTGGTGATCACGATGTGCATATGTGGCATAGTGTAGAAACTGTGCTCCTGCCCTCGCCCACCTCCAACATACTGGTAACAACAGGCAATCGGGTAGTCTTTTTTTCAATATTTACTCGGTCACTGCATCAAATTGTTACTTATTGATGGATTTCAAGAAATGTATCTTAGGCAATGTCAGACCAAGGTAAGTGTGGCTACAACAACGTGTCCCTTGCAATGGTTGTACTGGACTGTCGGGTCGCGAGTGCATGACCTAGACGTGGCGGGGCGGGCAGTGCACGGTGCTGCGGCCGTTGTCTAGCTATAGTCTATTGTTTTTAACGAGGCAAAAATTCCATTCTATCTTAAGGTTTCATGCTAAACATTATGCCTCTATTTACCTGATAATATGGTTAACTATGATAAAATACAGTTGAAATTTAGAAGAACCGTACTATTCCCTTCTCCTGGCATCAAATATCAGTCAGTAAGCAGCAAGGGGGCAGGATTTTGCCTCGTTAAGAAAAATAGACTATAGTGTGGGAATTTCTGGATCACATTTGCATTTTTCCTGTTATCTCGAGCACTCTATGTTCAGCCCAAGTCCACGCCCTGACCCTGGCCTGGGCAGGGGTATTGAACCTGGGTTTAGGTTTCCCGCCATCTATTCTTTCCTTGGACCTGGTAGAGCATCCTACTATTACAGGGCAGGAAGATGTCTTTGCCTTGTTCTGTCGCCGCGAGAACAAAACCCAGGTCCTCATGAGGGAGATAGGAAGTCTTTACCACCTCACACCCACCACCTCGCAATGGAAGAATAATAATAGTGCTAAGCAAAAATTATGCAGAAAATTTTATTGATAGTCATAATAAGTTAATAAATAAATAATGGACATGATTTGTTGTCTTGTTCTCCCCGGAGGAGGTAGATGATATCGAGGCTTGGTGAGGGAGGGACGCAGCCATTGATTTACTTGGACTCGTTAGAGCCGTAGTAACGGAAGGACTCGTTGGACTCGTCGGACTCGAAGGACTCGAAGGACTCAGAGGATCCGGTGTACTTGACGTCGGCGATGTAGCCAGAGCCACCGTTGACGTAGTAAGCCACCTGCTGGACGCGACCGTCGGGGAGCTGCACGTAGTAGGATCCCTTGGTGTCGTCACCGTTACGGGTCTCCTGGTGGCCGAACTCGTTGCTGGAGGGGTCGTGATCGACGGCCCACTGGAAGTTGTACTGGGCCTCGGAGGACTCGTAGGACTCTTCGGAAGAGCTCTGTCAACACAAGAGATTATGATATTGGCGACTGCTGTTATAGCAGTAACAAATGTAACAAATACAGTAACAAATCATCAGAGTGTTGCAGGAGTCACTTGCATGGGCAGGAAGAGTGTAAGAACAGTGACTTATAGCTGGTCAACTTACGCCGTAGCGTCTGAACTCGTCACTGTCGGCGGCGGCGATGGCCGCAAGGCCCAGAAGGATGAGGATCTGTAATGATTAGCGAGATAAGTATGCGATGATTTTGTTATCAAGTACAGGACTGACGGGTGCACAATGAGAGCTTATGAGAGGTAGACTGAGTGAGTGTTGATCGCGGCTGCTAATGCCAGTATTACGATCACTGCCTTGAGCTTGGCGTTTGGTGGGGGTGTGAGTCCCAGTAATCACCTTGGCGTTCATGGTTGGTGTGGAGTCGGTGCTGAAGCTGACTGTGATCCTCCCGTCAGCCGCCGCCAATATATACCTGCACCACCAGACGCCCAGGCTGAGTTTTTGCCCCGCCTTCACCCTAGCCTGCTGTTTGGTAACCGTTTCTAAAGGAGAGGTTTGAGTAACATTGTCTTGAGGGCGGCGTTGGTGCAAGGCGTGACCCTATTTTTGAACGTTTTGTATATCTAGAGTTCAATACAGCTGACATGGAAAACAATCGTGTTATAAAGGGAGCCTCACTTTGTGTCTCCGTGTCGGTGTAATCCATGTGTTGAGGCATTCACTGACCATCCCAGTTTTCTTGTCTGCACCTCTGTCTGTCTGTCTGTGTGTGTGCCTGTCTGTCTGTCTGTCTGTCTTTGTATGTCTGTATGTATGTCTCTCTGTGTCTGTCTACCAGTCTGCGTGTCATTCACCCATGGTCTTGTCCACGCGAGTCAGACTTGCGATTGCCAGTTTCAGTGTGTCTATTTGTGTGTCTGTGTCTGTTTGTGTGTCTGTCTGTGTGTCTGTGTCTGTGTCTGTTTGTGTGTCTGTCTGTGTGTCTGTGTCTGTGTCTGTTTGTGTGTCTGTGTCTGTGTGTCTGCCTTTTTGTCCGTGGCATGCGTACTTGTCGTGTCTTTGTTGTTATGTTGTTTCATCAAACGGATAAAAAGTGTCGACTTATTTCGTTCAAGTTTGTTTTTATTTTCATGCTCAAAAATTCAAAGTGAATTTCATGTTATCTTTGACGCTTTTACTTAAATATAAATTCGTTTGACTATATACAGTATATATATATATATATATATATATATATATATATATATATATATATATATATATATATATATAAATGGGTGTCATTTTTTACTTTTATTGACTTGACATTTTTTTTCTTTCTTTATAGAATCCGTAACACTGAGATGCAAGTCAATAAAATTATGGTAAGAAAATTTTTGTCCTCAATTTTCTTGAGAATATTATGCTTGTTGGATGAGTCAACCACGTGTATCAACTGTTGCTTTGAAGCTTATCATTACCTCCGCCAACGAAGTTGGAGGGGTTATGTTTTCACCCCGATCTGTCTGTCTGTCTGTCTGTCTGTCTGTCTGTCTGTCTGTTTGTCAGTGTACAGGATTTCTCAAAAAGTTACGAATAGATTTGGACCAAACTCGGTATACCAAGTCTATTTGGTATAAGGAAGGACTGATTTAATTTTGGATGAAATATATTTGCAAGTGTTTTCCATGGCAACCAATTGATGAAATATTCGGCCAGAGGTATGCGCTCATACTGAGTGCATATATATATATATATATATATATATATATATATATATATATATATATATATATATATTATTTTTTTTACTATCTTTTTTACTTTTTTTTTTACTTTTTTATATTCGGGCGGAGGTATGCGCTCTACTGAGTGCCCCCCCCCCCCCCCCCCCCCCCCCCCCCCCTCACAATTGGGTCCACTGGTTTACATAATATTATTCATGATTTGAAGATATCAGTGTATATCAAAGTGTAGAGAAGAGAGAGAGAGAGAGAGAGAGAGGAGAGAGAGAGAGAGAGAGAGAGAGAGAGAGAGGAGAGAGAGAGAGAATATATATATATATATATATATATATATATTATATAATATATATATACTATTATATATATATATATATTATATATATATTATAATATATATATATATATATATATATACAGCTTTTCACTCATAATTACATTTATATCATAAGTTGAGCTAATTAGTGGATAAAGGAAGGCATAACAGTGATTGCCATACAGTATAACTCAAGAGTCTTAGTGTGACAACACTGAATACTTTCAGCGGCCTTCGATTAATGGGAATACAGTGGCCTCTTTGTCTAGTTCTTGCATCGGAAAATAAGGGTGAACGGCCGTACCTTATTTCTTTGATGTTTCCTTTACTGTTACTCATAGTGTGGCCAAGGCCAGGCAAGGTAAGAAATCAAGGCGTGATGCCACGATGTGTTGCCAACCCTCCCCTGCCGGCTCCCGCCTCAGTAAAGTGAATGACTATTCGAGATTCAGACTTTGTAGAACTTTCAGTATACACTGTCGCCTTTTTGAGAACACTCTTGCTCAGTGTGTTTACATCTTTTAGACACACACGCACCACGGTTTCTGCATCAAGCCTACCTGCCACTGGCTTAGGGTGTTTGCGCTAGCTGGGTGCCCTCACGCTCACACACTGAACGACCCACACCACACACACACGCGGACACACACCCTCCAACACACACGATGGGGCACGCCACAACACACAGATTATTGCAAATTACGTCTTATCGACATTCGTCTTATGAAAATTAAAGTCTTAGTGACAACACGTGTACGTCCTTATTTGCAAAATTACGTCGTATTGCAATGCGGCGATGAAGAAATTCGGCGGAGTGACAATTACGTGCAGGTGTAGATTGTCACACACTAGACGGAAGCATATACACAAGTAAGAGGCGTTGTGCGAGGAGCAAATTAAGGAGATCGCAGTACGGCGAGCTGGCAAAGTACGGTCTGATGGCAAAATTCGTCGTATTGCAAATTACGTCGTATTGACAAAATTACGTCTTATTGACAAATACGGCGGGCAAATTTCGTCAATATTTCAAATGAAGGCTTAGTGACAAAATTAGCTCTATTGCAAAATTACTGCCGTTGACAAAAGTACGTCTTATTGACCAAGAATTCAGCGTATCGACAAATTAACGTACGTCTGATTGACAAAATAGAAGTTTATTGACAAATTACGGTCTTATTAGACTAAAATGACGTCTTATTATCAAAATTACGGGCGACAAAATTTACGTCTTATCGACAAATTATACGGTTCTCCCTCTCTCTCTCTTTTCCCTCCTTCCCTCCCTCTCCTCTGATATCTCGATAGAAGGCGATCTGATAGAAGGTTTTAAGTGCACAAAGGGATAATACAGAAAGAGGACAGATTCTTACGCTAGTAGCAGGTAGAAACAACTGATATACGGATTTCAACTGGAAAAGCGTAGATGTAAAAAAGAACGTCTTTTTTAACGAATTTAAAAGATTTTTACAACAGGAGGCATAGCCCTACTGTTTGTGTCTATGCAAACAGGCAATCGGTAGTCTTTTTCAATATTTACTCGGTCACGAAAGCATCAACTTGTTACTTCTATGGAAGGATTTCAGAAATGTATCTTAGCAATGTCAACCAAGTGTAAGTGTGCTACAAAACGTGTCCCTTGCATGGTTGTACTGGACTGTCGGGTCGCGAGTGAATGACCTAGACGTGGCGGGGCGGGCAGTGCACGGTGCGTGCGGCCGTTGTCCCTAGCTATAGTCTATGGTTTTTTAACGAGGTCAAAAATTCCATTCTATCTTAAGGTTTCATGCCTAACATTATGCCTCTATTTAACCTTGAATAATATGGTTCTATATAAAATACAATTGAAATTTAGAAGCACCGTACTATTCCCTTCTCCGGGCATCAAAATGCAGTCAGTAAAAGCGCAAGGGCAGATTTTGCCTCGTTAAGAAAAATAGACTATAGTGGTGGGAATGTTCTGGATCACATTTGCATTTTTCCTGTTATCTCGAGCACTCTATTTTTCAGCATCAAGTCCACGCCTGACCCTGGCCTGGGCAGGGGTATTGAACCTGGGTTTAAGGTGTGCCCGCCATCTATTCTTTCCTTGGACCTGGTAGAGCATCCTACTAATTTAAATGGCAGGAAGGTCCTTTGCCTTGTTCTGGCCGTGCGAGAACAAAAACCCAGGTCCTCATGAGGGGATGGAGTCTTTTACCACCTCCCACCACCACATCGCACCTGGAAGAATAATATAGTGCTAAGCAAAAATTATGCAGAACTTTTATGATATTCATAATAAGTTAATAATAAAATACTGGACATGATTTGTTGTCTTGTTCTCACCGGAGGAGGTTAGATGATATCGCGGCCTTGGTGAGGGAGGGACGCAGCCATTGATTTTACTTGGACTCGGTTAGAGCCGTAGTAACGGAAGACCCGTTTGGACTCTGTCGACTCGAAGGAGTGTGTGCGTGCGAAGGACTCAGAGGATCCGGTGTACTTGACGTCGGGATGTGCCAGAGTCCCGTTTGACGTAGTAAGCCACCTGCTGGACGCGGACGTCGGGGAGCTGCACGTAGTAGATCCCTGTGGTGTCGTCCACCGTCACGGGCCTCCTGGTGGCCGAACTCGTTGGCTGGAGGGTTCGTGATCGACTTCCCACTGGAAAGTTTGTACTGGGCCTCGGAGACTCGTAGGACTCTTCGAAGAGCTTCTGTCAACACAAGTAGATTATGATATTGGCGACTGCTGTTATAGCAGTAACAAAATGTAACAAATACAGTAACAATCATCAGAGTGTTGCAGAGTCACATGCATGGCAGGAGAGTGTAAGAACAGTGACTTATAGCTGGTCAACTTACGCCTAGCGTCTGACTCGTCACTGTCGGCGGGCTGCGGCCGATGGCCGCAAGGCCCCAGAAGGATGAGGATCTGTATGATTAGCGTAGATAAGTATCATGAATTTTTGTTATCAGTACTGACGGTACTGACGGTACTTGTTATCAAGTACTGACGGGTGCCCAATGAGAGCTATGAGAGGTAGACTGAGTGATGTTCATCGCGCTGCTAATGCCAGTATTACGATACTGCCTTGAGCTGGCGTGTGGGGGAGTGTGAGTCCCCAGTAATCACCTTGGCGTTCAATGGTTGGTGTGGAGTCGGGTGCTGAAAGCTGACTGTGATCCTCCCGTCAGCCGCCGCCAATATATACCTTCACACCAGACGCCCCAGGCTGAGTTTTTGCCCCGCCTTCCACCCTGCCTGCTGTTTGGTAACGGGGGACCTCGTTTCTAAGGAGAGGTTTGAGTAACATTGTTCTTGAGGGCGGCGTTGGTGCACGCGTGACCCTATTTTTGACGTTTTTGTTATATCTAGAGTTCATTACAATCAATCAATCATCCTTGGGGTCATAATCTCCGGGGGGCGGCGTCGCTCGCCCACCCTACGACGCACTCCCGGGGGTCCACCACGCGCGAGTTCCCATGCAGGCTCCTTTCCATACCAAGCAACTCTCGATAAAAACATCAACTTGCCCCAGCCCACGAGCCTTGTGGAGCCCCCCTTGGCCTCCTCCACGCCGGATTGTTCTCTTACAGATACAACCGAGGGAAGGATCGTTTTTCAAAGGGTAGTGTAGCCACATGCCATTAGCCGCATTTGGCGCTGACGGACTATGCAGGTAATAGCCTAATTCAGTCTCACGGTGCAATCGCTGATTTTGACACGCAATCATCCCAGCGTACCCATGATTCTCGGCGAAGAACACTTATTGAACAAGGCATTGATTCGTCTCTGTTCAAGTCACTAGTTCGTGTCCATGTCTCACAACCATAAGTAAGACGGGATCAAAAGCGACTTGAAGATCTCTGGCTCTTTGTCCTCCTGCACAGGTGTAGCCGACAACGCCAAATACCCACGCTGAGCGAATGTCCATACACCGTGGCCTATGCCAATCCGCCGTAAGGGCTTCTGACGTGACCCGCCGTCATTATGTGGACATGCGCTACCAAGGTATGTAAACTTCCAAGATCTCAATGTCCTCCTGCCACACGCATGAACAGACTGTACTTGCTTCATCTAGTAAGTTCTCCAACACTGGACCTTTGGTCTTGACCAGGAGGACCTCCAAGTCCCCAACAAGTGCTTTGCCTCCTCTGCAGCGCCTCGAGAAGCCATCACCAGGACCTCCAGCGACTCAGCAAAGATTACTGACTGCAGTCATCGGCAAAAACAAGATCGTGATCTTGGTGTTTGCCGGACGGATGCTCCACAATCACTTTGACTACAACCTTGTCCATTACCAGGTCATCCATAACAAGCGTTGAAAAGTGATGGGGCAAGGCGCACCCTTGCCTCACTCCTGTATTCACGGAAGAGCTGATACACCTGCCCCACACTTCACGCACTCAGTCCCCCAGAATATACAGACCCAGTTTATCAAACCAATAGTTCCCCTTGCAGGAATCCCTCGAAGTCGCAGAAATCCAGAGTGACTCACGATGCACCTTATCAAACAGTCCTTCTTGAGATCACATAGGCTGCAGCGATCCTACCCCTGTCGAACTCGACGTCGGCGTTCCACCAGAACACGAAGCGTAGGATACGGTCCGTTGTTGACATTTACCAGGCGTGACAGACTGCTGATAGTTTCTCTGATGCTTTCATCACCAGATGATGCGAATTCGTGTCAGCATATATGGGAAGCACGCTTTGCCTGGTAGCTGAGAGGTGTAATAATATCCACGGTAATTGTTGCAGTCCTGACGGTCCCCGTTCCCCTTTCCCTTCCAGATAGGGACGACCAGCCGCCCTTTTCCAGTCAGGAGGAATGTGGTTACCCTGATTGCCCACACGCAGTCCAGGACATCATGCAACCCGCGTACATGGCCTCACCCCACTTTGAGGAGCTCCGCACTGATATTACAAACAACCAGCTGCGCTTTGCCACCCTTCAACTTTGCTACAGCCTCTCTGACTTCGTAAAGAGAGGTGCGGTTTCGTCAATGGGAGGATCCGGGCATCCACTCCTGTAATCCGTTGGTGTGAATCTGCTCAGTTTGGAGAGGGTCACCGTGAACAACTTGCCCAAAGTACTCAGCCCAACGAGCCATTTGTCTGCCCATCCATGTCCGACACGAGGCGCCCTCTGCTGTTTCGAATAGCACTCGCCCGAGAAGGTCACTTGGAACGGAATGCTTCTTCAGGCTCGGTAGTGCGGGTCGTAGCATTAGCGTTCAATGAAGCCGCGACATCCTCAGCGAGACTCCTGACATAACACTCTCCTTGTCTTCTCTTCAAGGAGGGTTCTAGTCCGTCCCGGCCGTGACAGAGCCCCTATGCTGGTCCCGGTTCCCGCCCAGCCTGGCGCGCGACTCTCCTCGATTTTCTCCAGCGTCTCCGTAGAGACAAACCACGCCTTGACCTCGGGCGCTCCCCAATACACTCCTTGGCAGCCTGTAGAGTTCACGTTGAAGGTTATCCCACAGTTCTACAGGATACCACGAGAGCACGAGCCATTCTCATAATCAACCGATTGAGACTGCCACCGCTACTCATGCGCACATGTCAAGTCCTTCAGTTTCTCAAGATGAACACAGTATGTTACCTCTTGAGATTCTTCTGGACTTGACATAAGCTTAAGTGTAGCAACAACAAGTCCTGTGATTGTTCCAAAGAACTCCCAGCACTCCGGTAAACCTGCATTCTGGAGATCTTAACGAGTACTACGAGTATGGGTCGATCTCCTTAGCTACCCCTCCGGCATTACTATACCATGTCCAGTTCGGTGCAGCTCTGGTCTCTGATACCCAGAACCTGCAATTCTCAAACCTTGCTGGCCTTGCAAAGTTTCGAAGCAGAGAACTTTGGTGTTTTCTGGTACTCAGGGAGCCAGGGGACCAACCACAACCTTAACAAACTGCTTAGCCATCTCTCACAGTGCCAGTAGTAGCCTTGAGTCGCCCCAATGACAATGGTGTGTCCCGAGGAGGACACTGTCTAATACAGAGTCGAGTTTGGCCGAGAACATCTCCTTCTCTTCATTTTACCGCATCTCGTAGAGCGTACACTGCAACAATAGACATGAACCCAGAGTGTGTTTCAATCCTCACCCGCATTAATACGCTCATCAACCGGAGTAACCTCACAACTGCGGCCTGGCAGTTTGCTGGACTACATCCATTAGCCTTCTCCTCCTACACGGGTGGTTAACCATTGCTCATGGCCCGGAGTAGTAGGTTAACCCCGCACTGCTATCTCGCCACCACTGCCTAGGGCCTCCCTCGTCTCAGAGAGTCCCACTCATATCCCACCCTCATCCTACTGAGCTCGCACCGATAGGAAGAGGTAGTCGATGATCGTCTAGAGGCTCAGAACGTTCCCCGAGCCCACACGAAGAACCCTTCAATACAGCTGACATAGGAAAACAATTCGTGTATAAGGGAGCACTCACTTTGTGTCTCCGTGCCGGTGTAATCCATTGTTGAGGCATTCACTGACCGCCATCCCGTTTTCTTGTCTGCACCTCTGTCCTGTCTTGTCTGTGTGTGTGCCTGTCTGTCTGTCTGTCTGTCTGTGTATTTCTGTATGTCTGTTCTCTGTTTCTGTCTACCAGTCTGCGTGTCCATTTCACACCATTGTCTTGTCCACGCGAGTCAGACTCGCGATTGCCAGTTTTCAGTGTGTCCTGTGTCTGTTGTGTCACATATAAGGGAGCTTTTAAAAGGAGGCTAGATAATTTCATGGATGAGGATGAAAGTGGGATGTAGGTAGTGTTAAGTAACGAACTACCACGTTAGGTCTAGTGGCTCTGTTATCTTCCTTATTTTTCCTATGTTCTTAACCCTCTTCCTGTTTCTATTTTTTCCACTTCCTACGACTTAAATCTTTTCAAGAGAAAGTGCAAGTTGGACTTAGTGGTTTACCTCTTTTTGTTGTGCCTTGGCAGTCCCTTTGGTGATAAAAAATATTATCACACACACCCCACACACACACACACACCCATACACGCACACACACACACACCAGACAGAACAACGCAACACGACAACACAACACAACACACACACACACACACACACACACACACACACACACACACACAACCACACACACACACACACACACACACACACACACACGCGCGCGCGCGCGCGCACACATAAACACACACACACACACACACACAGGCACACACACACACACACACACACACACACACAACACACACACACACACACACACACACAACAACACACACAACACTTTTTTTTTTTAACATCACAAAGTACTGGCACGGGCTCAAAAAATGGGTAAAAACAAAGCCCGCTAGTTGCCATCCTATAACGAATACAGTAAGAGAATATATAAAAAGAGGGGTGAGCCAATTTAGTTCTGGAGGTGTCTGTTACTCTTCTTTTGAAAAGTATTTAAGTCATAAGGAAAGTGGAAATTAGAAACGGAAGAGAGTTCCAGAGTTTTACCAGTGAAAGGGTGAAAGAGTAAAGAATACTGATTCTCTTGCATTAGGGGAAGATGGACGATATAGGGATGAGAATGCGTAGAAAGTTCTTGTGCAGCGAGGCCGCGGGAAGGGGGGGAGGCATGCAGTTAGCAAGTTCAGAAAGCGTGAGCATGAATACGGTAGAAGAGAGCAAGAGAGCAACTTTGCGTCGGTGATTTAAAGATTGAAGACAGTCAGTCAGAGGAGGGGAGTTGATGAACAAAAGCTTTTGTGATCACCCTGTTTACGAGAGCTGTATGAGTGGATCTCCCCAAACATGTGAGACAACTCATACATGGGCGATAAGGCCCCTAAGGGCAGCAAGCAATTGGCAAGAGAAAAGAAAGGACGCAGACGCACAGGACACCTACTTCTTAGAGCTGTTTTAGGCAAGAGATCCGATTTGAGATTTCCAGTTCCGATTTTTAGTAAAGATAATCCTAGAATGTTCATTGTAGAAGAAGGAGACAGTTGAGTGTCATTGAGAAGAGGGATAGTTGTCTGGCAAGGTTTGTCGAGTGAGTCTACGTGGCGTCTTGTCCACAGTGGACGGCATAGTACTTCCAGTGACGTCAGTCACTCCCTTGCCTGTGTAGTGTGAACCAAGCTCGCCCGACCACATCATTGGAGCGAATGATACGGCACTGACCTTGAGAGACGCGCGCCTCAGGCTCACATTATTAGGATCTCCCAATTCTTTCTACGGGACTGCGGGGTGACGGGTAGGGACCTATATCGGAGGGTAGCGCCATTCATAGGCCCTAATGTTAAACCTACTGGGCGCCATATTGGCGCAAGGCCTCTTCGTTCACTCTAGCACCACAATGAGAAGTTCTCAAGGCATTATCCCGCATTAGTCATGTTATACATATATAAAGGATAGACTGGTTTATGTCCTCGTGCGCTCGCTTGGCTTGTACTATATGATTAATCCATAAAACATAGTAAAACACATTAACTAAAGGTGTCATTATGAGACTGAAGAAATATGATGAACTTAACATTCACTTAAAACTCGTCGTCATGTAGAACTTTTGTGGCCGCTTATAAGATGGCAGACTATCAATACAAGCTCTCTCAGTGGAGCTTCCATTGACATATTTCGTTTTCTGATACAATACAATAGTACAGTCCGCAATGAACTTCGCGAGCACTTGGGGCGAGCAATCCATCAATTTCTCAAATCTTTTCTTGTCTAACAAATGTTTCGCTCAGTCCTCCTCTTAGAGACCACCCGCCTCCACCCCTCCCTAAGTAGCCACATCCTGTTTCCAAACTTCCCGCTTTATAGCTCCTGATGAGTAATTATAGTTTAAATCCCGCACCAACAGCTATGAACCAATTTAACAGCTCCCTCCCTCCCTCCTCTTTCCCTCCCTTCCTCCTTTCCATTGAGCCCTTCAAGGGGTCCTTGCCTCCATCAGACAGGATGAAGTAACTTTTAAATATTTACATCTTTGTTTTTCGAAAAAATAATGGCTATAGCAAATATAATTCGTAACACTGAAGCAAGGGTGTGTGTGTGTGGTGTGTGTGTGTTGTGTGTGTGTGTGTGTGTGTGTGGTGTGTGTGTGTGTTTGTGTGTTTGATGGTGCGTGCTGCGTGCGTGCGTGCGTGCGTGCGTGCGTGCTGCGTGCGTGCGTGCGTGCGTGAGTGCGTGCTGCGTGGGCGTGGTGCGTGCGTGCGTGCGTGCGTGCGTGCGTGCGTGCGTGCGTGCGTGCGTGCGCGCGGGGGACAGCAGGGGCGCGCCGCGCGCGTAGATGTGTGATGTAGCAATAATTAATGTTTTTGGACATATCTATACTTAAGTATTTTTAATTTTACATTATGTATTTATATTCCTCATTGTGTGGAATAGTGTCAGAGAGAGAGAGAAGAGGAGAGAGCGAGAGAGAGAGAGAGAGAGAAAGAGAGAATAGAGAGAGAGAGAGGCTAATCTGGTAATTATGGGTTTAACATCCTGCACAAACAACCATAAAGACATTTTAAT
The DNA here is from genome assembly GCA_016584305.1 of Chionoecetes opilio. Taxonomy (NCBI): domain Eukaryota; kingdom Metazoa; phylum Arthropoda; class Malacostraca; order Decapoda; family Majidae; genus Chionoecetes; species Chionoecetes opilio. Next base: position 14,719 of record JACEEZ010003948.1, on the reverse strand, counting down.
AGGTGAACGTCTCGAGGTGCTAAAAACTTTATCCTTTTGTTGGCCTCAAGCAAGGCTTTCTGTCCATTTACATCTATAAGCTAAGTGGAGATATCAGGGCCAGGACCCATATATAAAGCATGTAGGGAATGTGCAGTCACATTAGCCTTCACCAGCACTTCAGTCAGTACACACACACAACCCACACACACACGCACAACACGGAACTTAGTATTAATATTGATTAATATATTTTCTTTAATATCAATATTTGTTTTCACTCTATTTTATACACAAAAATTTTATCTCTCTCCTCTCTCGTTGCGTGCTCCCTTCTCTCGTTCCTCTCCTCTCCTCTCTCTTCTCCTCTCGTCTCGTCTCTCTCCCTCTCTCTCTCTCTCTCTCTCTCTCTCCTCTCTCTCTCTCTCTCTCTCTCTCCTCTCATCTCTCTCTCTCTCTTCTCTCTCTCTCTCTCTCTCTCTCCTCTCGCTCTAGAATTACGATCGATTCAAATATGACTACTTTACTACTGCTATGCCAAACAGAGCATACGCAGTAATAATAGTAGTAGCAGTAGTGGTGTAGTATTGCCTTGTTTTAGCAGGAGGTGTTAATGAATAGTAATTATAGTTTAAGTCTCGCAATTACACTAATGACAGTTAACAGCTCTAACAGAGGAGAGAGATAGGTAGTCGGGAAGAGTGAGGGACGGAAGGAGGGACGAAGAAGGAGATGGAGGGAGTGAGACAGAAAGGAAAAGATGAAGGGAGGGAAGGGGTAAGAGGGAGACAGAAGGAAACACCAGGTATGAGGAACAGGTGTTTGTAAGAAGCAGGTAAGGAAGGGAGAGGGGGGGAGGGAAGAAGGGAGGAGAACAAGATAGAGGAGAGAAAGGGAGAAAGTGTTACTGAAATTTTAGAGGAATGGGAGGAAGAAAAGGTGACGTTGACAGAGAGAGAGGAGAGAGGTAGGAGAGAGAGAGAGAGAGAGAGAGAGAGAGAGGAGAGAGAGAGAGAGAGAGAGAGAGAGAGAGAGATGGGAGAAAGGGATAAAAGGGATTACTGAAATTTAAGAGGAAATGGGAGGGAAGAAAGTTTTTCTTCAATCAATTTTGTTATCATAGTTGCTGTTTGCTCCCAGGTTTACACCAGCTGGCAGTTTCATGAAATCCACTGAAGCGTAGATTATGGCGACGACTGTAGTCTTCTTGATAGTTGATTCGCTGTTCCATTTCGTCAACTCGAGTCTTATTGCCGTCAATTATGGTTTTGTTGTCTCTATCAGATTTCTGTAAGTCTTTGATTTCCGCTTTTAGATCATGAACTTGTGCTTGGGTAAATTCCAAGCTTTTAGTCAAATCACTCACTGTTGTTTCCAGTGAATGTGTGAGTGTGTGTGTTGTGTGTGTGTGTGTGTGTCTGTGTATTGTGTGTGTGTGTGTGGTGTGTGTGTGTGTGTGTGTGTGTGTGTGTGTGTGTGTGTGTGTGTGTGTGTGTGTGTGTGTGTGTAAGATTAATATTTTCCAAGGCGTTCACATGTTAAAACGACACGAGGGGTCATCTGGGATACCCAAAAGATCGTTCAATCATTCATACGTGCATAGGTCATGCATGTTACTATAAGTCCTCCATCACTTATCAGTCACCTTTTAACCCTCACCCTCCCACATGACATTGCTGGGGTAACTAAACACAGCATGATAATCTACAGTGTGCTAATACAATACTGTGATACTCTTCCTTTACACATCTACAATGTTACATGTTAATTCGGGTTATCAGCGTTTTGTATTTCATGGTCACAGCCGCCAGATGTCTTTAGTGCTGTTCTCCGGTTAGAAAAGAAAATGTGGACAACTTTTAATCCCTCAATATATGAATCTTTTTTTATATACTTATGACCAGTGTATTTTGATCTTTCTTTTTTGTATGTTGGGTTAATATATATATATATATATATATATATATATATATATATATATATATAATATATATATATATATATATATATATATATATATATATATATATATATATATATATATATATATATATATATATATATATATATATATAATATATATATTATATATATATATATACATATATATATATATATATATATATATATATATATATATATAATATACATATATATATATATATATATATATATATATATATATATATATATATATATATATATATATATTACCCAACATACAAAAAAGGAAAGATCAA
>JACEEZ010003948.1:0-7500 GCA_016584305.1 Chionoecetes opilio | reverse complement strand
TGGTAGGTTTATGTGTCATGCACAAGGCACTAAATCTCCACACGCCCCACCTGGCAGCCATCAAGCTCCCCAAGCCCCCGCCGCCCCTTCACTCTACCCGTGTCGCCCCACACAGACAAGAGCAAGTGACTCTGCCCTTCTCCAGTACAGAGCACCACCTACGTTCCTTCTTACCCCGCTACGGCCGTCTGTGGAACCAGTTAGTTCACCAAACCGACCTCCACCACCACGCCTCGCTACAAGACTTTAAGCGGGGGGTGGACAGCTGGTTGATGGCCTAATTTATTATTAAATATAAAATCTCTTTTTTTATATTATATGAAGCTATAAATAGCTCTAGTGTGAAACCTAGAGCTATAGCTATAATGACCCCTAATGTACTAACAGTTTAAATAAATAAAAAAAAGAAAAAGAGAGAGAGAGAGAGACGAGAGGAGAGAGAGAGAGAGAGAGAGAGAGAGAGAGAGAGAGAGAGAGAGAGAGAGAGAGAGAGAGAGAGAGAGAGAGAGAGAGAGAGAGAGAGAGAGAGAGAGAGAGAGAGAGAGAGAGAGAGAGAGAGAGAGAGAGAGAGAGAGAGAGAGAGAGCGAGAGAGAGAACCAAGAACAAGGACGAGGTACTCGCGACATTTTTTTCCAACAAAAAGACAGTACCTGATCCCCAGCGATCCATCCCAGCTGTGCCCATCCTCACCAATGCCAGCCTTTCTAACCTCACTATAACTAGTGTGGAAGATCGCCGACACTTAGTTCAGGTCGACACAAAGAAGGCCTTGGTCCCAGACAACATTAGCCTTCATATCCTCAAGCGCTGCGCCTCTCAGCTAGCAACGCCCCTTGCTACTATCTTTCAGCACTGCCTCACTACTGGAAGGTGGCCCACCCTGTGGAAGGCTGCCAGAGTGGTGGCAATACATAAGAAAGGAAAAAGAACTGACCCCAAGAACTATAGGCCCAACTCCCTTTTATCAGTTCTTGGCAAGACGCTGGAAGCTATAATTGCCGACAAGATATCGTCTTTCTTCACATCACACCACTTCTTAACATCAAGCAATTTGGCTTTCCGAGCAAACAGGTCAGCGGCCCCGACCTATTGCTCCATCTGTCCACCACATGGCATAAGCGTCTTGACAAAGAAAGGGACACATACGTCATGCCCTTGACATTGCAGAAGCATTTGACAGGGTGTGGCATCACGGCCTCATCACCAAACTGAACAGTTTAGGTGTCCGCGGACATCTGCTGCTCCTACTACAAGACTACCTGCGGGACAGATTCTTAAGAGTGGTGGTGGACGGTCAAACCTCAGAGGAACACCGATCTTTGCCAGCGTCCCACAGGGCAGAGTGCTCGGCCCTCTCTCTGGAATGTATTCTTCAATGACTTGCTCCAGCTCATCCCAGAGGCACATGCATATGCCAATGACTGCACCCTTGCCTTCCCCTGCGACAGACGTGACTGGCAGGACACGGTGTGCCGCATCAACCTGGCATTGGACAACATCGTCACCTGGAGTAGTCGATGGCAGGTCAGCCTGGCCCCTGACAAAACCAGGTTCTCTTATCTCCCGCAAGCAAGACATCCCCAACCTGCCGCACCGGACATACGGCTTGAGGGCAGATCACTCCCCCATTCAGAGATCCATTCCATCCTTGGGGGGAGTTTGAGGGCGGGACTGACCTTCACCAGTCATGCCAGGAGAGTAGCTAAAAACTGGGCCCTTTGGAGACTCAGCTGTGTCCGGTCATCTCCCACCTTCTAGATGCCAAGGGGGTTGAGGTTCTGTAAAAGGTCGGGAAACGTCCCCTAAGGGAATACTCCCCCCTAGCATGGTCTTCCTGCCCGCCCTCTTACTTGGCCACACTAGACCGCGTTCAGAGCAGAGCCCAGCGACTGGTTAGCGAAAAAACGTCCCCACCACGCGCCTGATTTCTTCCAACCCCTCCACAAGCGCAGGGATGTGGTAGGTTTATGTGTCATGCACAAGGCACTAAATCTCCACACGCCCCACCTGGCAGCCATCAAGCTCCCCAAGCCCCCGCCGCCCCTTCACTCTACCCGTGTCGCCCCACACAGACAAGAGCAAGTGACTCTGCCCTTCTCCAGTACAGAGCACCCCCTACGTTCCTTCTTCCCCCGCTACGGCCCGTCTGGGGAAACCCAGTTAGTTCACCAAACCCGACCTCCACCACCACGCCTCGCTAAAAGACTTTAAGCGGGGGGTGGACAGCTGGTTGATGGCCTAATTTATTATTAAATATAAAATCTCTTTTTTTATATTATTGAAGCTATAAATAGCTCTAGTGTAAACCCAGAGCTATTTGCTATAATGACCCCAATGTACTAACAGTTTAAATAAATTAAAAAAAAAAAAAAAGAGAGAGAGAGAGAGCGAGAAGAGGAGAGAGGAGAGGAGAGAGAAAAGAGAGAGAGAGAGAAGAGAGAGAGGAGAGAGAGAGAGAGAGAGGAGAGAGAGGAGAGAGAGAGAGAGAGGAGAGAGAGAGAGAGGAGGAGAGAGAGAGAGAGGAGAGAGAGAGAAGAGGGGAGAGAGAGAGAGAGAAGAGAACAAGGAAAAAGGACAGGTACTCGGGGACATTTTTTCCAACAAAAGACGTAAATGATCCCCAGGATCCATCCCAGCTGTGCCCATCCTCACCAATGCCAAACCTTTCTTAACCCCCCACTATAAAATAGTGTTGGGAAAATCGCCGACACTTAGTTCAAAGGGCGACACAAAGAAGGCCTGGTCCCAGACCCAAAAATTACCTTCATCCTCAAGCGCTGCCCTCTCAGCTTTGCAACGCCCCTGGGTACTATTTTTTCCGCACTGCCTAACTACTGGAAGGTGGCCCACCCTGTGGAAGGCTGCCAGAGTGGGGCCCAAACATAAGAAAGGAAAAAGAACTGACCCCAAAAACTTAATAGGCCCCAAACCCCTTTACAGTTCCTTGGCAAACGCTGGAAGCTATAATTTCCGACAAGATATCGTCTTTCTTCTCACACACATTCTTAACATCAAGCAATTTGGGGTTCCGAGCAAACAGGTCAGCGGCCGACCTATTGCTCCATCTGTCCACCACATGGCATAAGCGTCTTTTGACCAAAGAAAGGACACATACGTCATTGCCCCTGACATTGCAGAAGATTTGACAGGGTGTGGCATCACGGCCTCATCACCAAAATGAACAGTTGGTGTCCGCGGACATCTGCTGCTCCACTACAAGGGCTACCTGCGGGACAGATTTCTTAAAAGTGGTGGGGGACGGTCAAACCTCAGAGGAACACCCGATCTTGCCAGCGTCCCACAGGGCAGGTGCTCGGCCCTCTCCTCGGGAATGTATTCTGCAATGACTTGCTCCAGCTCATACCAGAGGCACATGAATATGCCAAGGACTGCCACCCTTACATTCCCTGCGACATGGTGATCACAGCACGACTGTCGGCACATAAATCAGGTCCTCCAAACCGTCATCTCATGGGTCGTCGATGCAAGGGGATCTCGCCTCCAGAGAAACCCAGCGATGCTTTTCTCTCCCGACGACAAAGTTCTCCTGAGACTCCCATCCCTACCATCTTACTGGGTGGGAGCCGGTGCCCCTGCAGTACGTCTCTCCATAATTGGGGTGGAAGTGAATAGCGTCCTGACCTTCACCGACCAATCCGGACCATGCAAGGAAAGCCGCCTGGAAACTTAGCTGTGTTCGGGTGTCTCCACACCTTCTTGACTCCAAGGGATCACCACCTTATATGCAGCTCAAGTCCCCCTCCCTTATGGAGTACGTCCCCTCTCACGTGGTCTTCCGCCCCCCTTCGTACTGAGCCTTCTTGACAAGGTACAGGCCCGAGCAAACGGTTAATACGTCTGAAGGCTCTGCAGGACCAGCTTACTCCCTCCTCCTGCAAACCCTTGCAGCAGCGTCGCGATCGTAGCAGGTCTGTGCGTCGTTTACAAGACACACAAGCAGCATGCCCCGCACCTGGATGCTCTCCGACAGCCCTGGGCAAAGACCACCACGGCACACCACACCGAACTGCTGCTACCAGGACCATCAACTGATTGTCTTTTGCTGGACGGAGACTCTCTGCATTCCTTCCTTCGCGCTACACAAGAATGTGGAACCGAATGTACAGCAGGACACAGGCTTCACTCTACCTTCGTCACTCCAGACCTTCAAGGAGTGCTAGTGAAACGCTTGGATTAAAGCAGCCATAGTATAAGTACTACCTATAAACTGTAAAACCCTGCTTAAGTTCAACTATGTCTATATATATATATTATTAGTAGTACTGAAAAATAAAATGTAAAATTAGAATAGTAACACATGTACATTAAAATTCAGTTAGTAGTGAAATAGTGAATTAGAGAAATAGATAATTTAGAATTAGTAACCCATAAGGCGAGGAAACATTTACACATTCGTAGAGTCAAATGAAGTTCCAGTAGTCCAGCTGAAGCTACTGCCTGTAAAACCTATAGAATAGGCTAAAAAAAAAAAAAAAAAAAAAAAAAAAAAAAGATTGAGAGCGCGCGCATTATACATAACTTTGTCTTAAAAGTATTCCAGTGTGTTAATTCGAGTTGGATGTACATCTATTTAAATACCCTTAATACATAATATTTAATTTCAGCATGCTTCCCTTACGTAGGTGTTGGGGTGCAGTGGAAAGTTTGTCACAATAGAGTTAATCAACTCCACTGCCGTAGGAATTTTCGTCTTGTTCAACAAGCAAGGTGTAACCCTTGCACGTACAATGCTCTTAAAAAGAGTCATGACAGTCTCCGTTAGAGTTATGACAGTCTAAGGAAGGCTGTTACCAATCACTTCCTCCACCCCAACCCACACCTGCCTCACCTCGCCCTCCCTCTTCCCTTTTTTCCGCCTCGAGAATACTCCCCCTTTTACCCCCCCATTCATCCTCATCTCCTCTCCCAGATTTCCCCCGCATAACTCCTATAACTAACTTTAGATCCTACCACCTCCTTAAATATACCCGGCCCTACGGTTCCACATCCCCTTCTATTGCATCCAACCCCTCCCCTCCTCACTCATCCTCCTACTACCTCCTCTCCCCTTTCATCCTCCTCCTACTCCTCTTTCTCCACCTCCTCCACCTCATCCTCTCACATCCCTCCTCCTTCCTTCTAATCATTCTCCTCCTCCTCCTCCTCCTAGCTCCTTCCTCCTCCTTCTCCTCCTCCTCATTCATACTTCTCGCCACCTCACGAAGGAAGTGAAAATATGGGTCTCCACCAAAACCTCACACATACGTCGCTAATCATCACGCTAGTTTTCTTTAGAGATTTTCCAGTCGAAACACACTTGCATTCATTTACTACAGCGAGCTTTATATATTTACTACAACTAACACACACACACACACTCCACCGTGAAAAACAGTGAACGCATTAATACGTGAGTAATAACCAATTCTATAAACTTGCACGGTCTAGTCCTAATTTGTAATTTATTTGGCTTGTTTTAAATAACGTAAAACGTAGTTTTTGTTCAATCTATAGCATCTGTGGCATTCTTAAAACTGGTAAAAGTGTGGTATTCCACTCAGTTTTTGAGAAGTATGTAACCCTAGGGACAGACCAACCCATTTTTGCTCCTCAACCGCGTCCCTAGCTTTTTCATCCTGAGAGAGAGGCGAAAGAGAGAGGGAGAGGTTGAGGGAGAGAGAGGGAGAGGGAGATGGAGAGAGACGAGAGAGAGAGAGAGAGACAGAGAGAGGAGAGAGAGAGAGAGGACGAGAGAGAGAAGAGGAGAGAGAGAGAGAGAGACGAGAGAGACGAGAGAGAGAGATGAGACGAGGAGAGCGAGAGAGAAGGAGAAGAGAGAGAGAGAGAGAGAGAGAGAGAGAGGGAGGGAAGGGACGAAGAGAGACGAGAGAGAGGAGAGAGAGGGAAAAAAAAAAAAAAGAGCGAGGGAAAGACGAGAGGGAGGAGAGAGAGAGAGAGAGAGCGCGCCCGCTTCCAAAGATATAACATAAAGAATACGAATAATTCACTTTGTCTTACAAGTTTCAGTTTTGTTATTTCGAGTTGCGTAAAATCTATTTTAAATCCCCCGCAGCGCCATTTACTAATTATTTTTCAGCATCGCCTTCCATTCTACGCAAAGTGTTCTGGTGTGCAGGGAAACGTTCGCACCACAATATTTCATCAACTCCACCGCCGGTAGACGTGTGTCTTGTCAAACAAGCAAGAAGAAACCCTCGCACTGTACAACGATCTTAAGAAGAATCATGACAGTCTCCGTGATGAGTTAGGACAGTTACGGAAGGCTGTTGCCATCATTTCCTCACCCACCCACACCTGCCATACTTCGCCTCCTCTTCGCCCTCCTCTTTCCCTTTCTTCCGCCTCGAGTAACACCTCATCTCTACCCCCCTTCCTCATCATCCTCCTCTCCCAAATTTTCCCACGCACACCCCATACCTTAAGATCCTCCACCTCCTTAAATCTACCGGCCCTACCGTATCCACATCCCATTCTATTCTAATCCACCCATCCACTCCTCCACCTCTCCACCTCCTTCCTCCTCACCCTCCTCCTCCTTTCCCCCCTCCTTCCTACTCCTCCTTCTATACCTCCTCCACCTCCTCCACATCCTCCTCCTCTTCCTCCCCCTCCTCCTCCTACCCTCCCCTCCTCCTCCTACCGCCTCAATGTCATCCTCCTCCTCCTCTCCCTCCTCCATTTCTCCTCCTCCTCTCCTAGAACTCCTCCTCCTCCTCCTCCATCCTCCTCCTCCGCCCCATTATCCACTCCTCTACGCAGCCGCCTCCTCTCCCGCCCATCGTCTTCTCCTTCACCTGCTCCCCTTTGCTCCCGTAAGGCGAGGCAGCACGAGACCCAACAGCAGTCAAGGCCCTAACGATCAAAACTTACAATAAATTTCAGGTTCTTGGCGAAATGAAGAAGACGTACATGAGACCAGATTGATCGGGGACTCAATCTCCGAGGACAACTGGTTGGAGTTTTGTGGTAGGGTCACGAGTGACAAGAAGGAAGCGCTTCTGTTTTCCCAGGAGCAGACTCGACGACATCACTGCAAGACTGCGATGACGCACAAAGAACACAAACGAAACACTCTATGTCATCCATGCAGGAACAAACGAGTGTACAGTAGCGGATCTGAAGAAATTCTGGACCAAGTACAGGAGTTGATCCGGATAAATTCAAGACTAAAACTAATCATCTCATATTCAGGAAATTCTACCCAGACTAGGAGTAGGCCAACGTTTTTACGATAAGGCGTTTCAGCGAACTAAACCAGAATGAGGTCCTCTTTTTGTGCACAGGAGAATGTAGAACTTCGCATAACTTCTGGGATAATTTTCGAGGATCCATCCTGGTTGAGGATCCATCTTATGTGGGGATGACGGGACTCAACTCAGCCGTCGGCCATGCAAGATTAGAGTTCTGCTAAATGATAAAGTTTCTTCCTACAGATCAAAAAACGACGAGACGGAACGTGCGGTAGCAGATCACCTAAA
>JACEEZ010003947.1:265000-270000 GCA_016584305.1 Chionoecetes opilio | reverse complement strand
GAAGGGTGTAAAGGAAGGAAGGAAGGAAGGAAGGAAGGAAGGAAGGAAGAAGGAAGAAGGAAGGAAGGAGGAAGGAAGGAAGGAAGGAAGGAAGGAAAAGGAAGAAAGGAAGGAGGAAGGCAGGAAGTAAGGAGGTCAAGATTGAAGCAGCACTGTCAATCGTCTGTCTTAATGGGTGGTGAAGGAAGGAAGGAAGGAAGGAAGGAAGGAAGGAAGGAAGGAAGGAAGGAAGGAGCAAGAAGGAAGGCAGGCAGGCAGGCAGGCAGGCAGGCAGGAAGGAAGGAAGGCAGGAAGGAGGGAAGGCAAGAAGGAAGGAAGGAAGGAAGGAAGGCAAGAAGGAAGGAGGAAGGAAGGAAGGAAGGAAGGAAGGAAGGAAGGAAGGAAGGCAGGAAGTAAGGTCAAGATTGAAGCAGCACTGTCCACTCGTTCTGTCCTTAATCTGGGTGAAGGAAGGAGGGAAGGCAAGAAGGAAGGAAGGAAGGAAGGAAGGAAGGAAGGCAGGAAGGAAGGAGGTCAAGATGAAGCAGCACTGTCCACTCGTTCTGTCCTTAATCTGCAGTGGTGACCTCCAGACACATGTTCCTGGGAAGTGGTTGCTCCCTCTCCCTTCTGTCCCTCCCTCCCCGCTACACTCCTTCCCTCTCCTCCCCTCACAGTCGCACTTATCCCTCTCTCCCTCACCGACACTCACCATTTCCTTCCCTCCCTTCCTCCTTCCCAAACATTGGCACTCGCGTCTCTCCCTCCCTTTAATAGCAATCTCCTCACTCCCTCACTTTCTCAACTCTCAAACAGACAAATCTCTTAACTATGTCCCACCCCCCTATACACACACACACACACACACACACACACACACACACACACAACACATGGGAACACTCACAGCCCTTGAAGGCGGCGTTGGGGTCTCCCTGCTCCTGTAGTCTGGTGGCGATTTTATTATAGGTGATGCCACTCGTGTTGATGATGCCGAAGATGATGCCGTTGCAGAGGAAGGCCGCCAGCATCACCGCCCACGCCCGCATGCCTCCATCGGGCGGCACGAAGGCCAACACGTGGGCGGGCACCTCATAGCTCTCGAGGGCCCCTGACGCGTTCTCCACCGTCAGGAGCGGGGGGGAGTAGGGTGGCGGCAAGTCCTCGGCACCCAGCACGTGTCCATTCTCCAGCGCCACCGCCCCCGCCCCCGCCTCCGTGATGGCCTCCGCCGTGCCCGCAGGCTCCGGGATCACTGGCGGCGGGACGTCACTCCGGGGCGTGAGCACATATGGCCTGGGTGTCCTCCACCAGCGCCACCTCCTCCGTGCCCGTCACCGTCATGTTCACCACTCACACACTGACACAACACACTATCGCTTAGCGCCGCGCGTCCCGAGGTGGCCTGGCCTGCCTCGGACTAAGTTCATGAGGGCGGCTTTGGAGTGTGTGGCCAGGCAAGCCGCGCACAAGGCCCTGGGAGAGGCGGTGCCCCTCACGTCACGCCGTAGGTGCGGTGCGGGCTGTCGTCCATCTCAAGGGTGTGTATAGCTGGCGTCCTCGCGGCCTCGCCCTCGCCCTCCACACAACCCTTTGCCGATGCGTCGAAGGCTGCTACCCCGCCGCCCAAAAGCCTCGCTTGGCGCTGGCGGTGTACAGGGCGTGGCGCCGTCAGTGCCTGGGGGTGGCGTGCCGCAGCGGCCTGGCGGAGGGCGGGGCAGGCTGAGGGACCTTCCAAGGGCACCACTGCGGCAAGGCTATCCTGCCACTCTACACACGGTGCTCTGAAACAACAGTAAAGAAATAATATTAACAACAAAAAAAACAAAAACAAAAAAAAATAATAATAATAATAATAATAATAATAATAATAATAATGATGATGATAAACTATACTTAGTTTCGCCAAGGCAAGACAGAGAGTAATGTTCATAAAAACAGACATTAAGACTAGTGCTATTAAAGGCCAGAATAACAATGACGATAACACAATCCACGGTGTGTAAAGTAGCAGTCGTGGCAGCGAGACGCGTGAGGGCAATCTCCCGCTACTCAGCCTCCATGGCGGTCAGTGACGCAGTGACGCCAACACGCCAAGGACACCGGCTGATGCCCGCTCATTTATTACTGCTTTTTATGTATATATGTATGTGTATGTATGTGTATGTGTATGTATGTGCATATATATATTATGTAATAGATGTAAATAAAAAAAAATAAAAAAAAGACACCGCCACGTGCTGGGAACAACACTACCAAAACAAAACATACTCAAGCGTCCCCCTCAAAAAAAAACCTCAGCCAACATTAGCACGAAGGCAGCCTGGCGCCCCTGCCACAGCGTGCGAGGGGCGGCGTCCCCTAAGCCTAAACTACCTCAACAGTCACTCACGCGGTGCAGGCCGTTGCTTATCTCGTGGCGTGTTAACCCCTTGAGGCCCACAACGTAATTTTCATTGTAATTTGGATACCATTAGACAATTTGAATGAATATAAGCAATGTATTAATAGATATGACCTGCTTAGTACCCTTGTCTACGTGTTAGTTTGGTATATTTAGTTACTTTTCTTAATTTTATGGCTAACAACAGACGATTTTATGTGCAAAGGAAAGATCATGGCGTGGAAGAGGTAAGGCTTGGAGACGCGGCGTGTACGTACAGGGCCGACAGTCTGGCTATCGCTGTCAAACCATATATATTTTTAAGAGTGTCAGTCCTATCCATGCCTGGCCTGGCTGACTGCCTGACTGCCCCTCTGGTTCTGGCGCCGCGATAACACAACCACTGAGCCATGTTGCGGCGCCTGTATATTGACGCGTCCCTATCAATACTATAAATAAATATAAAACTATTACTGCTGATACTACTGTTACTGTATACATTTCTATCACTACAACTACTGCTGCTACTAAACTAATACTTAGACTACTACTATAAATAATAATAATTTATAATAATAATGATACAACTTTTACAACTACTTTCACTACTACAAATAATAATAATGATAGAACAACTATTATACAACTACTTTCACTACTACTACTACTAATACTAATACTACTACTACAAATAATAATAATGATACAACAACAACTATTATACAACTACTTTCACTACTACTACTACTACTACTACTACTACTACTACAAATAATAATAATGATACAACAACAACTATTATACAACTACTTTCACTACCACTACTACTACTACTACTACTACAAATAATAATAATGATATAACAACTATTATACAACTACTTTCACTACTACTACAAATAATAATGTTACAACTACAACTAATACAACTACTTCACTACCACTACAATACCTACTATACACACAAGCTAATCCAAAAATGCACAGTATATAGCACTACTTCACTACTACTACTACTTCACTTCATATCAAAATAAATGATACCAACAACCAACTATATACCAACTACTTCACTACCACTACAACACAGCTACTACTCTACGACAAATAACAGTGTACAACACTATCATACACTACTTCACACGACTAAGCTATACACAATACAATCTACACTAATACAAATGATACAACACAACTATTATACAACATGTCCCTACTACTACTACTACTATACAAAATAATAATGATTACACACTATTATCAATATTTCACTACACTATACTATCTTACTACAAATATAATATACCACTCACACTAGTTTACAACTACTTCCACTACCCTACTACTACTCTACTACTACTACAATATAATAATGATATAACATATTATACACTACTTCACTATACTACAAAATAATGAAAACAACTATACAACTATATACCACAACTAATGACGCCACTATACACAACCAAGGCCCTCTATCTCAAAAATGCGGTGTTGAGGTTAGCCAGGGCCACACCACTCGCCTGTCCTTCGTTCAGACCAGCCACCACCACTACCACCTACCACTACCACTACCCTACAAACAGGCGTCACTCCCACGGCCCCGAACAGTGTACAGACGCCGCGGTCACCCTCCCACGCAAGCCAGTCACCCAAGCACCGCCCTTCCTCCCGTGACAGGCGGCGAAGGACACCACATAAGTTTGATATGAGAGACAGTGTTATCTTTTTAAACGACGCAACACACTGCCCGTTTATCATTAGTTTGTGCAATATACTGATCTTACTGGCCATTCTCCAGCTCCCCCTCCAGTCTCTCCCTCATCGCCTCCCCTCCTCCTCCAGTCTAGCATACATTATAAAGTTATAACGCCTCAAATAACAGGAAATGAAAGAAAAGCTAGTCAAATAGTAACTTAATCGCCCAGTATCTATGCAAGTCGGGTTATAACGTGATTAACAGTGTATATGCGAGGCCAAGAAGCCTTAGCAATACATGTTTTTGTGTGAAATATGATAATAATAACGTTAGGGATTGTCAGTCAAGTATGAACTATAACTGAATGAAGGGTAGTGAGTGAGTGAGTGAGTGAGTGAGTGAGTGAGTGAGAAGAGAGAGGAGAGAGAGAGAGAGAGAGAGAGAGAGGAGAGAGAGAGAGAGAGAGAGAGAGGAGAGAGAGAGAGAGAGACGAAGGAGAGAAGACGAAGAGAGAGAGATGTTCCCCTCTATCAAGACTTCACAAACTAGATTATAATTATGTATGCGTATGCATAACGCAGGTGTGTTGTGTGTGTGTGTGTGTGTTGTGTATGTGGGTGTAGTGGTGAGTGGGTACTGAGATGTGTGGTGTGGTGTGGTGAGTGGGTGTGGGTGGGTGGGTGGGTGTGTGTGTGTGTGGTGTGGTGTGAGAGAGAGAGAGAGAGAGAGAGAGAGAGAGAGAGAGAGAGAGAGAGAGAGAGAGAGAGAGAGAGAGAGAGAGAGAGAGAGAGAGAGAGAGAGAGAGAGAGAGAGAGAATGTTCCCCTCTACAAGACTGTCACAACTAAGGATTATAATTATGTATTGCGTATGCAGTAACGGCAGGTGTGTGTGTGTGTGTGTGTGTGTGTGTGGGTGTGGGTGTGGGTGTGGTGTGT
>JACEEZ010003947.1:222500-260000 GCA_016584305.1 Chionoecetes opilio | reverse complement strand
TCCTAACTTTGGTAACTTTTTCTTTTGCTTATCATCATAGCATTCCGTCTCCTTTCATTCCTTTATTGGCCTATTACCCTCCTGTTCCTCCTCTCCAGTTATTTCAGGAATTTTTTTCTCTCTCTCAACCACTGACAAATAGCATCAATGACTTCTCCATCACCTCAAGTTACAGCATTTGTCCAGCGTCCATCAAAGTCACCACACACACACACACACCCTCACTATACGCCGATGTCACCATTAATTAACCCCTTGAGACCCAGGAAAGTATACACACGCATATAACTACAGACATACGATTCTCAAAACTGAATACACGCGGATATCGAAGCTTACAGAGAAAGGGGCATATTTATATAGGTACAGCGGTAGACAGGCAAGCAGGTGGTTAGTGGGTTAGTAGGCAGGTGGGTGGGTGGGCTAGTAGGCAGGTGGGTGGGCTAGTAGGCAGGTGGGTGGGTGGGCTAGTAGGCAGGTGGGTGAGTGGGCTAGTAGGCAGGTGGGTGGGTGGGCTAGTAGGCAGGTGGGTGGGTGGGCTAGTAGGCAGGTGGGTGGGTGGGCCAGTAGGCAGGTGGGTGGGTGGGCTAGTAGGCAGGTGGGTGGGTGGGCTAGTAGGCAGGTGGGTGGGTGGGCTAGTAGGCAGGTGGGTGGGCTAGTAGGCAGGCAGGTGGGTGAGCTAGTAGGCAGGTGGGTGGGTGGGCTAGTAGGCAGGTGGGTGGGTGGGCTAGTAGGAAGGTGGGTGGGTGGGCTAGTAGGCAGGTGGGTGGGTGGGCTAGTAGGCAGGTGGGTGGGCTAGTGGGCGGGCAGGTGGGTGGGCTAGTAAGCAGGCAGGTGGGTGGGCGGGCAAGCGTATGAACACCCCACATATTTACCCGCGCGGCAAACAAGGCACGATGACCACTTGCCCAAATTCGGGTAGTGAGTGGCGGCTGAGTGCCTTCATTCAGCCCAGCCGGTGCACTCCCCGCCCTTCCTCCCTGGCACCGCGCCACGCCACTCTGTCTCCCCACCCCACGTCTCCCTGTCTCCCCACGCCACGCCACGTCTCCCGTCTCCCCACGCCACGTCACGCCACGTCTCCCTGTCTCCCCACGCCACGTCACGCCACGTCTTCCTGTCTCCCCACGCCACGTCTCCCTGTCTCCCCACGCCACGCCACGCCACGTCTCTCTGTCTCCCCACGCCACGTCTCCCTGTCTCCCCACGCCACGCCACGTCTCCGACACCACGCCACGCCACGTCACGTCTCCCCACGCCACGTCACGGTCTCCCTGTCTCCCCACGTCACGCCACGTCTCCCTGTCTCCCCACGCCACAACACAATTCTAGATATGTATATTAGGTGATTGTCCATGCCTGCAATTTATAAATGTTCGTTTAAGTAGTTTTCAGTTATTCCTTTTACACTTACGCACTTTTCGCCCATTAGCTTAGCTTTCATCTTAGCTCCATTTCTGTGCTTTTCCTGACTTGATTTTCTATTTATCATGTACTACTTTAGTCCCTGGATTCACTTCTTATGCTGCTTTCTCCTTACTATGCCTTTCATATCATTAAAATCAAATCACTCCTTTAACAGGCTACTACAGTGGTTAATGTTTTGTATGTCATGTGTTGTCAAGATCTATTCCCTTCTTATAACTGTAAAAATTATTATAACATTATTGTGACCCTCCGTCCCTTTTTGTAACCCCCCCCCCCCTCCATTTTCTCAATAAACTTGTAAACTTGTAAACTTGCACCGCCCGCACAACCACCGCTACCCTTCAGTATGCTTTCACTCACGATTGAGAGGACGTGAAGAGGTGACAGGAAAGTTTATTGGCAGAGATGTTTACAAATTGGTGCTATAGAGATGGAAGGACGCAACGGTTAAGGTTTATAAAATTTAGCATTATCATAAAACACCTAAGAATCAGAGAAAAAAAATTATATGTTGCCCTTAGTCTGCCATATTGAGAGAGAGAGAGAGAGAGAGAGAGAGAGAGAGAGAGAGAGAGAGAGAGAGAGAGAGAGAGAGAGAGAGAGAGAGAGAGAGAGAGAGAGAGAGAGACAGAGACAGAGACAGAGACAGAGACACAGACAGAGAGATACAGACAGAGAGAGAGAGAGAGACAGACAGAGACAGAGAGAGAGAGAGAGAGAGAGAGAGAGAGAGAGAGAGAGAGAGAGAGAGAGAGAGAGAGAGAGAGAGAGAGAGAGGGGGGGGGGGGGGGGCATGTGTTCCTACGGCTTACCCTCACACGCCAAAATCAAAATGCGATGAGATTAATCAAAGCAAACCGCATATCATTATCTCCACAACACCTATATAAGCACTGTAAGGAATTGAGGCTTTCAAGATAAGTTGGATGAAGGTCTGCGAATGATAACTCTAATCTACGAGTCTTAAGTCTTACATTCATCCTAATCACAGGTGGAAGTATATTTATCTAGCACACGTGTGAGAAAATACGCTCCACCAAAACCAACGTAATGATTCGCGGGCCAGACTAAAAAACGCTAGACTAAAAAACGCTTGACTAAAAAACGCTAGACTAAAAAACGCGACTAAAAAACGCTTGACTAAAAAACGCTTGACTAAAAAACGCTAGACTAAAAAACGCTAGACTAAAAAACGCTAGACTAAAAAACGCTTGACTAAAAAACGCTTGACTAAAAAACGCTTGACTAAAAAACGCTTGACTAAAAAACGCTTGACTAAAAAACGCTAGACGTTGACTAAAAAACGCTAGACTAAAAAACGCTTGACTAAAAAACGCTTGACTAAAAAACGCTAGACTAAAAAACGCTAGACTAAAAAACGCGACTAAAAAACGCTTGACTAAAAAACGCTAGACTAAAAAAAACGCTTGACTAAAAAACGCTAGACTAAAAAACGCTTGACTAAAAAACGCTTGACTAAAAAACGCTAGACTAAAAAACGCTCCTGACATTGAAATTTCTGTGATATGATGGTAGAAAATGGATAAAAATAGGGTCAATTTCCTGTTTGACACCGAATTCACTTAGGTGGACGAAACTTTTTGACTGGTGTATTTTGATGTTTTGAATGAATCTGCTGACCGTTTCTGTCGCGTATCACTATTTAAAAAAAAAGTTAGGTAAAGGTTAGGTATATTTTAGGTTAGGAATAATATAAAGTATGGGAATGATACCAAAAATAGATGTGGGAGCTTGTGCCTGGTGGTCTGAAACGACTTAGCCCCTTGAGACCCAGAGCGTAATTTCCATTGTAATCTATCTACTATTAGACGCTTTTTAGTTAATTTAAGCAATATTTTATAGATATGACCTGTTTAAAATCCTTTTCGACTAACTAATTTGGTATATTAGTTACTTTTCGTAATTATATAGCTAACAACAGACGATTTTAAATAGCAAAGAAAAGATCTGGGCGCGAAGGGGTTAAACCGAAATTACAAGTCAGTACATACGACAACTTAATCGAGCTTTCTCAGAACTACACAGCAAACGTTTTAGAATTCCTGACAGTCGCGGCCACAATATTGCACCACACACTGTTTTTTTATCGCCGCGGATTTGCATAAGCTTTAGGCGCCAAGACGTTTCCCATCCGCTGTGGTACCAGACACGCTATCGTCAGTGCACCACAAGAACATGACTCACTCACTACTCACCAGCCATGAAATTCTACCTCGTTGACGTATACGATTTGAGTCAGATTTCCCATAAGAATATAATATGAACAAATTGAAATGTAGGCGACTTCCCGCACACAAGTGAAATATAATACTGCTAGAGATAGTCCTTGGCGTCCCAGTCAGAACGTTAGCACATCAACTCCCCTTCTGTTTTCAATGTATTAAGTTTATATATAAAAAAAAAAAAAAAAAAAAAAAAAAAAAAAAAAAAAAAAAAAAAAAAAAAAAAAAAAAAAAAAAAAAAAAAAAAAAAAAGCCTTCAATAATGGACTAAAAATGTACGTATAACAACAAGAATAGTACTACTAATAATAATGGTGATAATAATTATGATATATGTTACATCCATAAGAAAAAACACATAAATGAGAGGACACAATCACACTTATACAGCCTGTCTCTCTCTCTCTCTCTCTCTCTCTCTCTCTCTCTCTCTCAAGTGCATATAGAAACCTTAAATCTTACCACATCTACATGCTTCCTCTCTCTCTCTCTCTCTCTCTGTCACATAATTATGGGAAATCTTACTCGTGATCCGAAAATATTCACGATTATACCACAAAATCGGAAATTATGTACGTGACCCAACAATAGGTAGTAATACGTACTAACAGTGCTGATGATGTTGATGATTGAGATGACACGCCATTCTCTTTCATCCAACTCCTCTTTATATAAACTAACCGTTTCTTCACCACCACATCACCAAGAGCAAATATGAACACTATCCCCAACAATAGAATACTTGACACGATCACAACATCACCTCCTCCTGGTATTCGAGTCTGCATAACACCTGCCCTGTACACACACACAGTCACACACACACCCTGCCCTGCTGTGCGTGTTGTAAACCTGCCACGATCACAACATCACCTCCTCCTGGTATTCGAGTCTGCATAACACCTGCTCTGTACACACACACAGTCACACACACACCCTGTCCTGCTGTGCGTGCTATAAGCCTGCCGCAGTGTCACATTAATTTTGAGGCAGGGAAGGCGGGAAGGAAGGGGGTGGGGGGAGGGGGGGGTTGGAGACGTGCAGGCGCAGTCACTCACTATAACTCCTCAGGTAAGTTATTCATCATCACGACCACCACCACTACCACTACCACCTACGGCTGTACTATGAAACAACAACAATCACAATTATCTCTCATATTACTCAACCACATCTTCTAAGCTCTCGACAGCTGTAAATAAGATCTAGAGGAAGAGATAACGGTTAAGATTCGTTTTATCGCCCCTGCCTTATCTCGCTTACTACCTTATAAAGAACTAATCTTTTGTCATACATGTCTTCTACTAACCTTCAAACCTCTTGGCAAGCTGTTACTTTGGTCAAAAAGGATCTAATAAACTGCAAATCTAGTATATACGTTACCATCTATCCTATACATACCTACATACACAAGTAACCCCTTCACACCCAGATATTTCCTTTGCTATAAAAAAAAAAATATGTTGTCGAGCCATAAAATTACAAAAAGTAACTGAATATACCAAATTAGTTAGTCGACAAGGATACTAAACTGGTCATATCTATAAAATATTGCTTAGTCACTAAAAAGCGTCTAATGGTAGCCAAATTACAATGGAAATTACGTTCTGGGCCTCAAAGGGTTTAACACGTCCACCTAACCTCCCTCCCCTAGTCAAGGTCACTCATAGTTAGACATGGACAGGGACCGGTGACACAATTTTGCTATATTCCCACGAGGGTCAAAAAAAAGTTAAAAATAGCAGGCGTGTGTGTGTGTGTTTGTGTGTTTGGCACTGTGCCCGGCTGTGACTGGCTGGCACTCTGTTTCTCCTGATGATGATGGTGATGCTAAACGCGCGGCACGTTGGATCAATACCCACACACACACAACACACATACATACACACGCACACCCTCTCTGTCCCTTAACACACATATATACACATGCCCACATACACTCAGATCTGCATCACCACACACACGTACACACACAGCATCCAGCAGACACACAGAAAAGATGCTGCAAGGCACAGCTTTGAGGCGTCTTTGCCACAGCCTCGGCATCCACTCGCCACACGCCACCACACGACGCGCCACACAGCCACAACGCATCACAACCACTCATTCCAGGGTGATGCTTGACGTGCGGGGATGTGGTATGGAACACATAGTAACGTAAGGTAGTGTGTTTACCAGTGTGGAGCGAGTTATTGGTGGCTTGACGCGGTGGCGGCGTACACCCTCCCGCTGTGATGGCTAACCGTGAACTGAAGTGTTTTGCAGGATTGCAGCAGCAGACGACACGATCAGCTGATCGGACTTACGATCTCTCATTCACCATTAACCTGATCATGCGCCATACTCGTGATCACCAAGTCACCCTCCTGGTAGTTATAAAGCAGCCCATTGAAGAAATTGGACATTGTTGTGCCTAGACACACGCGGTTCGCTGGCTCAGTGGATGACATCGCGGTGCGCCACTGTGGTTCAGCGTTCAACCGTCTCATGACTCAAAACCTTTCACTGAGACAAGCGGGTATTAGTCTCCCTTGAGTAAGAAATTTGTGAGATCATAGCCTTAACCAAAAGATCAGTCCTATGAGCTCTAAAAACAGTTTATCTTGTGCCTCATTTTTCACTCGCTCTCTCGTTACCCTTCACTACCTAGTAAATGCTTTCATGTCAAGTGTCTATCATGTGAGTTTTCAGACTGGATGAGATATTACAACTTTAATGTAACACTCGGGATTCTTGATAATCATTAGCCTCCTCGATTAGCTTGTTGAAATTTGTAAAACTTAAAACACTGGTATGCACTTGTTGGAGAGCACACATGTTTTACCGTAGATAACAGTAACAGTAAAGTCGCGGGACAACTTTTTTTTTCTGTTTACCGCCGTGTGGTGGCGTTAATACTTACATTTCTACATCCATGATTTCAGGTAAGTTAGAAGGGGCTATCTGGAGAGTCTCTGTCATTGTGTGTCTTCATCTGTGTCATATTATGGCTATAAATAAACAAATTACAAAAATATCACCAGAGTAGCGACCAACAATAAAGTCGCCAGTTAGTGTATATTTACTGAGTGTCCTCCCTACGCCGTCGTCGCCCGAAAAAAAAACGAGTAGTGAAATTTGAAACCGTCTATACTTGCAGCTACAAAGCATAAAACAACGCTGAAACAGGGTAGATTATACAGTCATGATATAAACTACTGTGTATCATCTTAAGTGGCACATAAAAATCAGTAGTGATGCTATAATTCGTAATATTTGGCGGCTGGCGACATTATTGCAGGTGGCGACTATACTGTTAGACTTTACGTTACGGCAGTGGAGCCTTCTTGCCCCTCCCCCTACACTGTCCCCTGCACCTCGGCACCGTGCTCTCAGTAGTACTTCTACAGTATTTTTTCTTTCTTTCTTTTATACATCTTGGCCTATAGCGCCTGTAAGCAGTGACCTGTAGGGGTGGGATGGTAGGCCCTGCTGGAGGCTCACTTAAGGGCTGTGATGGTTGGTCCTCGCCCGTGGTGGCGCAGGCAGGATTTTATAGTGACGCCTGTAATTAGAGGCTCATGCCGCCCCCGTGTCCTCCGATGCACTCTCAATCGAAGGTAGAGTTGACGGGCAGGGCATGTGGGTGTTCTTAGGCCACTCGACGGTGCAGAAAGATTTTAAGTGGATATATGGGTCTCACTCGGGATCGAACTCGGGTCTTCGAGAACGCAACCCGGTACGCTAACCACTCTGCTACCGCCTCCCCTGACATAGTATGCCTGTGATTCACTCCTTTACAGCTCTGGTAGGTTCCACTATACCTGCACAACTGTCAAGGGTTCCTAACCTTCACAAAGCTTTCTATCCACATGTGAAATTTCTACATCCATCTCTACAGTATTAGTCTATGGTTCAGTGTATCAATCATGCAATGAAAACAAATCATGAATATTTCTGCACATATATATTTCTGATATAAATAATCTATATAATTTTCTTATATACATTATTTTCTTTACTTTCAGGGCTTACTCTTAATTATCGGGGGGGGGGGGGGGGGGGGGGGGGGTTACACACACACACACACACACATACCGTCAATACAACTAAATTTTAAATAATGCCCTCAATAAAGTCATAACAAATTCTCTGCCTGTAGTGCCTGCAGTGTTTGAGTTTTATAAATACTGCACAGACAACAAAACAAAGGCATAGTGATAGAATGGGGAGGATGATGGAGCAGGGGACTCTTCAATAAGGAACTGTGACTTTGTAGAGCACGCGAGGTCATGAGGGAACAGAGAGAATAGGATCTTGTTGAGGGATGACAGCTAGGGTATTTTTATGAGTGTGATCGGACTGATGCTCGTATTCGTAGTCACATACCATGATTGCTCGTGGTAATTGCTATGATTTTGTTCCATTTCTACTCAGTCAAAATTATTCACTTGATCTTGTAGCTGCCATGGAAAGTACTAGAGCAATCCTACAGTACTCCTATTGCAATCACAACAGCTGGCATGACCTATTGATTTAATTAGGACAAGACAAAAAGTGAACAATGACCACGTACAATGATGGTATGTGACTACGAATACGGGCATAAGTGATGAGAAGTTTGATGATGATAGGAAGGCTGGCAAGAAATACCACAACATAGGAAGACACACACACCAACATCCCATCCTGGGTGGTGTGGGCGTGTGTGTGATGGACAAGGAAGGCACTCGGCACATCCTTAGTCATGATCATTCCTTTCCTCCACCTTCCCCACCAGTCTTGGAAATGCAAGATATATAATCCTATTAATTGCTGCTCCATCCTATTCCTTGCCCTGTCTACCCACTACATAAACATTTTTAGGGAAGGAAGGGGAAAGGTCGCCCTCTTCTTCAGAGATTAAACCCAGCAGGTTACAACACTGCCACTCCACAAAGCTTAGCAAACGCCCCTTGAGGGAGTGGCTCTTAAGGGTGGCCATCAGAGACAGACAGACAAGACGGGTTCCTTCGATGCGTCACTTCACTGTCACCGGTGGAATAAATTTTGAATGCCATGTCAATCTGGCAGATGAGTCCTCATGACTCCAATATTAAATTTTAACAGAAGGAACACACAAGATATGTAGACGTAGTAAAAGATAATTTTTATGAAGCATAGAGAAGTCATCCTACTGCTGAACCATGATCATGACAGGTCACGAGAAGATAACAATGAAAAGCTCCTGCATTGAAGGATAAGTTTGTTCGGAACTTAATTTAATTATGTGATCACAATAGAAAGTTAGAAAAGCTGACTAGTCCATTACTCGACCTATGAGATACACTTTGGTTCTGAAAGAAATGAACTGTCTGTTCTTGCCCGAGGTGGTGGTGGCAGCGTGCACAACACCCTGATGGGGGCCTACAGGGGGCACAGGGCTGACCTCTTGTCTCCTCTCACTTGTGCACATCATCTCCATCTCAACTTAATACCAATGCTATCAGGATAATCCATAACAGTGTAAACATTTGTATATCCTGAAATGAAATGAGATGTAACAATATTGGCAAGGGTTAAAAGTGCTCATTTAGCTACAGTATTCCTTAAGGCAGTCCGAGGGAGGCGTCACTGGTGCTGCCTCAATGCGTGGCGCAGAAACCTTCCTCTCATGGACATATACGAGATATTGCTTCATTGCTTCACACACACACAACTGCCCACCATAACACAGCTGCAGTAAACTCCCACAAAATCCCCAGCAGATCCAATAAGAAACAACCTGCAACACATCCTCCCTTGGCTATCCATCACAATAATGTCATCTGTATAATTAATAGAATAATACTGGGCAACAACACATCACAACCCCAGACACAACAACAGGCTTGATAAAGGCTCTCATGCTTTAAGACTTACATCAACATAACAACAGGTCACAACAAATTGACGTGGCATAAGGGTTTGCTCCTTTGCCTCATAACTGTGATGATGATGATGATGATGATGATGATGATGATGATGATGATGATGATGATGATGACGATGATGAGTATCTTCTAAGCAACACCTCAGGTTACACTCCTCCGGTTACTTCACGTGTCTTCACCTCAACGCTCATCAGACATTCTTAACAATTAATCAAGAGCCTCATTAGTTCATACAGTACAATGTCTTATTCTATGATGACTCAAGCACTGAATAGTTCCTTTAGACCTGTGTGAAGGCCTGAGTGTGAGACGAGACTAAGGGCTTCTAGTGTGGCAGGACTCAAGAAGGATCCATAACAATATAACGGTAATCACACTGAGTTATTGCCGGGCCCGCACAGCCTTGACCGTTTCTGGTCTCTCTCTCTCTCTCTCTCTCTCTCTCTCTAAGGATCACAGGATAAATGATCTAATGTACTCAAATAATATATAAGCTACTCATTAATATAGTTTGCAACACATCTTAATCTACTATCTTATATGTGGGTAGTATACCAAAGTATTAAATACGTTCATGCTTAAGTCAATGGTGGGTTCGGGGCGCCAGTCAGACGTGCAACAGTTATTTGCACTTCCCCAGCTACTCCTTGCATATGAACCATTACCGTTCATCTACATCTTAGGTACCCCCGCCATGCCTCAAGTTGCAGCATAAGCAGTGTTCAGGGCTGTTCAACTGGCCAAGTAAACATAGAATGATAAACAGATGCAAATATGAAGTGCGATCAAAAAGTTCCAAGACTGTTCCTGTTGCAAAAGAATGTGGTGCAGCGCTGCCCTTTGTCCGGCAGGAGCACGCCGGCACTGTCCCGAGTCCCTGTGCCCTATCACTGTGTACCTGACCACGACCTGTCACAAGTGTTTTTATGACCATGTGTAACTTGCTATTTCACTTTATGGACCTTATACTTGATTGATTGATTGATTTAATGCCAAAAAAAGGTGAATGTGCCAGACATCAGAGGTCATATGGCACTATGGCAAAGCATATAAAGGGTAGGGTTATATAGAAAAATAGCGAAACGGTGAGGGAAGGGGAAAGAACGGAATGTTACAGCAGGATGGTTAGATCAGATGCAGGATGTGGATTTGTGAACTTAAACTTGAGCAAATTGCAAACGTTAAATTCGATGTCAAACTTAGGAAGTCAGCAACAGAGACCCATGGAAATGTTGCAGTAAACCTGACTATGAACCCATGAACCAGGCGAGGTGTTCCGAGTAAAGGCTGATTCACACTGGCGTTTTTTCGGCATTTTTATAGGACGAGAAGGGTCTGGGTCTGGGGCTGGTGTCATGATCGCAATAGGTTTACAAAAAAAATCACACACCGATCGCTCGGTCTTTCGAGAGACCGACTACTCGTCCTATAAAAATGCCGAAAAAACGCCAGTGTGAATCAGCCTTAACACTCGAACTTCAAGAAGGGAAGAAAGCAAGGCAGGTCAGGAGGACAACCAAGAGCAGGCTGATCTATTTCTTCAACCTATGCAGGGACGGGTGGCCTCCAGGTGTATGTGTCTGTTATTAGGGCCTGAAGGGTCTTGACACACTAGCAGCAATCAAGTATTTTTCCTTTTCCTGATTCTAATATTAGCCAACTGCTGCTTAATATTGGCCTGGCTGGTCTCATCAAAGTGTACCCCATCTATTGACAGTACCAAGGAGCCGTGAAGTTAAGAATGCGGTGATCCATCAAACTGGGTAAATGACTGTCCTGCCAATGCCACACGGAGCATCACAAGAGGTTAATTAATTCCACACACCACATGATCTTGACCGCCTGCCACCGCCCTCTGTGTCGCCCGCTGGGGACGGCACGGAAAGTTCTCTCTCTCTTCTTACTTTTCTCTTCCGTTGTTGTGATGGAATTCGGAAGGGGATCCCGAAGTGGGTTGCGGCAGCCCTCGTGACAAGTAGCCTTAGGGCACTACTGGTCAAGGGGACTGTGACAGGGTGCCAATGTACTAATCCATAGGCGGGATGTCATACCACAGAGAGTTATGCTGCCCTGGGCCCACAATTTCCCTCTAGAATCACGTCAGCAGAATCCTTCCACAGATGCACCGACAGGGTAACAATCACAATTTGGGGAATAAATCTATTTCCCATTTTTACATACTGACCACGGTGGAGTTGGAACCCACCCGCCTTAGCATTCTTTCTCTCACAGCCGAGAAAAGTACCAACCAGGCCAAACTGATATTCCTCTTGGGAAGTAGTTTTTTAGGCTATTTGAACCATTACGCCGGGACAGAACATTTGAGGGAGGACAGTCGCCACAAGTGACCTGAAAAACACAAACACAATTGTCACTCCATGTTCCCCTTCTCACCAGATTCTGCTCCCTTTGCCTCCTCAGTCTTCCCCAAGATGAAGCACAAACTGAGGGGTTTGTTTTGACTCCATGGAGGTGATCCAGTGTGTCGCATGTGCTGCTTGACACAATTAATGAATGGAATTCCCAGGAATCACTCCAAGCATGGCACAAGTGTATTGCAGCACAAAGGCAATAACTACTTAAAAAGAGAATGCTACCATATGGAAATCAAGTATGGGCTTTGTTTTTTATAGATGATCTCTAAAATGTTTCATTGCACTTGGTCAAGGAACTGTTCTGAGGTGAGGCCCTGGCTACCCTGAGGCTGTGTGGGAGCCTCAACACTGGCATCAGCTGTGGGAGCCTCAACACTGGCTCTCAGGTGAGGCCCTGGCTACCCTGAGGCTGTGTGGGAGCCTCAACACTGGCACCAGCTGTGGGAGGTGATGCTGCCAGGCTCTTCACAACTTCAATAAATTGGCTCTACTGCACTTAGGAGCCCAGCACTCCTGCATACAACTGTAATGCCTCATACATAGTCAGGACGCTCACCCTTCCTTGCATGCTTATAAATGTCTACATTTGGATTGACACTGATACAGTGAGTATTAAGTCAGTTGTGTTCTCCTGACACAACTCCACCTCCGACACTCCCCAAAGTTACCTTGAACACATAGTGTTGAGAAGTGGTGGGAAGCAAGATCCTTATGGCACACAGCCACACACAACACACTGTTGCACATTTCCCAAACAAAGCTGTATCTGTTTTGAGCCACAGCAGCTGTTGTCACAGGCTTATCTGAACAGTCACTTCCTTGATGCACCTCTTGTGTACAGCATTGTGGATGGCGTCCAAAACACCATCATCCAAGGCTGCAAAACATCCATTTTGACGTTGCCATGGCCGGTCATCCATAGATCCAAGACTTCTTTGTTGCCCAAGCCAGAGCTTTGTGACCCCCAGTGAGGCTAGGACCAGGCCAGGGAGCCCCGGCCTGCAGCAGCATCAGGTGTGGCCGTGGGGTCCTCAAAGCTGCCCTCGGCCGTGCCGCTGCCCTCCGTTGTCTCCCACTCCATGAGGGCGTCGTTGAGCAGCGCCTGCAGGTCCACGGGCACCGAGGCGTTGCGCTCATGATCAGAACACTCGCACTTGGCTAACACGCTCCTCAGCAACTGTAGCTTGTTGGTGCAGATGACCACACAGCACGGGTCATTCTCGTCCTTCCTCAGCACCAAATCCAGGCCTGATGAAGGTCCCGAGTGACAGTTTCCACCATGGGCCTCTGGCGGGAAGCCCTCTGGTGATCCCGCCCCATGATGGTGGTGGTGGTGGTTGTGGTTGTGGTTGGGGGAGGCACCTGGGACACATTCAAGGGACTTAGGCGCGGCGTGCTTGTCACAACCTGAGTGTTGCTGCTCTGCTGCTGCTGTTGCTGCTGCTGCTGCTGCTGCTGCTGTTGTTGGTGGTGGTGGTTGTGGTTGTGGTGGTTGTGGTGGTGATGATGTTGGTGATTAGTCTGCTCACTTCTCACACTGGCAGGATGTTGTTGTTGTTGTTGCTGCTGGCAGTTATGATGGTGGTGGTCAGGAGTCTTGGGTAAGGAGGGGGCGTGAGAGTGGGGTTGGTGATGATGGTGGGTGGCTGGGCAGGGGATGGAGTGGTGGGCAGTGGCTGAGGTGCATTGTCCACCTGCTCCCGGTGTTGGCGCCGGGACTGAGGCTTGGGCCGGGCATGAAGGCTGGGGCTGTAATGACGCTTGAGAGTGTGGTTGGGAAGGCATGTGACACAGCTGGGATATGAGGGAAGGTGGGGGAGGTGACGCAGCACAGGGGGGAAGGCTGGGCTTTGGGGAACAGCATGACGGAGTCTGTGCTTCCTGGTGGCTGCCACAGGCGAGGGAGGTGATGAGGGACGAGGGGGATCTGCTGCCCCAGCTGGGTCGGCAGCATCCTGAAGGAGGAGTAGGGAGGGCGGTTGAGCAATTAGATTGGGAGCACGAGACAGCAGAGGAGCAGCAGGACTTGGCGGCTCCTCCCCACTGGCTACAGCTGGGAGAGCGGGGTTTCAGACCAGCATCTGACAGAGCTGACTGGGGTTGTGAGAGAGGTGGAGGCGTGGGTGTGGAGAGGGAGGCCTTGCTGGGCGTAGATGAGGGAGGCTGGGACAAGGGAGGAATATCTCCAGTGAGCAGAGCCTCAATCATGTTAGGCGAGGAGAAGGGAAAGTCAGCTGAGAAGTCTGAGGCAGCCATTTCCACATCAAAGGTGTGGTCTAAGCTGCCCCAGAAGCCAGGGGACCAGACTCACCCTTCACGCCTGAACCAAACACTGGAGAGCCTATCAACTCCTCCATAGACGGGGAGGACAAGGATCCTATGTCGTCCAGGCTGGGGAAGGAGGGACAGAAGGACGGCTGCCTAGGGGGGGCATAAGGCTACCCACCTCCCCTGAACTACACTCCCCAGGGCCAACTGTTTCTTTCAAAAACTCTGCCACAGAGATCTGCTGGTCAGGAGTCTGCAAGGTGCTCTCAGAGGTGAGGGGAGTTTGAGTGGGCTGTGCCTGCAGGGGAGGGTGTGAGGGGGAGGGC
Organism: Chionoecetes opilio; assembly: GCA_016584305.1. Taxonomy (NCBI): domain Eukaryota; kingdom Metazoa; phylum Arthropoda; class Malacostraca; order Decapoda; family Majidae; genus Chionoecetes; species Chionoecetes opilio. Next base: position 245,469 of record JACEEZ010003947.1, on the reverse strand, counting down.
AGGGCATCAGGGCAGTCCTTCACAGGCCGGCTGGTGTTAAGGGCCATGGCAGGCAGGGTGCTGGGCATGGCCTGGGCACCCCCATCAGGACTCTTGGCACCCATGTCTGGCTTGAGGGGCAGGTGTGTTGGGGCTCATTGGGGAGACAGCTCTTGGTCGGGACTTCCACTTCTGGCTTCTGCTCAGAAAGTTATCCTTGGCAGAGTGAGATTCGGGCTGCTGGAAACTGTTTTTTGTAGGGACCTGAGAGGAGCTCCCTTCTGAGGCCTGAGCTTCACCCTGGGGGGGGCTGGGACAAGGGGAGGTGGGCGCGCTGTCTGCTATGGCGTTGCAGGAGCACTCGTTGCCTCGGCTCGGGTCACAGCGACAGGGGTTACACTTGCAGATGTCGGCATGCGCAGTGATCTTCTCCAGCAGACCTCGGTCATCATCCGCCTGAGAAAAGGAGACACACACACACATAACATTATTTTCCATCTACCTGCATTGGTATTCATTTATTCACTTGGTAGGAGACCCTCACTGAATTGGCATGTCTGGGAATCTGGCTTTGCAAAATCAGGGAAGATGCTGGATACTCTGATAATCCAAAAACTCATCCTACAACCCTGTATAAAACTGTAAACAATAAAAAGGGAGGAGTGTGTTGTGACCGTGCTGGTGGCGGGACAAGTTAGAAGGGCTGCCTGCAACCCCCTGCTCTGACCCACCCAAGTGTAAAGACCTGAAGAACATAAGAAAATAAGGAAGCTACATGAGGCCGCGAGACCTACAGGTGGTAGTTCCTATAAGAGAAGGAGGATATATTTGTATGTCTACCCTGGTGGTGCATCAGAACTTGTCATGTGGGATTGAAATTGTATCGGAGAAACATGAGGACTTCAGTAATAAAACCTTAACAGTCAATGACGAGAAATAATTGCTGTAGAATTATACAGAAAAAACACAAGAAAATATAGAAAACAACTCGTAGGACAATAAACAAAAAAATCTATATTCAATAATCTATATTCATCTTCAAATTGGGACGGGAGTTAGCACGAATGATGGTGAGTAGCACTAACAATGACGTGGTCTTGAGTTCAATGCCACACCACCACATCATCATGCAGGGGAGGTAGTGCTTTCCTGTGACTTCAGTAGTACTACAGTCTTAATTGCATAACTTTTAGGATTTTCTGATACATTGACATAGAGCATACCCCTAATATTACACTAGATTACACTGTACTGCATTGAACTAAACCACACACACACACACACACACAACGCAAAATTGATAGAGAAGATCTGTTTGTGTGGGAGGATAGAAATACAAGAGGTCATGTGAAGAAATTGAAAAGGACCACATGCAAGAGGGACATAAAAAAATACAGCTTCTCATATAGAAGCATAGAAGCCTGGAATAACCTTGATGCAGAAGTGATTAATGCAAGAAATGTTCAGGACTTCAAAGGCAAGCTGGATAATAGTAGATTTGGAGACAGGACAGTGCGAGCATAGTTTTTTTTTCTGTATGTTACAACTAGGTAAATACACACACACACACACACGCACGTACCTGGGAGAGGTCTTCTAGGCTCTGGGAGTCCTGCAGGAGGCGACCCACTGAGATATCATCTGTGGCATTGACGATGGGCACCTGGGAGGAGGAGTATGAGCTGAGCACCAATGGCACATCTTTACACATTCAACATACCAGCCACTGCTAACTGAAGGCAAAGTTAATAACAACATAAGAAACATAAGAAAATAAGGAAGCTACAAGAGGCCGTGAGACCTACACGAGGTAGTTCCTGTTACTTAACGCTACCTATATCCACCTTTCTTCCCCATCCATGAATTTATCCAGACTCCTTTTAAAGATCCCTATAGACTCCGCATTCACCACCCTATTTGTGAACCAGTTTCTCCCTATTTCCTTTTTTAAATCTATGCCTCAAATGGTGACACCAGTATTAACATCAACTGCCATTATTAGTAAACTGTGGATCAATGAGCATGTGTAATCGCCTACTTGAGAGTTCGTAGGGAATAAACACCAGAATAGTTATGATGGATATCAGGTAAAAAGCTGACCAATGTTCTCTGCCTATCTATGTCTACTGTAGGTTAAAGTATTCTGATAAAAAAGTTCTGAAATTTCCAGTTACAAATGAATGGGGCCCACCACGGGACTTGTATTATCGCCAAAGGCATTCAATCACCTGCAAAATTTAGCAGAGAGCAAACATCACATTCTGTCACCTCATATTTTTTTTTTTTTTTTTTTTTTTTTTTTTAGGGTTCGAAATTTCCTACCTATAATACACCTAGATATTTTTTTTTTTTTTTTTTTTTTTATACATATCCCCCCATTATTCGGATCCTTTCATTACTCGGCCAACTCCTTGGCCCAATTAGTCCGAATATGAGAGGTTTTACTGTACTATTCTTGTTCTTGAAATCAATACTCTTGGGTCAACATATCATCCCATTGCCTTACTGTCTTGAGACCACAAATATAAGTAAGGTTGAAAATAAACGAGAATTATGAAATCATTGAGAAAAGAACAGGCAAGTCCCTCCCCCCTCACTGCCATTCCTTCCCATCATATAACATAATAACATAAGAGAATAAGGAAGCTACAAGAGGCCGCGAGACCTACACGTGGTAGTTCCTGTAAACATTTGTGTAATATACCCAATTGACGACAAATTCTTCACTATAAATGATGAGTAACTTAGTTTTTTAACGAGTCAATCTTTATATATCAGCCTTACCTTCATGTTGGGGTTGGACTTGAGGGTCTCCAGCTCAAGGAACTCCTGCAGGGTGAGGCTGGAGGGTCCGTCCTTGCCCTCACGACCCACCGGGATGATGGCAAAGGCTGCAAGGCAAGACGAGGGACAATGAGAAAATGGGTTGAGGAGCAATGCAGTCGTACCCTCAACCTCAGCCTTGTGTTTAGGCGTTTGGGTATTATTCCAGTTTGACACCGAATTCACTTTGGTGGATGAAACTGTTTTAAGGTATGGGTTTAATTGTGTTTCAATCATTTTTGTCGCAAATCACTAAAGAAAAAAGAAGAAAGGTGATTTGCGACAGAAACAGTTAGCAGATTAATTCAAAACACATCAAAACTCACCAGAAAAAACTTATAATGAGTTATATTATACTTATAGTTTCGTCCACCAAAGTTAATTCGGTGTCAAACTGGAAATTTACCGGGGTTTGCAGTGCAGCGTCAGTTGGAGCTCACGTATAACTTTGCCTTACGAGTGCCAAGACAATTCAATATGATTTTTTTTTTTTTTTTTTTTTTTTTTTTTTTTAAACATCACAAGGAACTGGCCAAGGGCACAACAAAAATGGGTAACACAAAGCCCGCTTAGTTGCCAGACCCAATAAAGAAGACAGTAAGAGAATAAAATAAAAACAGAGGGTAGGCCAATTTAGTTCGGGAGGTGTCTTGTTACTCTTCTTTTGAAAAGATTTAAGTCATAGGAAAGTGGAAAAATAGAAACAGGAAGAGAGTTCCAGAGTTTACCAGTGAAAGGGATGAAAGCGTAAAGATACTGATTAACTCTTGCATTAGGAAGATGGACAGAATAGGGATGCGAATGAGTAGAAAGTCTTGTGCAGCAAGGCCGCGGGAGGGGGGAGGCATGCAGTTAGCAAGTTCAGAAGAGCAGTGAGCATGAAAATAACGGTAGAAGAGAGCAAGAGAAGTAACACTGTACAATAATGTATGTACAAGGCTGTCACAAAGCTAGCAAAGGGAACACAAGAGTCATATTGAGGAACCATGAAGAGATACTAGAAATGATTAAATGATGACTTTGAGGCGAATTATAAACCCAAGCCAGGATAAATAAATACATCATCACCACTACTCATCATCACCACTACTCATCATCAACAAAAATTAGCTGTTTTTCCTCCCCTGACATTGTCCTTCTGCCAAACAACACACCACCCACTAGTCTATTTTTGTTATTAGGTCAAAATGCAGTCAGGAAGCCACGCCCCCTGCCTGCCCTTCTATTCTATGGGGCAGCTGATGGGTGCATTCCTCGTATCATCACTACCCATCACAATATCTTCACTACTTAACAGCGCGTGACCACTGGACAGAGCAATCTTCACTACAGAGGGTGACAAAATCAAAACTCCCTCTGTAGTGAAGATTGCTGTCCAGTGGTCACGCCGCTGTTAAGTAGTGAAGATATTGTGATTGGTAGTGATGATACGAGGAATGCACCAATCAGCTGCCCCGTAGAATAGAAGGGGAGGCAGGGGGCGTGGCTTCCTTGGTGCATTTTGACCTTAATAAAAAAAATAGACTATACACTGTGTTTTAAATGAATGCATAAAAAGCAAACTACATCTAATAAAATAAGAAAAATAAGAAAAAATAAAGCGAATAAATACAAAGCAAATACAACGCTAAGACTGTGATACCTTTATGTTCCGAGGTGGAGGTGGTGGAGGTGGAGGTGGTGGATTGCTGGCGACCTCCACAACAGCCCCCTCGCTGGCCACCCCCTGACCTCATCTTCTCCCCCTTCAGAGCGTCCTTCCCCTGCTCCCGCTGCTACATAGGAGGAAGATCACATGTAGTAACCAATGAGCTAAGACCACCAACCATACAGTGCAGATTACTATTACTATTATTATTATTATTATTATTTTTATTTATTTTTTTTTTTTTTTTTTTTTTTTTTTTTAGGATTTTTTACTTTTTTTTTTTTTTTTTTTACGTAGAGATACAAGAATAATGCAGGTAAGTTACGTTATAAATACACTAATACATGATAAAACAGCTGCATAGTACGCCATAAGATTAGACAGTTAAGGGCAATCGATGAATGTATATCTGAAAATGTTTGTCAGATTCAGCTATTTCCCAGTTTGAGCCACCATTTCAACCCTGTGACAGTAATGGTGGAGCTAATTCTACTCTTCAGGCGCTGTTTAACCCCTTGAGACCCAGAACGTAATTTCCATCGTAAAATTTGGGTACCATTAGACGATTTCTAGTGACTATAAGCAATATTTTATAGATATGACCTGTTTAGTATCCTTATCCACTAGCTAATTTGATATATTAAGTTACTTTTCGTAATTTTATGGCTAACAACATACAATTTTTTATAGCAAAGGAAAGATCTGGGCGTGAAGGGGTTACACTGTCTAATCTTATAGCAAGCACTGTGGCACAATAGATGCTTTACCATACCCATAAGCCAATATAATAACAGTATGACCTCTACAATGATAAATAACCCATCCACTCAACACAGGGTCAACATGTACATTCTCAATCACAACGTCCCTCCGTAAAACAAAGTAAAAATCACGACAATACGAGACAAACTGGTTTTCATTTCAGCCTCCACACAATACAGGATATTATGTCCAACACAAAAGTAACACACTTCATATTTTCTGTGATGCATACAAAACAGTGTTGTAGTCAAGACCAGACCCTCCGAGACCAAGACCAAGACCAGACCCTTCGAGACTAAGACCAAGACCAAGACCAGACCCTTCGAGACCAAGACTAAGACCAAGACCAGACCCTTCGAGACTAAGACCAAGACCAAGACCAGCCCTTCGAGACCAAGACCAGACCCTTCGAGACCAAGACCAAGACCAGACCCTTCGAGACCAAGACCAAGACCAGACCCTTCGAGACCAAGACCAGACTACCAGGCTAACCAGGGTAGAACAAGAAGTAACGGATTCAAGCTGGAAAAGCGTAGATTTAGAAAGGAAATAGGGAAAAACTGGTTCACAAATAGGGTGGTGAATGAGTGGAATGGTCTCAGTAGACAGGTAGTTAGTGCGGAGTCATTAGGGAGCTTTAAAGGGGAGCTGGATAGGTTCATGGATGGGGATGAAAGGTGGATGTAGGTAGTGTTAGGTGACAGGAACTACCACGTGTAGGCCTCGCGGCCTCTTGTAGCTTCCTTATTTTCTTATGTTCTTATGTAGACCCTCCGAGACCAAGACCTACAGCACTGATACAAACCATAACAGCTAAAACGCCTCATCCCAACATGAATATGAAAGTTTGGACGACCAGGGAAAATAAACGGAAAGAGAAAGAAATCAAGACAGAATAAAAGAAGACAACTAACTAAAGACCCTGACAGCAAGAAGAGAAGCATCAGGGAGTGCCGAGGAAAAAATGTGGAAGAAGCAAAATGAACAATCAACAGTTTTTGGACGACCAGGGAAAGGAAGACGCAAGCAAGAGAGAATTTAAAAGACAGAATAAGAGAAGACAACTAACTAAAGACCCAGACAGCAAGAAGAGACATCAGGGAGTGCCGATAAAAAAGGCCAGACTCCCGACCCACAACTGTACTAAACTTAAAGTAGACAGACCTCAGACCTTAAAGTAGACAGACCTCAGACCTTAAAGTAGACAGACCTCAGACCTTAAAGTAGACAGAGACCTCAGACCTAAAAGTAGACAGAGAGACCTTAAAGTAGACCTGAAAGTAGACAGAGACTTCAGACCTTAAAGTAGACAGAGACCTCAGACCTTAAAGTAGACAGAGACCTCAGACCTTAAACTAGACAGAGACCTCAGACCTTAAAGTAGACAGAGACCTCAGACCTTAAACTAGACAGAGAGACCTTAAAGTAGACCTGAAAGTATAGAGAGACTTCAGACCTTACCTTGCCATTCACTGCTTCTTTGTGACACCCAGCCATGCCTCTCGTCTGGGACCGTCCCGCCACCCCTTCCCGCCCTCTACGGGACTGCCCTGGCGGTGGGTCCTGGACGGTGGTGGAGTCGTTGCTGTGTTTGGAGGTGTATGTGGGGGGGAGGGAGGAGTGGAGGACGCGTTGGAACAGCATATGGGCTTCCGGAGTAGTGGGGAAGCTCGGCGCGTCCTCTCCCACACAGGTAGGCCTCACTGTGTGTGTGTGTGTGTGTGTGGTGTTGTGTGTGTGTGGTGTGTGGTGTGTGTTCGTGTGTGTGTGTGTGCTGTGTGTGTGTGTGTGTGGTGTGTGTGTGTGTGTGTGTGTGTGTGTGTGTGTGTGTGTGTGTGTGTGTGTGTGTGTGTGTGTGTGTGAATAGAAGGTTGAGGGTGAGGTTTTTTTTTTTTTTAAGGACTGATCGAAGGCAAAAATATAAGTAACTAATAGCCTGCTTCATTGCCAGTCCCTATAAAGAAGACAGTAAGAGAATATATACAAGATTATGTAGGTGAATGATGGATGGAAGCACCACTGTAATCCACCTGACCAGAACCCACCTGTACCCACCTGTGTGTATCCGGTTGTGGATCCTCAGGTGGTGGCTGACGGTAAACGACTTTCCGCATCCATCTTCCACACACCTGCAGGATGAACATAAGAACATAAAGAAGCTACAAGAAGCCGTGAGACCTACACGTGGTAGTTCCTGTTACTTAACACTACCTACATCCACCTTTCATCCCCATCCATGAAATTGTCTAGCCTAATTTTAAAACTCCCTATTGACTCCGCACTAACTACCTGACGACTGAGTCCATTCCAATCATTTACCACCCTATTTGTGAACCAGTTTCTCCCAATTTCTTTTTTAAATCTACGTTGTACCATGACATACACACCTGTCATTCACCACACTCTCCTTCTGTGTATCTGTCTCTGTCTCGTCTCTTTCTCATATAAAAACTCCTTACTTCCCCTGAAATCATAAGAAACACTGCGAATATGAAATCTGGCAAAGCTCCTGGCAAGAAAGACCATGAGGAGATGGCACCTACTCTACACATAAGACAAATAATAACATATTGAGAAAGGCTGAAAACATACAGTGTGGATATATGGCAGTACTTTCCTCATTGTGACAAAGGGCAAAGAACTGTATATGACGGAAAAGGATTAAGGAACACAGAGAGAGAGAGAGAGAGAGAGAGAGAGAGAGAGAGAGAGAGAGAGAGAGAGAGAGAAGAGAGAGAGAGAGAGAGAGAGAGAGAGAGAGAGAGAGAAGAGAGAGGAGAGAGAGAGAGAGAGAGAGGAGAGAGAGAGAGAGAGAGAGAGAGAGAGAGAGAGGAGAGAGAGAGAGAGAGAGAGAGAGAGAGAGAGGAGAGAGAGAGAGAGAGAGAGAGAGAGAAGAGGAGAGAGAGAGAGAGAGAGAGAGAGAGAGAGAGAGAGAGAGAGAGAGAGAGAGAGAGAGAGAGAGAGAGAGAGAGAGAGAAGAAGAGAGAGAGAGACACAAACAGACAGAGAGAGAGAGACAAACAGACAGAGAGAGAGAGACAAACAGACAGAGAGATAGAGAGACACAAACAGACTATCAGACAGAGACAAAAAGCAGTGTAGGAGAGAGAGGACGAGATGGAGAGAATTGGGGCACACACTTCAACGAGCATTCTCCGGTGAGGAGATGGGTCAGATGGAGAAGAAATGGCCTCACTGACGGCTTTCACGGTGGTGTGAAGTGCTCCGAGTCAGACGCGTGTGGATCGTACACAGTTAAGTGAAGGTGTCGCCGTTGTGGAGACGCTGGTGGGCGCGAAGCCTGTTAGGGGGGAGCGTCACATGTCACTACCACTATGTTTACCAGTTAATTGATAGAAAAATACAGTAAAGCCTCTGATATTCGGACTAATTTGGTCAAGGAGTGGTCCGAGTAATGCAGGGATCCGAATAATGGGGGGATTATATATGGGGGGATATGTATATAAAAATAAAAATAAAAAAATTCTAGGTCTTGTATAGTATATAGCTAGGAAACTTCTACCCCTAAAAAAAAAAAAAAAAAATAATAAAAAAAAAATTTCCAGGTGTATATATTATAGCTAGGAAATTTCGATCCCTAAAAAAAAAAAAAAAAAAAAAAAGAGGGCCGAATAATGTCAAAGTCCGAATACGAGAGGTTTTACTGTATACTAATAACTTGAGGGTAAAAAACTACTAATATATATCACAGTTCTCTCTCTCTCTCTCTCTCTGTGTCTGTCTTTAGGTATTCAAACAATGTTCATAAGATTTTTTTTTCCTCACCTGATCTCCCGTGAACCCCAGCTTTTCCCACTCTTTCTATCACAGCCACATCTCCCTGTCATTGTCACTCCCCTGTCAATGCCACGCCCCTCCCTGCCACACCCTGTCACCAAATTTATTGCTACCGTACTGCTTTAACCCCTTGAGACCCAGAACATAATTTCCATTGTAATTTGGGTACCAATAGACGATTTTTAGTGAATATAAGCAATATTTTATAGATATGACCTGTTTAGTATCCTTGTCCACTAGCTAATTGGTATATTCAGTTACTTTTCGTAATTTTATGGCTCGACAACAGACAATTTTATATAGCAAAGGAAAGATCTGGGCGTGAAGAGGTTAATATCTTCTCTCTCTCTCTCTCTCTCTCTTGTCTGTCTCCTTCTCTCTCTGTCTGTCTCCTTCTCTCTCTGTCTGTTCCTTCTCTCTCTCTGTCTCACCTGTACAGCGTGGTAAATGACTTGCGGCATCCGTCACTCTCGCAGGTGTAGGGTTTCTGTTGGGCGTGCACTCTCAGGTGGATCTTGAGGGAGTAGGAGGTGAGGAAGGCCTTGCCACACCCCGTCGCCAGGCACTGGAACCGGTACTCCCCTGGCGGCGCGACAAACAATAGTAAGGTGGTGGTGTGGTCAGGGCTTTCAAACAGTTTAAGGGAACGAAAACGAAAATGGAAACGAACTAAATTATGCTCGGAACAAAAACGGAAACGAAAACGTAATCATATTTACTGTTACGGAGAAAAACGCTAATTAAAAATCCTTGTAACCGGTTAAAAAACGTTATTTTTTCGTTCCATGTCAATAATCCATTTTCACTTCCAGTAGCCAAATGATTGAAGTCAATACATCTGTACCTATTACATGCATACATCATTAAGTCTACTGTATTTGTTCGCTTGGCAATTGACGATGTGGTTTTGTTTCAAATAGTATCCTATGCACCACTTTCATATAATTTGTGAAGAGTAACTATTTTTTCCTTTTATAATAATGAATTTTTGTCTGTCATATGCATCACGTTCCCTTATTTCATTACACCTTCCATTCGTGCAATAGTTGAGCTATGATACTGCAGTTGGGTTTAAGAACATGCTTAGATTAATATCCAGTATTCGAAAATGGATAATATATCGTGAGTATGTATGTGCTTAAACTAATAACTGTGTTCATAGCCTAATATGCAATGGCGTAGTTTGCATATAGTAAGAAACGGCTCTGCACATATTAACACAGTACTCACCTCTATGTGTCTTGAGGTGTGTACGCAGGTTGCTGGAGGTGCTGTAGGTGCGCTCACAGCCCTGGTAGGTGCAGTTGAAGCGGCGCGTGGTGGTGGTGTTGGTGGTGGGGTCGCGCGCCTGGATGGTGAGTGTGGCGTGACTGGGCTCTTCGGGCATCTGCATCCCAAACTCCCCCGGGTGTATGTGCATCACTATCTCATTCTCTCGGATGGTGTGCTGGATGTACCTGCGGGAGGGCGAGGGGTTATGATGGGCTCACTAGAACATAAGGTAGAGAGAAAGAAGAAATGTTAGAAAGTAAGGTCTATACTGTATCTAAGGTAGGAAAATAATACTAGGAAATAATGAAGTTATGTACTAGAAGGTAAAGGGGAGAAGAAGGCGGTAAGGATGAGAGAAATACAACAGAAGGATATTGGGTTATGATGGGGTCACTAGAACATAAGAACATAAGAAAATAAGGAAGCTACAAGAGGCCGTGACACCTACATGTGGTAGTTCCTGTTACTTAATACTACCTACATCCACCTTTCATCCCCATCCATGAAATTGTCTAGCCTCCTTTCAAAACTCCCTATTGATTCTGCACTAACTACCTGACCAGAAATAATGACATAACTAATGGTTATGTAAGGGATGCTAAGGGGGAGAGGGAGCCTCCTTCATTAAGCTGAAAAAAGTTTAACATTTAGCACCCAATGGCATCTACCTGTATGCATTAATGACATATCCTCACCTTAGCAGAGATAGGGTGAACTTCCATCAAAACAACACACACACTACAACACCCTTCCTGTACCTCTAAACCCCCTATTAAGTGTCCTCACCTTAGCAGAGATCGGGTGAACTTCCATCAAAACACACACACACACTACAACACCCTTCCTGCACCCCTAAACCCCCTATTAAGTGTCCTCACCTTAGCAAAGATAGGGTGAACTTCCATCAAAACACACACACACACTACAACACCCTTCCTGCACCCCTAAACCCCCTATTAAGTGTCCTCACCTTAGCAAAGATAGGGTGAACTTCCATCAAAACACACACACACACACTACAACACCCTTCCTGCACCCTAAACCCCCTATTAAGTGTCCTCACCTTAGCAAAGATAGGGTGAACTTCCATCAAAACACACACACACACTACAACACCCTTCCTGTACCTCTAAACCCCCTATTAAGTGTCCTCACCTTAGCAGAGATAGGGTGAACTTCCATCAAAACACACACACACACTACAACACCCTTCCTGTACCTCTAAACCCCCTATTAAGTGTCCTCACCTTAGCAGAGATAGGGTGAACTTCCATCAAAACACACACCACACTACAACACCCTTCCTGTACCTCTAAACCCCCTATTAAGTGTCCTCACCTTAGCAGAGATAGGTGAACTTCCATCAAAACACACACACACACTACAACCCTTCCTGTACCTCTAAACCCTTTTAAGGTTCACCTTACAGAGATCGGGTGAATTCCATCAAAACACACAACAACTACAACACCTCCTGCACCTAAACCCTATTAAGTGTCCTCACCTTAGCAGAGATAGGGTGACTTCCATCAAAACAACAGACCACCTACAAACTTCCTGCACCTAAACCCCTATTAAGTGTCCTCACTTGCAGATAGGTGAACTTCACAAACACCACTACATCATTAACACGCTTCCTGCCGCCTAACCCCCTATTAAGTGTCCCACCTAGCAAGATAGGGTGAACTTCCATCAAACAACCACACTCGAACACCTCCTGCACCCCTAAACCCCCTATTAAGTGTCCTCACCTTAGCAGGATGGTGTGAACTTCCATCAAAACACCACAGCAAACAGTTATATGCCCTTCTGCACCCTAAACCCCTATAAGGTCCAACTAGCAAAGAAGGAAACTTCCAAAAAAGACAACACACACGTAAAAACCTTCCTAGCACCCCTAAACCCTATAAGTGTTCCTACTTAGCAAGATAGGGGTGAACTATTCAAAGACCTCAAACAACTACAACACCTCTGACCTAAACCCTATGTGTGTGGTCACCTTAGAGAGATAGGTGAATCCATAAAACACACACACAACTACAACAGCCTTCCTGACCCTAAACCCTTTTAAAGTTCTCCTTAGCAAAGATAGGTGAACTTCCACCCAAACACATCACACACACACTACAAACCTTCCTGCACCCTAAAACCCCTATTATCTCACTTAGCAAGATAGGAACTTCCATCAAAACCACACACAACACACTACAACACCTAAACCCCTATAAGTGTCCTCACTTAGCAAAGTAGGGTGAACTTCCATCATAACTGCAACTCCACACACATTACACCCTCCTGTACCTTAAACCCATTAATGTCCTCACCTTAGCAGAAATAGGGTGAACTTCCATCAAAACACACATACACTATACAACACCCTTCCTGCACCCCTAAACCCCCTATTAAGTGTCCTCACCTTAGCAAGATAGGGTGAACTTCCATCAAAACACACACACACACTACAACACCCTTCCTGCACCCCTAAACCCCCTCCACAACATGTCACAGGGTAACAGGGGCCCTTGAGGGAAGCTGTCTTAATGGGTCTTGGAGTAACGCAGAGTATCTTCCTCCAGAGTGTGTGTGTGTGCGCCCATGCGGTGTCGCGGTGTATCTGCCGTGGTTATCAGTTACGAATCAGCTTTATCTTGGTTATCATATTACTTATCACCTCGTTGATTGCCTATAGTATATAAGTATGTATGCATGTATGTATGTGTGTGTGTGTGTATACAATGGCCACAGTAGTCCCCATACAGGCATGCTATCACATATTCACACTGATTATGCTCCCTATCATGGGGGAAGAGACATTACCTAGTGGGTGGATGGGTGTCATGAGTGAGAGGGACGAGTGGGAGGGTACAGCTCTACAATGATTGTTAACATGAATATCCACTAGTACTTTTTTATTGACAATTTGTATACTATTAGTCTGGAAAATTGGGCACTGCAGGAAAGAGGTGTGAAGATAGACAAGAAAGAAGAGATGCTGGGGGTTGTACAAAATAAAGAGAGAGAGAGAGAGAGAGAGAGAGAGAGAAGAGATAGATTTGATATGTAACTTGGTGGAGAGGAGAGAGAGAGAGAGAGAGAGAGAGAGAGAGGAGAGAGAGAGAGAGAGAGAAGAGAGAGAGAGAGAGAGAGAGAGAGAGAGAGACGAGTATGCAAGGATAAGGCAAATGAGAGTTCCATCATAACCACGTTAACCACCCTCTCAAGGGGTTCCGTTTAAAGGATTTAGTGTATTGCCTAGGGAGTGGATTAGCCAGGTGTTCCTAGGACCCAACATCAACCATACAGAACACATAGTTGAACACCAATAATAATAATAATACTACATTCCCATATACAGGCATCAGCAAAGATTCGATAATACCAGATAAGATTTGTTGAAAATATCATCACTTTGTGTCTATCTCAGAACAATTATTGCAAGCCTGGCATAACTAGGGTACGGTAGGCACTGTACTTCTAGCCATATTACAGTGTTCCTATGAAATTAATTACTTCCCAGAGAAAGTGTTTGTATGATAGAACTAAACTTTGACACTTTAACTAACCATCATCACTGCTTGAATTAGTACAGTCAGTCACAAATGAGATCGTAAATTACATATGTTGACTTTCGTGGCTAAGTAGCATTTGACACACACAGACCACTGCCTCACCTTCTTGGATCCGTGCCCAGCTGTGCCCTCATCCATGTGTGCGTGTGTGTGTGTGTGTGTGTGCGTGACTCAGTGATGCTCTAATATTTACTGATGGTGGTCTTCCTTAGCCAAGTCTGTCATGCAGCACAAAAAATATACCTCATAATCCATTTTTGTCCTTGACTCACTTATATATATATGTGTGTGTGTATGTGTGTGTGTGTGTGTGTGTGTGTGTGTGTGTGTGTTGCGTGTGTGTGTGTGTGTGTGTGTGTGTGTGTGGAACTCTGTAGTGTAGTGGTTAGCACGCTCGGCTTACAACCGAGAAGTCCCGGGTTCGATCCCCGGGCGGAGCGAAAGATAGATGGGTGGTCTTTCTTAAATCCCTAGCCCCTGTCCACCCAGCAGTGAATGGGTACCGGGTGCCAGCCGGGGGTTTGTAACCCCCCCCCTGGGGTGGTGGCTTCGGCCAACACTAATATGCAGCAGCGGTAGATCACTATGGCTCTGAGGCATTATCCTCTAAACAAAACAAACAAACAAACAAACAAGTGGTGTGTGTGTGTGTGTGTGTGTGTGTGTGTGAGATTGCAACACAACTCGGTCTATTGCTTACTCAGATCGTCACCAACTTTGCCCCCAGCCACCTCAGCCCATGGGTTTGAATTATATACACGGCTTAATTAAAGTTGCCATCACACTGTATGAATGATGGAAAGTTGGGTGAATGGCTATCTTATGACTTAGAATGCGGCATCTGCATACCTGTTAAGCTTTACTAAGTAGACGTTTGATCTTGTGTGGAAAACAATTGATGTCGACGAACACTGACAAAAATGTCATATGGAGGACATTTGGTGGAATTATACTTACTTGTTTCAAAGCTAAGGTTGGTTGGCTCAATAAGTCAAGCATCCCTCCACTGACAATTTGCTAGTCGGGCAAAGATGCACTAGAGCAGGCAGGGAAGGTATGGCAGGCAGGCAGGGAAGGGAAGGCAGGCAGGCAGGCAGGGAAGGGAAGGTAAGGCAGGCAGGCAGGGAAGGGAAGGCAGGCAGGCAGGCAGGCAGGGAAGGTAAGGCAGGCAGGCAGGGAAGGTAAGGCAGGCAGGCAGGGAAGGAAGGCAGGCAGGCAGGGAAGGGAAGGCAGGCAGGCAGGGAAGGGAAGGCAGGCAGGCAGGGAAGGGAAGGCAGGCAGGCAGGGAAGGGAAGGCAGGCAGGCAGGGAAGGGAAGGGAAGGCAGGCAGGCAGGGAAGGGAAGGCAGGCAGGCAGGGAAGGGAAGGCAGGCAGGCAGGGAAGGGAAGGCAGGCAGGCAGGGAAGGATGTAGTGGCAGCTGCAGTAAGGCAGTGCAGCAGGGAAGGGAAGCAGGCAGGGGGAAGGGAGAGGCAGGTTTTTCATGGATGGAAGCAGGTGGCAAGGAGGAATTGGGAGGCAGGCAGACAAGTATGTAGGCAGGCAGAAGGGAAAGGCACGGCAGGTAAGGGAAGTAAGAGGCAGGCAGG
Source organism: Chionoecetes opilio (assembly GCA_016584305.1). Classification (NCBI taxonomy): domain Eukaryota; kingdom Metazoa; phylum Arthropoda; class Malacostraca; order Decapoda; family Majidae; genus Chionoecetes; species Chionoecetes opilio. Next base: position 230,031 of record JACEEZ010003947.1, on the reverse strand, counting down.
AAGTAGGCAGGCAGAAGGTCAAGTAGTGCAGCAGGCAGCTGTGAAGGAGGCATGGCAAGGCAGAAGGGAATGGCAGCAATTTCATAGATGATAGGTATGTTTGGATTAACTTCATCTCGCACCAGTGGCATCATTTCAGCAAAAGCCAAGGTGTGGCAAGGTACCGTGGAAGATTTTTTTCTTCTTCAAATTAGTTGTGCAATAGTCCATTTTGGTGAGCTGTGAGTCTATACAATTCATTTTTATGTGACACTAACAGAAACACCCGTCGTTGACTGGGTTGAAAAGAGGTGACAAAATTGTTCTATAAATATTCCAAGTTATTCACTTCGACTGTTTTGAACATATATAACAAATGCCTGCTAAATTTCATCTAGATGATAGAGCTGTTCCCTTCTGGCCAATGTATACGAATTGACTTAACTTTTTTGTATATTCTGCACGCGCGTGGCCATTTTAAGGGGGCGGGGCCTAATTTTGAGAATTGGGACTATTACCATTGTCTTTCTCGGCAAATTCTACATATGAATACATTTTTTGTTTTTACGTATATTCTATTGCCTTTCTTCTTATAGAGCAGTGGTTCCCAACCTTTTTGGGGCCGTTACCCAAAATGCACATTTTCCCAGGCCCATACCCCCAGGCTAGGTAGGCTCTAAACTTATGTTTGCACGGATTGGTTTTTCACTTGTAACATCTCAGGACTGACGTAGGTGCCAAGCCCTTCACGGCGTGGGGTCTGGGGCCCACTCAAGGGCCCCATAATTTTTTTTAAGGTTTTTGCATGCTTTTCCTGCAATCTGACGTATATTTGAGAGCAAATTCTCATTCACAAACCGATTCATTTTATATGGATATAAACATTTTAAACCACCGTCTCGCACCTACACCCATAGGCGTATGGGGACTCATTGGTTTGGGGGGCAGAGTTGTTGATTTGCCCGAAATTTCACACAAGTAAAAACACTCTTTCTACGAAAACACTGCATGAATGCACGGGGGGAAATTAATTAAATGTTCTTAATTGTCAGTGATTCTAACCTCATAAAGTGACATATTGTGCACATTATCAGTTTAATTGTTATCAGTTAAACAGTGTCATTTGTTTACCCACCTGAACAACACTGAGGCTTGTTAACTCCGATATAGCCAGAGCAGAAACCTACAGGTCTGTCCCGCTCTCCAGTTTTCAAAACGGAGGCTGGCAGGGAAAGTTCATGAATATTCAAAAGAGGAGCGCTCAACTACAGCGGCTGGCTGGTGGGTGGGCTGAGATAAAGCCAAAACTATATAATAAAATAAAAAAAAAAATAAAAAAAAAAATTTAAGCCGAGTGCCATACCTTGCCATACCCAAACGACGCCACTGTCTCATCAAATACATCTAGTCCAGGTCAAGAAAAAGTTCCTAGCCACGGGATTCACTTTCACAAGGGTGGCGACTACTTGATGGTGTACAGCACGCTCCCGGAGCTTGTCAATGAGGGTTGTGTCCTCTGATGCAGCTGTCACCCTGCTCTTTCAAGGTCGTCTTGCAGTTGGTATCTAATTTCTCCCTTCTACACCTCGCCAAAGGACAGCAACACGCTTTTCTTTTTAAGGTATGGGTGTAGCCAAAGCTGTCTATCGGCTTGTGATGTCCTCTTGGGAATGACAAATATTAAAGACTAGCCTGTAATTTCCTCATAGATACGCAATGATAACTACAAGGCTAAATGTCTTCAAATAGGGATTTAAACCAATACCTGGAAAAGCATACTGTTATACGAACCTGTCATTAAGTACACTAGGAAAAGAAGTGCAAGTATGATGATGACAAAGAAGAGGAGGAAATAATGAAGGCAAGATAACGAAAAAAAAGTGGAATGATCCTATGAAGACATTTAATGAGGACGATTCGAGTCACGTGATTATATGTAATTTATGAATGTATGTAATTCAACCTTCATATCCAGACCACCCCCCCCATAGCTTACGGTTACAGGGAGTTTCGTACACAAGTTGTTTCGTACCGAGATTTTGTTAGTGGTTTCGTACACTGATTTTGAGTTGTTTCGTACATACCTGGTGTCGAAACGTAACTCTACTAATCAAATGAAACTCTGAGCTGATACGAAACAACTATGGTTTCATATAGACAACGAAACAACTTTTTGGTGTACGAATCTCCTGGTGTACGAAACAACTTGTGTACGAACTGACTGCACCCCCTCTACTACCCTCCCCTCTCTATATCTGTCAGTAACATTCTATTTATAAATTTGCACAGCCTTACCCAGCATTCTCATCCTGCTGTGACCGGGCGTCCATTCCGCTGTATTTAGGCACAAAGAACTTATATCTGGGCGCCGAGGACTTCATTTCGTTTTTAACTGCTCTATAGGTAAGCGTACACCTGCTATCCTGGGCCATCACTCGACGCGGCGCACCTTCCCCTCCCACCTCTCACATAAGACTGTTGTTGTTGTTGTCGGTTTTGGCGTTGACGATTCTGCTGCTGTCTTCTGCTTCTACGTAACGGGATCACATTACATCTTTCCTATTTTGTGTTTCTTTCGCTTTCCTCGCTATTTCTCTCTTGTCATCTGATACTCATGTGTGTAGTGTTTCATTCTGTTTCTTCTGTGTGCTTTATTTTCATAACAAAATCTTGGTTTTTATTTATATTACACTGGGTATGCATTATCATAACATAAAAACATAAGAACATAGAAAATAAGGAAGCTACAAGAGGCCGTGAGACCTACACGTGAGAACATCAGGTTGTTCCATGCTTAAAATTCACCAATACTACATATATGAGAATACGATGAATGACATTTTTCGTCAATCACATTTCTATAACAAGACATCATTACTTTCGTCATATATTTATCATTATCACACATTGAAATATATAATGACAACAAATAAAAAACAGATAATGATACTTAGATTGCGTAATTAAGAAGCCAGACTCGATACAGGAAACGATGTATTGAAAAAACCGGCAATAATTATTAAAAACCGCTGATATTGCTCAACCCGCCCCGCCCTATGTATGTATCGGCGCCCTTCACCTACAAGCCTTGCGTTACAATCATGGCCACCACACACCGCAGCCTTCACCAGTCACCACACACTACCACCTTTGACGTTAATCATGCATATCACATACAGTAGAAGAGTAGCTCCACATTACAGCGACTTCTCATAAAACTAAAACAAACTCTAATGGTGGCTTATCTTCTATGTTTTCCTGCTATACCTAACACTCGTTGCGTCAGGTATTCTTAGTATGATGCGCATGTGTGTGTGTGTGTGTGTGTGTGTCGTGACTACATGAAATAAAGTCCAAGGATTGTTGTTGCCGTTTTCTTTTTGTGTTCCTGGGACGTGATAAGATTGAAGAGGCAACGCCATCCTTCGCTAATATTATCTCGCCATTCTCAGCAGTAGTTAAATGAGGCTACGGTGATAGAGCTCCATTTAATATACACCATAATACAGGAACTACCACGTGTAGGTCTCGCGGCCTCTTATAGCTTCCTTATTTGTTTATGTTCTTATGTTCAGCGGTAATGTTATTCATGTTCTAGTTACGTATTAAACAGCCGCACACTATCATTTTTACGGCACAATACAGCAAAAATCACTGAGCTGTCCTGACTCAACCTTGAATAACCTCAAACATCGCCACGGGTCCTGTAGGTTCGACACTCCACAATAAACTGTTTAAGGACAGGGTAGCCAACTTGTCAAACGCTCTGTGTCCAGCAAGGTGCGCGCTACATATCTAACTTCCACCTTGGTACGTCATGGTGAGGAACAAGGATAATAAACAGAAATAAAATTATCCTCTGTATCCTTTGTGAGGAACCTACTGCAACTTGCGATCTGTAGTCTACTGTGACAGGTAAATATTCTGCCAGGTTTTACAACTTTGAGTAAAAACCAGCAATTTACCTACATAAGGAAAGGTGTTTGAGAGAGAGAGAGAGAGAGAGAGAGAGAGAGAGAGAGAGAGAGAGAGAGAGAGAGAGAGAGAGAGAGGGGATGTGTGTAGATGAAAGAGCCCTTGCGAATGTTGATATCGAAGGCTGGGGTATTGAACGACTCTGGTTAGAATCTCGCACCTTTTTTCCTCTTTCTTTCAAATGACGTCGTTAGGATGGAAGCATTGAGGTAAATAACATGGAAGAGGGCAAAAGACGTACCCACAATGTGCCCCGCTCCTTTAGCCATGGATGGAAAAGTATATATTGATGGCAAAACTTTATTGTTGTTAGCAAAGTTGCGGAGAAGCTGTGTGAGAGAGAGAGAGAGAGAGAGAGAGAGAGAGAGAGAGAGAGAGAGAGAGAGAGAGAGAGAGAGAGAGAGAGAGAGAGAGAGAGAGAGAGAGAGAGAGAGAGAGAGAAGAGAGAGAGAGGAAGAGAGAGAGAGAGAGAGAGAGAGAGAGAGAGAGGGGAGGAGAGAGAGAGAGAGAGAGAGAGAGAGAGAGAGAAGAGAGAGAGAGAGAGAGAGGAGAGAGAGAGAGAGAGAGAGAGAGAGGAGAGAGAAGAGGAGAGGAGAGAGGAGAGAGAGAGAGAGAGAGAGAGAGAGAGAGAGAGAGAATAAGCTGATTTCTATATGCTTCAGTATGCATAACGTAACATAACATAACATAGCTAGCATAACATGACGATTAATGCTGCTAACACTGGAAATAATACGATGACAAATACAAGGTAATTAAGCATTAAAGGCCTCTGTGGTGTACTACTTCTACTGTTACAACTACCATTACTATTTCTAATGCTACTAGTGATAATAACAATGATGATTATAATTACACAATGATACCAGATATTAATACATTGACGTGTTAGGATATAAAGAGAACTGGACATCTTCTATAAGAAATGTGATGATAATAAAACAGGAATGCAAAATCAGTGAGCAAACAGATAAATGATTAATACTTTTCAACGAAGGTAATAAAATATATATAATTACACAATAATAAATAGTAATAATTATTAGAATAAGAAATGGAATTGTATGAACAGAAACAAGTACATACAATTGAAGATATCATACATGATAACTAAAAATTGAAATATAAGATACTTGAATAATAAATAAACATAAATAACGGGAATAAAATATATATAACAATAAGAACTTGTGAAAAATCCCATCTTCATTTGTGTCTTCAGCAAGATTCTTTTTTATCACCTGTAATTTGATGATTGATTTTTCAATAGGCACAGGGTGCTCATTCATTGTTGCTTGCAGGTTGTGGCATTACAGGGTAATGGATGATGATGTTGCAGTTTACAGGGGTGTGTGCCATTGACAGGGTGTGTGGCATTGACAGGGGGAGGCAGTGCAGGGTGTGTGCCATTGACAGGGTGTGTGCCATTGACAGGGTGTGTGGCATTGACAGGGGTGAGGCAGTGCAGGGTGTGTGCCATTGCAATAGACATTTTATAAATCAATAATAAAGAAAAGTATTTGTGTATTGAATCGAATGTTAATATTTTCATTGAAGAAATAATTTCAGTGACAGAGTCAAATTTGCCATAGAAAAGAATACATCTGACAACTTTCTTCTGTGCTATTTTTACCTTATATAAGAATGTTGGCCATGTGCTGGCCCAGATGGCCACACAGTATGTTAAGTGAGGGTAACACAAGGTATAGTAAATACTAAGTAATGCATCTACAGTAACATTGTAACGTATCTTGTACATTATTCCACAAATATTTGAGACTTGCATACAAATCTCTTCTATATGCAATTTCCAGTTCAGATTTTCATCTATGCAAACACCTAGGAATTTTGTGTGATTTACTCGGTTTAATGTATCGCCTTCTAACTGTAATGGAGGAAGAATATTTTTTATGGATCTATTCTGAAAAAATATATATAATTAGTTTTAGAAACATTAAGTTTTAATTTATTACATTTTATCCATTGAGATACTAAATTCAATTCTGTATTTATGTTTAAATGTAGGGAATTGATGTCTTTGTCAGCTAGTAAGAGGTTAGTATCGTCGGCATATATAATATATTGAAATTGTAAGCTAGCATTGATTATATCATTTATATATATATATGAGAAAAAAAATTGGTCCTATGATTGAGCCTTGTGGTACACCTCTGGCTATAGATATAAATTGTGATGTATCATTATTACAAAAAACTGATTGTGATCTGTTACAGAGGTAACTGCGAAAATGTTGTAACGGTAAGAGGTGAGGCAGGGAGGGTGTGTGGCATTGACAGGGGTGTGGCAGGGAGGGGGCGTGGCATTGACAGGGGTGTGGCAGGGAGGGTGTGTGGCATTGACAGGGGTGTGGCAGGAAGGGTGTGTGGCATTGACAGGGGTGAGGCAGGGAGGGGGCGTGGCATTGACAGGGGTGTGGCAGGAAGGGTGTGTGGCATTGACAGGGGTGGCAGGAGGGGGCGTGCATGACAGGGGTGTGGCAGGAGGGGTCGTGGCATTGACAGGGGTGTGGCAGGGAGGGTGTGTGGCATTGACAGGGGTGTGGCAGGGAGGGGGCGTGGCATGACAGGGGTGAGGAGGAGGGGGTGCATTGACAGGGGTGTGGCAGGGAGGGGGCGTGGCATTGACAGGGGTGTGGCAGGGAGGGGGGCGTGGCATTGACAGGAGTGTGGCAGGGAGGGGCGTGGCATTGACAGGGGTGTGGCAGGGAGGAGGCGTGGCATTGACAGGGGTGAGGCAGGGAGGGGGTGTGGCATTGACAGGGGTGTGACAATGAGAGGAAGATGTGGCTGTGGTAGAAAGTGGTAAAATGTTGAGGTTGGTCGGAGATCAGACAAGAAAAAAATATATATCTTATGAGAATTGTTTGAATACCTGGAAAAAGAGAGAGAGAGAGAGAGAGAGAGAGAGAGAGAGAGAGAGAGAGAGAGAGAGAGAGAGAGAGAGAGAGAGAGGAGAGAGAGAGAGAGAGAGAGAGAGAGAGAGAGAGAGAGAGAGAGAGAGAGAGAGAGAGAGAAGAGAGAGAGAGAGAGGAGAGAGAGAGAGACGAGAGAGAGACGAGAGAGAGAGAGAGAGAGAGAGAGAGAGAGAGAGAATGTGAGGCTAAACTGGGAGCATATATACAAACCTTTTCCTCTCTCGCATACACACACACGCACACACATACACACACACATACACACACACACGCATACACACACACTCACACAAACACACACCACACAACACACACCACACACACACACACACACACACACACACACACACACACACCACACACAACAACCACACCACACAACACACACACACACACACACACACACACATACGAATTGTTTATTTAAGCAAATCAGATCAACTTCGAAACAAATAATAACAATAATAATGATAATAATAATAATAACAATAACAATAATAAAATAATAATAATAATAATAATAATAATAATAATAATAATAATAATAATAATAATAATAACAATAATAACAATAATAAATACCAGATCCAAGAATAACAGCTACATCAGCACCAACAAAGCCTTGAAGAGCCAGTGAAATTC
>JACEEZ010003947.1:210000-212500 GCA_016584305.1 Chionoecetes opilio | reverse complement strand
GACCCAGAACGTAATTTCCATTGTAATTTGGGTACCATTAGACGATTTTAATGAGTATAAGCAATATTTTATAGCTATGACCTGCTTGGTATCCTTAACCACAAGCTAATTTGGTATATTAAAGCTACATTTCGTAATTTTATGGCTGACAACACGATTTTTTTATAGCAAAGGAAAGATCTGGGCGTGAAGGGGTTAATTTGCAATGAGGGTTAGGAAAGGGGAGGGAAAAGGAAGGGGTAGAACTCATATGACATCCCCTCCTTCCCCCTTCCCCCTCCCCTGTTCTTTTGGTGCTAGTGGTGATGATGGGGGGGGGTAAAGGGTGCATCAAGTGTGCTTCAGGCGTTAGCAAGTGGTGATAAGTGAATATGATTATCTATAGTATAATTGTGGGTTTTTTTTCCTTAAATATCAACAATCACGTATTTCTTCAGCTGTGTTTATCTATTAACTTATTGATTCGGTTATTCATGCATCTTTCTTATCTATGTATTTATTAACCTTGATGTTTGTCGAGTTACGTATTAATTTTTTCCTAATCTTTTCTTGATTATCCCGTCACATGCTTTCATCAATTATTCATCCACTCATCTATTTATCTATTTTTTGCTAACCATTTATTCATGCATTGATATTTACGTACATATCTATGTAGCTAAGGAGACGCAGATTAGAATACAAGATGGACGAGACAATCTACGTAGCTAAAATTGAGAGAATCCTCGGAGTGATGACGCGGGATATGCGAGTAAAGAGACTGGCATTTTAAGCTAAGGTGGAGAGGATACAGATTTGAGTCAATGAGAAAGTGGCTTTGAATAACATTACACAAACGAGGGCATGCATGATGTGCGTTAGGTCCGTCAAGGCAGGAGTGTGTGGCGGCAACTTGATCGCCTCATAACCCCGCCACAAACAACCAAGCGAAGGTGCAAAGTGACACGACAAAATGTTATACTGAAGATAAGAGAGTTGCCTTCTGTACCCCTATAGCTGACACCTGTACTCCTATAGCTGACACCTGTACCTCCTATAGCTGACACCTGTACTCCTATAGCTGACACCTGTACTCCTATAGCTGACACCTGTACTCCTATACCTGACACCTGTACCCTATAGCTGACACCTGTACCCCTATAGCTGACACCTGTACTCCTATACCTGACACCTGTACTCCTATAGCTGACACCTGTACCCCTATAGCTGACACCTGTACTCCTATAGCTGACACCTGTACCCCTATAGCTGACACCTGTACTCCTATAGCTGACACCTGTACTCCTATAGCTGACACCTGTACTCCTATAGCTGACACCTGTACTCCTATAGCTGACACCTGTACTCCTATAGCTGACACCTGTACTCCTATACCTGACACCTGTACTCCCTATAGCTGACACCTGTACCCTATAGCTGACACCTGTACTCCTATAGCTGACACCTGTACCCCTATAGCTGACACCTGTACCCTATACTGACACCTGTACTCCTATAGCTGACACCTGTACCCTATAGCTGACACCTGTACCCTATAGCTGACACCTGTACCCCTATAGCTGACACCTGTACCCCTATAGCTGACACCTGTACTCCTATAGCTGACACCTGTACTCCTATAGCTGACACCTGTACTCCTATAGCTGACACCTGTACCCCTATAGCTGACACCTGTACTCCTATAGCTGACACCTGTACTCCTATAGCTGACACCTGTACCCCTATAGCTGACACCTGTACCCCTATAGCTGACACCTGTACTCCTATACCTGACACCTGTATCCTATAGCTGACACTTGTACCCTATACTGACACTGTACCCCTATAGGCACACCTGTACCCTATAGCTGAAACCTGTATCCTATAGATGACACCTGTACTCCTATAGCTGACACCTGTACCCTATAGTGACACCGGTACCCTATAGCTGACACCTGTACTCCTATACCTGACACCTGTACTCCTATAGCTGACACCTGTACTCCTATAGCTGACACCTGTACCCCTATAGCTGACACCTGTACTCCTATTGCTGACACCTGTACCTCAATGGCCTGACACTTGCTACGCACATCAACAGACAAGACAGGCAGGAGCATCGCCTCTCCTCATCAAGAACTAAAGTGGATCAGAAGAATGACTTTTCTCTGCGACGTCACCCAGTGTTGAAGCCACAGTCGCCACAAGACAGATGCGCCAGGCGTGAGGGAACTGCCAAAGCCGTCTGTATGTAAAAGCCTGCGCCTGGGAGAGCGAGATGGACGTGACGTCAGTAGCAGAGTCTGCTATGCGAGTCAGTAGGAGCCGAGCTTTCTGCGTGTGAGGATGTACGGGCGGTACGGCTCTCATTGCACCCACCTTTCACCCACTGTTAACTCTTCGCCATTTAATATTTTGCTCAAAAACATTTTACATGGAGAATATGAATAGAAGCGGAATTTAATTCGCTTTCCATTGATATATTTCGTTTACTGATAAATGAATTGGCAGCATGCATAAA
>JACEEZ010003947.1:177500-205000 GCA_016584305.1 Chionoecetes opilio | reverse complement strand
AAAATAATCAGTGGCAACAACAACATCAATAGAAACAATAAATCAGATCAGAAAAGATCAGAAGGTGAAAAAGATCTTGGAGTGAGGGTGAGCCCAGACCTCCGACCTAGGAAACAATGTATTGAGGCCAGATATAGAGCTAATAGAGTATTAGGATTCATTACCAGAAGTGTTAAAAGTAGAAGTGCGGAAGTTATTCTAAAGCTTTATCTGGCTCTAGTCAGGCCTCACCTAGACTATGCAGTTCAGTTTTGGTCTCCATATTACAGGATGGATATAGTGTTGTTAGAAAAAGTGCAGAGAAGGATGACCAAAATGATACAAGGGATGCGTAACTTTAGTTATGAGAGGAGATTGAAGTTATTAAAATTACACTCACTCGAGAGACGCAGAGTAAGGGGCGATCTGATAGAAGTTTTTAAGTGGATAAAGGGATTTAATAAAGGAGAGGTAGGAAAAGTTCTTACGGCTTTTAACCAGGGTAGAACAAGAAGTAACGGATTCAAGCTGGAAAAGCGTAGATTTAGAAAGGAAATAGGGAAAAACTGGTTCACAAATAGGGTGGTGAATGAGTGGAATGGTCTCAGTAGACAGGTAGTTAGTGCGGAGTCATTAGGGAGCTTTAAAGGGAAGCTGGATAGGTTCATGGATGGGGATGAAAGGTGGATGTAGGTAGTGTTAGGTGACAGGAACTACCACGTGTAGGCCTCGCGGCCTCTTGTAGCTTCCGTATTTTCTTATGTTTCTTATGTAATAAATCAAAACTCAGACTACCTATTTTTTTCTTCCGCGTCATCTCAACAGCCGCCGGCACGGAATGAGAAAGATGAGCGTCACGTGACAATGAAAGTTGAGAGGCCGCTGATACCGCAAGGAAGAGGGAGAAGGGTAGCAAGAATAGGCACGGGAGGAAGGCGGGAGGAAGGCGGGAGAAAGACGGGGGGGACACGGGAGAAAGACGGGGGGGAGACGGGAGGGACACGGGAGAAAGACGGGAGACGGGAGGAAGACGGGAGGGACACGGGAGGTAGACGGGAGGGACACGGGAGGAAGACGGGAGTGACACGGGAGGAAGACGTGAGTGACACGGGAGGAAGACGGGAGGGAAACGGGAGGAAGACGGGAGGGAGACAGGAGGAAGACGGGAGGAAGACGGGAGACGGGAGGGAGACGGGAGGGAGACGGGAGGGAGACGGGAGGAAGGAAGACTGGAGGAAGATTACAAAGGATAATAAACAGCAGATGAATTTCATGGTCCTTGCAAATACCACTACGTACCCGAAAAAGAAAAAAAAAATAATAGTAAATAGCAAAGACAGGTACACGCAACTAAAAATATAAATGATTAAAAAGAAAATGCTAATACCCAATATAGACGGTATTGGACGCAAGAAAGGGACGGTATCAACAAGAACAAAGGTAGAAAATAATAAAGTAAGGCAGCTATATCACCTAAATATCTGCTATCCACTCATCCACCTGTTTATCCACCTATCCACCTCTTCATCCACCCATTCGTCCACCTATCCACCTGTTTATCCACCTATCCACCTACCTGCAGGGTGTATGTGGGCTCGGCGCGCAGGCCCTCACCCTTCACGCCATCCCAGTCGGTGGAGTTTTCGGAGGCGGCGGTGGCGATGTCTGACTGCAGTTTGTTGTGGAGGTAATTCTGTGAGGTGGACTGACCCAGGCCCGTGAGGAAGCTGAGGTAGCCATCCTCCGACATGGTGCTGTTGCAGAAGAGGAGAAGGGGTTGGTGGTAGTAGTAGTAGTGGTGGTAGTAGTGGCAGTAGTAGTAGTGGTGGTAGTAGTAGTGGTGGTAGTAGTGGTAGTAGTAGTAGTAGTAATGGTATGTAGTAGTAGTAGTGGTATTATTGTTAAGGCGTGTGTGTCTTGCTCTCTATCTTAGTATCTTACCTGTAGTTAGTGCGGAGTCAATAGGGAGTTTTAAAAGAAGACTAGACAATTTCATGCATGGGGCTGAAAGGTGGATTTACTGTAGGCAGTATTAAGTAACAGGAACTACCACGTGTAGGTCTCACGGCCTCTTGTAGCTTCCTTATTTTCTTATTTTCTTAGTTAGGGCGAGTGTTCCTTGCTCTCTCTCTCTCTCTCTCTCTCTCTCTCTCTCTCTCTCTCTCTCTCTCTCTCTCTCTCTCTCTCTCTCTCTCTCTCTCATACACACACACATCAGTTCGCATCATGGTACACTCACATAACATTCCCTTTACTCTATAAGAAGGAGTGAAGGGGAAGGAGGAAGGTAAGAGCCAAGGAGTAGTAAATAATAAGCACTGGAGTAAGCACTGACTAACATAAGAGGGAGACAGGCATACCAGCAAGCACGAACATAATACCAGGAGACTGTCTGTAGGTGTCAGGTGAGCTAGCGTCTGAAATACTACAGAAAAAGAAAATCAAGGGAGACAAGGAAGTAGTTAATTAGAAAAAGGGAGAGAAAAGTAAGGGGTGGAAAAAGAGAAGAAAGCGAATAGTAGTACTGGTAACAACGGGCGTAAGAGAGAAATGGTTAGAATTTTACATACATATTCACACTGTCCGGCACGTGTGTGTGTGACCCGCTGTCCTCAACGCCCGGCAGTGTTTGGGTAGGATAGGTGCGAGGCCTTATGTCCAGGCGCGTATATACTGCCGTGGGCACTCCTGCAGGGGGCGTGTGGCGAGTGTGTGGCGTCGCTGGTGGAGGAGGAGGACGGCCGGCGGTGGTGGCTGCCTTCTGCCAAGTGCGAGTGAGACTAGCTAGCAACAGTGGTTACCATTTTCTTCCCCGCCCTAAACACGTGCCCCGCCCCACCCGCGCCATCACTGCCTGTCCCCCTTCCCCTCTCTGTCCCCGCCATCACTGCCTGTCCCCCTTCCCCTCTCTGTCCCCACCATCACTGCCTGTCCCCCTTCCCCTCTCTGTCCCCGCCATCACTGCCTGTCCCCCTTCCCCTCTCTGTCCCCGCCATCACTGCCTGTCCCCCTTCCCCTCTCTGTCCCCACCATCACTGCCTGTCCCCCTTCCCCTCTCTGTCCCCGCCATCACTGCCTGTCCCCCTTCCCCTCTCTGTCCCCACCATCACTGCCTGTCCCCCTTCCCCTCTCTGTCCCCGCCATCACTGACTGTCCCCCTTCCCCTCTCTGTCCCCGCCATCACTGCCTGTCCCCCTTCCCCTCTCTGTCCCCACCATCACTGCCTGTCCCCCTTCCCCTCTCTGTCCCCGCCATCACTGACTGTCCCCCTTCCCCTCTCTGTCCCCGCCATCACTGCCTGTCCCCCTTCCCCTCTCTGTCCCCACCATCACTGCCTGTCCCCCTTCCCTCTCTGTCCCCACCATCACTGCCTGTCCCCCTTCCCCTCTCTGTCCCCGCCATCACTGACTGTCCCCTTCCCCTCTCTGTCCCCACCATCACTGCCTGTCCCCTTCCCCTCTCTGTCCCCCCATCACTGACTGTCCCCCTTCCCCTCTCTGTCCCCGCCATCACTGCCTGTCCCCCTTCCCCTCTCTGTCCCCGCCATCACTGCCTGTCCCCCTTCCCCTCTCTGTCCCCACCATCACTGCCTGTCCCCCTTCCCCTCTCTGTCCCCACCATCACTGCCTGTCCCCCTTCCCCTCTCTGTCCCCGCCATCACTGACTGTCCCCCTTCCCCTCTCTGTCCCCGCCATCACTGCCTGTCCCCCTTCCCCTCTCTGTCCCCGCCATCACTGCCTGTCCCCCTTCCCCTCTCTGTCCCCGCCATCACTGCCTGTCCCCCTTCCCCACTCTGTCCCCGCCACAATGATGACACTGGCTGCCACCTGAAAAGAACACACACACACGCACACACACACACACGTAAGAATATATAACACGGCTTATGTTATTGCTGTTAAGTAATGGAGGACTTACCAAGACAGCAGTACACTATAGTATATTTTTGTTATTATGGTCAAAATGCAGTAAGGAAGCCACGCCCCCTGCCACCCCTTCTATTCTACCGGGCAGCTGATTGGTGCATTCCTCGTATCATCACTACCAATCACAATATCTTCACTACTTAACAGCGCGTGACCACTGAACAGAGCAATCTTCACTATACAGAGGGTGACAAAATCAAAACTCCCTCTGTAGTGAAGATTGCTCTGTCCAGTGGTCACGCGCTGTTAAGTAGTGAAGATATTGTGATTGGTAGTGATGATACGAGGAATGTACCAATCAGCTGCCCCGTAGAATAGTAGGGCAGGCAGGGGGCGTGGCTTCCTTACTGCATTTTGACCATAATAACAAAAATAAACTATAGTGAGTTGTTGCTGAAATGCCTTCACCATGGAGCCGGAATTACTCAGCCAACCCACTGCTTTGGTGACCCACCCCCCCGATGAACACTAAGGAGAGGGAGTGACCTCACGCCCCGCCTACCTGTGACCTGACTGTGATCTGACCGCCGCTGATGCCCGCTCATTTATTACTGGTGGTTTTTTTTTTTTTTTTTTTTTTTTTGTATATATGTATGTGTATGTATGTGTATGTGTATGTATGTGCATATGTATATGTATATGTATATATATTATGTAATAGATGTAAATAAATAAAAAATAAAAAAATAAAAAAAAACCAACGACCCACATGGCGCCACTGACATTTTGGTGAGCCAGTTTAATTCCGGAGTAAAAAACCTTGAAGCAAAAGTCAATAATCTATTCCGAAATCTGGAATCCAGCCAATAAGAGAGATTGATGACAGCAAGCCCTGCACTCTCGTTGTTCGCTTCACACACTAAACGAGTAAAAAAAATAAGATAAATACTTATAATTGTTCTTAGACACTTCATTTCCATCCTGCATCCCATCACTCGGCTCTTTGACGCATTCACTCTCAGCTTCTTTACGTTACACATCCTCCTAAATGCTGAACTTTTGCAGCTTATTTCTACACTTTCCTGAACCAGGCAGCGCTGTAACATCCGTACATAGTAACTAACAGATTTTTTTTTTTTTTTTTTACATCTGTGCCTATAGCGCCTGTAGGTCCATACCTATACCTCTAAGGCTCGGATGGTAGGCCCTGGAGGTTCACTTGAGGGCTGTGATGGTTGGCCCTCGCCCGTGGTGGCGCAGGCAGGATTTTTATAGTGACGCCTGTGATTAGAGGCTCATGCCGCCCCCCTGTGTCCTCCGATGCACTCGCAATCGTTTAAGGCCAACATGTGGATGTTCTTAGGCCACTTGACGGTGCAGAAAGATTTAAAATGGAGTTTGGCTCATCGAGGATCGAACTTGGATCAGCGAGAACGCCACTCGGAGACGCTAATATATATAATAGGCACTCTGCTACCGCCACCCCAATACACACACACACATGTGCTATGTCATAGCTCATAAGACCACTGTATACCTGGACCGGTATTACCAAAACTTAATCATAGCTATGACAAATATTTATCATAACTCTTGGATATGACACATTCTTATCATACGCCATTTATCATAAGTTTGGAATCTAGCACAATTGTTTATCATAAGCGCCTGCTAAATATAGCGGCAATTGTTTCTTTAAAATGGTTATATAATCAGTAAATTTATCCTTTGACCACGTTTTATGGGTTGACACTTCTTCCCTTATGTTTATAACATGTTTAAGGCAGTGACACAGAGAGTAATGTAGTAATTCATTCCCGAAAATAAAGCATATAGATGTACCGTTGAGCAGTATCTGTGTAAACACGAAACAGAGTTGCCAGATGGCGATGTTTTCGACCTAAAAGCTGTTTGTACAAAGTTGGTGAGGAACAATATTATGCCCTCACAAGGTCTACTCGGTATTTCCTAATCAGCTATGCATCACTCAGCTCACTCAACCCATCCCTATGTGGACGAATATTCCTTCACTGAGGCTGTTATTGTGTCTCGGCCCTGTTGACAGAAGGAAAGTTTATCATAGTCGCGCTAGAACTCGGTGAACTCACTCTTAGCCCTCACACGGTCTACTCGGTATTTCCTAATCAACTGTGCATCACTCAGCTCACTCAACACATCCCTATGTGGGCGAATATTTCTTCACTGAGGCTGTTATTGTGTCTCGGCCCTGTTAACAGCTGGAAAGTTTATCATAGTCGCGGAGCCGTTATCATAGTCGCGCTAGAACTCGGTGAACCCACTCTTAAGCCCGGTTCCCATCATCCCGCTTGTACGGCCGCCGTACAACAACAAAGACGTCACAATGACGTCACAACAAAGACTACCGCACCGCCGTACCGCTGTACGGCTGCCGTACAAAATTAAATTCAAGTCATCTCTCCCGCTCGGCGGTGTCCGCTCGAGCGGAGTTGCCAACTGTGCCCAGTTACCACAAATACCACTCAAGCGGTGATGATGGTGACGTCATTGTTGAGCGGTGTTGTTGTAAGACGGCCGTACAAGCGGGCTGATGGGAACCGGCCTTTAGCCTCCCGCGCGGTTTGTGATAGTCCCCCCACAATTTATGATATCCGCCAGCAAGTTGTGACTAAAATGGGCAATTTTGTCCAGCTATGATAAACGTTCTTAACTATGATCTCTTTGGTAATACCGGCTCTGGACTGCGCACGAGACAATGTTTTGAATTGCGGGGCTGCATAGGGGCCTGCGGGGCGCCCGACAAAGAGATATAGTGGTCTATGGACTATCATATAGACAGGTTTATCAGTATATATGATATACCGTAATCTTCGTAAATGTTTGTTCTATAATATTATCAAATAAAAAACAGTAAAACACGCTAAAGAAATGCCATTACGAGACTATGAAGAAATATGCATGAACTTAATATTCACTTAACTCTTCGCCATTTAAAACTTTGCGAGTCAACTTGTATCATGAAGGGTATCAATAGAATCGCAATTTTATTAGCTTTCCATTGCTATATTTCGTTATCTGATAAATGAATTAGAACCATGCATAAATTAGCGTTAACTAAATAAATAAAATCATCAATCGGGTATATTTCCCGATTGATGATGTTATTTATTTACTTATATATTTCGTTTTCTGATAAATGAATGAGTACCATGTATAAATTAGCGTTGACTAAATAAATTGACTAGGGCCCCTAGGCTAATTAAATTGTGGGTCCCCTCAGACAAAGCCACCTTTTGGGGCCCCTAGGCTAATTAAATTGTGGGCCCTCTCAGACAAAGCCACCCTCTAACTCGCCCGCACCCGATTTTTTTTTACATTGTATAGCAAAATAAGTGAGCTGAAAAACAATATATACGCTACATTCACAAATAAGTGTTTTACTGTGTTTAGCACGATGATAAACAAACATGGACTGGGCCCCATGATTTACAGCTAGGGTGCCAAACAGGGGCCCTTTATCTCAAATAAAGGTCTCAAACAAAGGCCCTTTATCTCAAATAAAGGCCTCAAACAGAGGCCCTTTATCTCAAATAAAGGGCCTCAAACAGGGGCCCTTTATCTCAAATTATTTGTAATTTTATTTTAAGTTAAATGAATTATTCAGCAATGCAAAATATCATTTTTCAAAAAAAATTATATTTGGAAATCTTTTAGCAGGGACCCCAGGTTTGGGGCCCCCAAGCTTGAGGGGCCCTAGGCTGCAGCCTATACTAGCCTATAGGATAATCCGGGTCTGCCCATCGGCCATCACGCATTCAGACTCGCGGTGTCAGTGGTTGTGGGAGGACTGCAACATTCACACGAGCGACAGACCCTTGAGTTTATTACCTGTTTTGTTTGATTTTTCTTGGAGGCGTGATAAATGTGCCCGCCAGAAAGCAAGGCGTTGGAGATGAGGGCTGCGGGAAGGCGCATTTCATCTTGTAATATTCAACTTTATCTAAATGTCTACCTCTAGCCATGACGAGTTGCCTACGTAACGTTATGTCCAGGAACTTACATAAATATAACAAAAAACCTTAATGTGGATGACTTGCTTTTGGCATTGAGCCCTGCACCTCCTGCCACCCCGGCGACGCTGCGTGAGCGAACCAGACCTGTCTCTACTTATTCATTCTTAGCCTAAGACTTACTGGGCAGGGAAGGTGCCATGGACGTCAACCGAGCGCTGAGCTGCTTATTGTCTCGCAACGACATTACCGAGGCGATACTGTTCTACCCATGGATAATAAATAGTGTATTATCCTTGGTTCTACCCGTGAATCTCGCATTATAAGACGCTTCAACCACATGTGCGCACCTTGATCAGATATATAGCCTACTTAATTTCACGTTATCTCGTTATTGCTATCTCGCGCTGTGACCACCATATAGGATAGAAAGTTGGGTGACGTCATAATTGGCTGGCCTTGGATCTTTCGTGATAGCTTCCTCGCGGTTAGTAGGGCGGTTAAGTGACTTGAATACTGAAAGCACTTATATTTTCACTAATAAGGGGGTGTTTAAGGGGTAGACTGAGAGGATCTCAGCCACACCCTCGACGCTATCACCACAAGCATGCAGGTGGGACAGGTGCCTTCCCGCCATCACACCTGCCCACACCCCACCCGAGGCTATGAGGAGCACATGCACACGTAGCCTACACCACCACCACCACCTCCGATAGCATTATAGCAGTACAAACAACCGCAGCAGCAGTAGTAGTAATAATAGTAGTAGTAGTAGTGGTAATACCGACCGCATCAGCAATGGTAGTGACTGCTTTTATAGTATTGCGCATGCAGTAACATGTGTGTGTGTGTGTGGAGGAATAAGCGCCGTGACTGATTTAGTTAGGCGGAGACTTTTCTGTTACGTTGAGCTAGTCACAAGAGATGTACAGGTCACATACACACGAACACAGTCACACACGAGGGTACAAGCAAACTGATGTACTTCTTCACAAGTAGGCTAACACCACATGGGGCTTAGCCTATATTATCGTTCCTCCATTACGTGCTCTTGTACAGTACGTAGCTTTTCGCCTCTACACTATCCATTACGTGCTCTTGTACAGTACGTAGCTTTTCGCCTCTACACTATCCATTACGTGCTCTTGTACAGTACGTAGCTTTTCGCCTCTACACTATCCATTACGTGCTCTTGTACAGTACGTAGCTTTTCGCCTCTACACTATCCATTACGTGCTCTTGTACAGTACGTAGCTTTGCGCCTCTACACTATCCATTACGTGCTCTTGTACAGTACGTAGCTTTGCGCCTCTACACTATCCATTACGTGCTCTTGTACAGTACGTAGCTTTTCGCCTCTACACTATCATGCAACAAACGGAAAGATAATTATATTAAGACGAATTACCACGATTACTGTCTCCTATTATCACGCGGCGGTTCATTTATTTACCAGTAAGGAATAGAAAAGGCTGTGACATCGTACAGTGGCGGCGGCAAACACCTATCGCGCCTTCTTTGAGTGTGCGTGCGTGTGTGTGACTGTGTGTGTGTGTGTGTGTGTGTGCGCGCCGCTAATCACCATCACCAAACTATCAAGCACGCCTGTAGCCTACCTGATTCCATTGCATTCTCTGCATGGTTTGTTTATGTTTGTTTGGATTTTGTGGATAATTCCTCAGAGCCATAGTGATCTACCACTGCAGCTAAGTGTTGGCCGAAGCCACCACCCCGGGAGGGGGGTCACAAACCCCCGGCTAACACCCGGAACCCATTCACTGCTGGGTGGACAGGGGCTCGGGTTTTAAGAAAGACCACCCATCTATCTTCGCTCCGCCCGGGGGTCGAACCCGGGACTTCTCGGTTGTGAGCCGAGCGTGCTAACTACTACACTATACGGAGTACCATGGCTTCAAATTATCACGTTCTTTTTGAAGTAAACACCATTACAGCCTCGTTTACCTCATCCTCGTCGTCTTCAGCTTATATAATTAACTACTCTCCATCTTTAATAAACCTGATCTCATTGTCCTATTCTCTATCCTATCGTAACTTTCCTGCCCTCTCCTATGTCTGTTTCTTTCCCTTTCTCGTCTTGCAAAATTCCTCTATTCATCTTCTTCGTCATTCCCCTCGCCTCTTCCTTCTTAGAGCATTTCTACACTGTCCTTTGTGTGCCTATCACCTGTCCATGTATCTCTGCTCTCTAAGGCGGGGCACTAGCCTCGACCATCTCCCAGGACAATGAGGCTGACACTGCAACTCTCTCTCTTTCTCGTTTTCATACTCTCTCTCGTTTCCATACTCTCCCTCTCTCTCTCTCGTTTTCATACTCTCTCTTTCTTGTTTCCATACTCTCCCTCTCTCTCTCTCTCGTTTTCATACACTTTCTCGTTTTCACTCTCTCTCGTTTTCATACTCTCTCTCTTTCTCTCGTTTTCACACTCTCTTTCTCGTTTTCATACTCTCTCTTTCTTGTTTCCATACTCTCCCTCTCTCTCTCGTTTTCATACTCTCTCTCTTTCTCTCGTTTTCACTCTCTCTCTGTCTGTCTCTCTCTCTCTCGTTTTCATACACACTCTCTCTCGTTTTCATACTCTCTCTCTTTCTCTCTCGTTTTCACACTCTCTCTTTCTCGTTTTCATACTCTCTCTTTCTCGTTTTCATACACACACACTCTCTCTCTCTCTCTCTCATTGTGTTCCTCCCCTACTCAAACTTTAACATCCTTCCACCTCCTCTCACAGCTCTCATTTATTTCTGCTACTCATTGACACATTTACAAAGGCATAGGGCTACACTGAAACAAAGACATTTACATTTAATTTTCATCCCCACTATTCTTGCAGTTTTCTGTTTATATAAACTACGTACACACACTCAGAAATAAGGGGTATATTAAGGGTAGAATCGTTACATCGCACCATCACTACCCTTTTTAAACCCTATGTCCAGGCTGGAGCTGCCTGGATGCCTGCTGATTATACCCTTCATCTACCCTTTTTAGACGAGAGGGATGAGAAAGGGTATATTTGGGGTCTGAAAAGGGTATATTTAGGGTTGCAAAAGGGTATATTTGTAAGGGTAGAAAAAGGGTAGCAGTATTTCATCACTACAAACACCCTTTTTCTACCCTTTTTCTACCCTTCTTTTCTAAGTGTAGGCTTATTCTTTTACTTTCCTTTAAAACCTAAAAATTACTCCTCCTTTATCCTATCACCCGAGTATTTACCAAGGAGGGGGAAGAGCCATGAGAGAAAAAGGAAAAACTGTCTTGTATCCGTTTGATCTCAGTAAATCTTTTCGGCATATGCAGTGTTTATAAAGAATTATTTGCACCATAGAAATACTAAAAACATGCATTATTCTGTTTTTCTTTTTAATTCAGGAGGATTTTGAAATATCTTGGTTGAAGAAGTGAGAGAGGGATAGACATGGAGGTAAGGACCAATTACTGAAAGGGCGTGGTGGTAAAAAGGCTAATAATTTATAATCAATGTCCTTTCAGTTATTTGCTTCTGTCAATCCTACCTGTTTCCAATCAATATTTTCTCACTGGTTTTCATTGAGTATTCCTTGGAAGAAGAAAATGAGATGAATTTCTCCGAGTAGAATTAATAAACATCCATAGAAGTCTTAGTCCTCCACCCAAAGTGTAGCCTTGTACTGCACTTTTTCACTCTCAAATTAAAACAACTGAACTTCAAATTAAAACAACTGTGCTTCAAATTAAAACAACTGAACTTCAAATTAAAACAATTGAACTTCAAATTAAAACAACTGAACTTCAAATTAAAACAATTGAACTTCAAATTAAAACAACTGAACTTCAAATTAAAACAACTGTGCTTCAAATTAAAACAACTGAACTTCAAATTATAACAACTGAACTTCAAATTAAAACAACTGAACTTCAAATTAAAACAACTGAACTTCAAATTAAAACAACTGAACTTCAAATTAAAACAACTGAGCTTCAAATTAAAACAACTGAGCTTCAAATTAAAACAACTGAGCTTCAAATTAAAACAACTGAGCTTCAAATTAAAACAACTGAACTTCAAATTAAAACAACTGAACTTCAAATTAAAACAATTGAGCTTCAAATTAAAACAACTGAGCTTCAAATTAAAACAATTGAGCTTCAAATTAAAACAACTGAGCTTCAAATTAAAACAATTGAGCTTCAAATTAAAACAACTGAACTTCAAATTAAAACAACTGAACTTCAAATTAAAACAACTGAACTACAAATTAAAACAACTGAACTTCAAATTAAAACAATTGAACTTCAAATTAAAACAACTGAACTTCAAATTAAAACAACTGAACTTCAAATTAAAACAATTGAACTTCAAATTAAAACAACTGAACTTCAAATTAAAACAACTGAACTACAAATTAAAACAACTGAGCTTCAAATTAAAACAACTGAACTTCAAATTAAAACAACTGAACTTCAAATTAAAACAACTGAACTTCAAATTAAAACAACTGTGCTTCAAATTAAAACAACTGAACTTCAAATTAAAACAATTGAACTTCAAATTAAAACAACTGAACTTCAAATTAAAACAACTGAACTTCAAATTAAAACAATTGAACTTCAAATTAAAACAACTGAACTTCAAATTAAAACAATTAAACTTCAAATTAAAACAACTGAACTTCAAATTAAAACAACTGAACTTCAAATTAAAACAATTGAACTTCAAATTAAAACAACTGAACTTCAAATTAAAACAATTGAACTTCAAATTAAAACAACTGAACTTCAAATTAAAACAACTGAACTTCAAATTAAAACAACTGAACTTCAAATTAAAACAATTGAACTTCAAATTAAAACAACTGAACTTCAAATTAAAACAATTGAACTTCAAATTAAAACAATTGAACTTCAAATTAAAACAACTGAACTTCAAATTAAAACAATTGAACTTCAAATTAAAACAACTGAACTTCAAATTAAAACAATTGAACTTCAAATTAAAACAACTGAACTTCAAATTAAAACAACTGAACTTCAAATTAAAACAACTGAACTTCAAATTAAAACAATTGAACTTCAAATTAAAACAACTGAACTTCAAATTAAAACAATTGAACTTCAAATTAAAACAACTGAACTTCAAATTAAAACAACTGAGCTTCAAATTAAAACAATTGAACTTCAAATTAAAACAACTGAACTTCAAATTAAAACAACTGAGCTTCAAATTAAAACAACTGAACTTCAAATTAAAACAACTGAACTTCAAATTAAAACAACTGAACTTCAAATTAAAACAACTGAGCTTCAAATTAAAACAACTGAACTTCAAATTAAAACAACTGAACTTCAAATTAAAACAACTGAACTTCAAATTAAAACAATTGAACTTCAAATTAAAACAACTGAACTTCAAATTAAAACAACTGAACTTCAAATTAAAACAACTGAGCTTCAAATTAAAACAACTGAACTTCAAATTAAAACAACTGAACTTCAAATTAAAACAACTGAACTTCAAATTAAAACAATTGAACTTCAAATTAAAACAACTGAACTTCAAATTAAAACAACTGAGCTTCAAATTAAAACAACTGAGCTTCAAATTAAAACAACTGTGCTTCAAATTAAAACAACTGAACTTCAAATTAAAACAACTGAGCTTCAAATTAAAACAACTGAACTTCAAATTAAAACAACTGAGCTTCAAATTAAAACAACTGTGCTTCAAATTAAAACAACTGAACTTCAAATTAAAACAACTGTGCTTCAAATTAAAACAACTGAACTTCAAATTAAAACAACTGAGCTTCAAATTAAAACAACTGTGCTTCAAATTAAAACAACTGAGCTTCAAATTAAAACAACTGAACTTCAAATTAAAACAACTGAACTTCAAATTAAAACAACTGAACTTCAAATTAAAACAACTGAGCTTCAAATTAAAACAACTGAGCTTCAAATTAAAACAACTGAACTTCAAATTAAAACAACTGAACTTCAAATTAAAACAACTGAACTTCAAATTAAAACAATTGAACTTCAAATTAAAACAACTGAACTTCAAATTAAAACAACTGAACTTCAAATTAAAACAACTGAGCTTCAAATTAAAACAACTGAGCTTCAAATTAAAACAACTGAACTTAAAATTAAAACAACTGAACTTAAAATTAAAACAACTGAACTTAAAATTAAAACAACTGAACTTAAAATTAAAACAACTGAACTTCAAATTAAAATAACTGAACTTCAAATTAAAACAACTGAACTTCAAATTAAAATAATAGAATTTCAAATTAAAAGAAAAAATTCATCTATTATATTTTGAAATTCATTTGTTTTATTTTGAAGTTCTGTTGTTCTAATTTGAGAGTGAAAAGGTGTATTATGAAAACCCCCAGAAAAGTAACATATTTCTTCCTGCAAACTTTTTCTTATCTTTACCAGAGTGCTGCCAGCAAAGGGAAGAGAGGGAACAAATTATTTATGAAAAGATATACCATTCTTTTAAATATTTTTACACAGCATACTACATAGATAAAGCAACACAGGATGAAGTAACGTATAGCTATTCCGTGTGTGTTAGTACACCTACTGTAGTTATACAAAAGAAAACAAAAGCTACATTTTGGAACTCAACATTTTTTGGTACTCAAAAATGTTTGGCACTAAAAAAATGTTGACACTCAAAAATTTCTGGCACTCAAAAAATTTTGGCAATCAAAAAATTTTGGCACTACATTTTGTTTGCACTCAAAAATTTGCCCATAAATTTTTTTTAGCACTCAAAATATTTTAGCACTCAAAATTTTTGGACACTCAAAATATTTTGGCTCTCAAAAGTGTTTGGCACTAAAAAAATGTTGGCACTCAAAAATATTTGGCACTCAATTTTGTTTGGCACTCAAAATAATTTGGCACTCATTTTTTTTTGCCATTTTATAGCTAGCGAGTGAGGGAGGAGTGACAGCCTGGGGGTACTATGTAGTACCTTCTTAGTTAGTAGATAGTACCTTCTACGTTTGAAAGGTCAAAAACCTTTCATCCCCATCCATGAAATTGTCTAGCCTCCTTTTAAAACTCCCTATTGACTCCGCACTAACTACCTAACGACTGAGTCCATTCAAATCATTTACCACCCTATTTCTGAACCAGTTTTTCCCCTATTTCCTTTTTAAATCTACGCTTTTCCAGTTTGAATCACATCCCTTCTCTTACCTATATACTCCAGCACTCTATATTCCCATTGAACAGAGGGTCACTCTCTCACATTTCCAGGGTCTGAGCTAATAAGACTACAGTATAGGCAGCACCACTAAGCTCCTTACCTATGATAACATAACAAAAAGATACCCTCTTGTGTGGGTTGTCACCGGGAGGCGACCGTGGTGTAACGGTAGCATGTCCGCCCGGCAAGTGGAAGGTCCCGGGTTCGATCCCCGAGCGGTGCCTGCCTTTTCGGTGAACCCCCTACCTCGAATATGGCGCAGTGAGTAGGATACAGAGCGATATACATTCCCCGGACTGGCCCTGGCCTCAGGGCTTTAGGGGGGAGATGTGTGGGTTGCAGGGCATGTAGTACGGTACGGTACGGTACGAAATTACGGTACGGTACGGTTATTTAAGGGCTAAAAGTACGGTTCGATATTACGGTACGATATATTTCTTCAAGTTCGGTACGGTACGAAAGTTCGATTTTTATTTCCATACTTATATCGAACCATTTTCGTACCCAGCGCCTATACTGCCGCCGCCCATTGGGCGGTGGATGGGCGGATAGGGGAATGAGTGAGCGACATTTGACCCCATTAATTAACACCACCGTGTGACTTCATTAGCCAGGTAGAATTTCTG
The DNA here is from genome assembly GCA_016584305.1 of Chionoecetes opilio. NCBI lineage: Eukaryota > Metazoa > Arthropoda > Malacostraca > Decapoda > Majidae > Chionoecetes > Chionoecetes opilio. The sequence goes on along the minus strand of JACEEZ010003947.1, from coordinate 189,317 downwards.
CCAAGCTGCCTGAGTGTGAACGTGGCATGGGGATTATCCCTCAGCCTCCTGACCTCCTCGATCAGGTCAAGGAGATAAGTCAGGTGGCGTGGGGCGTCGGCCCCATTACTCACATACCCACCTGCATTTAATTAAAATAAGTTTTCTCAAGACCTCTTCCGCTGACACAGCTCAATCTCGGGATCTCCTCAGTTCACCATAGCAAGTCATTGCCTACACGACAACTCCTGCTCCTGCTGGCGGGCCTGCAGGCTGCACCGGACTTTTCTTAGATACTCTGTGTAATCATGTATAAGACATATACAAGTACTACAGATATTCATTCATATATACGAAGATTGTGATTAACATGGAGATTGAAGTTAATGTGATATGTATGTGAGTAATTCATGATACTATGAAAGTAACTTCATTACTGAGAGGGGCTCTTATGTGGAGTAAACGAAAAAACCAATTTACGAAAAAATGAATAGTCACCCATGTTGCCCGCACGGGAAAACGGAAAAAATGTAAACATATCAGTACATGGGACCTCTGGCCTCTGCGTCTAAAGGCCTATTGCGAACAAACTGGGTATGTCCCTTAGTCAAAGGGCTGTTCGATCATTAACACTTGAGGCTGCCGATAAAAAGAAGCTTGAGATACGAAGTGAGTTCAGTGAGCGCATGGTGTGTGTGAAACTAGATCTCTGTACCCGCCGTGGGCGTCACTTTCTTGGCGTGAATGTTCAGGCAGTAATCCGCGGCAAGCTGAAAGTAGTCACAGCTGCCGTCAAAGAAATGACAGAAAGGGCAACGGGAGCGGAGATTAGGTCAAAAATAATCAATTGTTTGGAGAAACTTGGAATACACGAAAGGCAAATTTATTCATTAACTACTGATAATGGCTCTAATGTAATAAAAGTAGGTCAACTCATTCAGGATAATGCACAGATGACCGCGAGGAACAGTTCAGGAGCCGAGTGTGACCGGGAAAAAAACAGCGAGGAAGAACTCGAGGGAGAAGAAGCTGCTCACAATTCGCTAGAAGAAGTTGGTAATGATGTTCACTTAGAAGCGAATAGTGTCGCATCAGTAAGGTGCGCTTTGCATACCCTGCAACTGTGTGTGCATGATGTTCTTAACACAGACAGAAATATCAAGAGCCTACTCAACAAAGTCCGGAAAATAGTTAACAAGACACACGCAAAATATGCGCCTGATTTTCAAAAATAGCTCTGTGTCACTCCCAAAACTTGACTGTGAAACGAGGTGGGGACCAACATACGATATGCTTGAGAGTACGGCTGATAAGAAATCATTTTTGAATCAAATTGGTTTGGCAAATGAATCCCTACTACTTCTGGAAGAAGATTGGAAAAAAATAAGCGAGGTGACGGAAACTTTAAAGCCCCTTCGTGATGCGACATTAACGTTGCAACTGAAAAATCTCACTGCTGGGGAATTTTTTGCTGAGTGGTTAAAATGCAAATTAAGAATCACAAGAAGTGGTGCAGCCATCTCATCGTTGTTCCTGCAGGCCATGGAAAGACGAGAACCCTCTCTGCTAACCAACCCTGCCTTCCTCTTGGCTGTACATGGCGATAAAAGGTACAGCGTCCTACTGACTGAAGAACAGAAACAAACAAGCACAACTCATCTCCTCGGACTATGGAGGAAGATTTCTGCAATGGAAACTTCTACTTCGTTGACCATGAAAAATTCCTTCACGAGTGATGATGGCGATGAAGGAGACAGTGAGTCTATAGATATTGTCGAGCACCTACTTATTGTAAGTGATATAAAGATAAAGACTGCCGTTGCTGAGCAAGGGAGTGAGGTGGCTGATAGCATCAAAATGTTCGCTAACACATCACGTTTCAGTAAGAGTGAAGACACTTTCCAGTGGTGGCACCGTCGGCAGAATAGTGCGATCAAAAGACTGGCTGAAGTGGCTATTGCTCTGCCTGTGACGCAGGCCAGTGTTGAAAGAACATTCTCTGGGTTGCGCTACATCCTAAACGATCTAAGGTTAGGATTGCGGAATTGCGCAATTACGGATGCCTGAAAAAATTGCGGAATTGCGAATTGCGGACCGCCAAAATTTTGAAACGCAATCGCAATAACTTGCGGAATGGGTAATTCGGTTGCGGAATTGCGCAATTACGGATGCCTGAAAAAAATGCAGAATTGCGTTTTTTTTTTTATACATTTGTGCCTATAGCGCCTGTAGGCAGTGGTGACCCAGGGCTCGGATGGTAGGCTCTGGAGGTTCACTTGAGGGCTCTGATGGTTGGTCCTCGCCCGTGGTGGCACAGGCAGGATTCTTATAGTGACGCCTGTGATTAGAGGCTCATGCCGCCCCCCTGTGTTCTACGATGCACTCGCAATCGAAGGTAGAGTTGATGGGCAGGGCATGTGGGTGTTCTTAGGCCACTCGACGGTGCAGAAAGGTTTTGGTTTTCTTCGGGGATTGAACTCGGGTAACCTAGAACGCCAGTCGGAGACGCTAACCACTCCGCTACCGCCTCCCCAAAGTGTAGCACAATTAGTCGTAGTAGTAGCACAAGTGTAGTTAGTAAGTGTAGCACAGTCACGATCAGACAGTGCGTGCTGGAACTTGGGATTGAGATCATGTACGCTGGCTGTGTGTGTGATTAGTTGCCAACCTCCACATGCTGAACCAGAAGAAGTGGGAGGAGGAGGAGGAGGAGGAGGAGGAGGAAGAGGAAGATTAGTAGATTACTTAGATTAGTGATTACTAGCCAGTAGACTGTGAAGTGTACAAGTAAAGAAAAACACTAAAAAGAGACAAAGACTTAATTGTGAAGGACAAGTAACAAGTATAGACAGAAACAGAATAGGAATACAGAAGTATTAAACACTAATAAAGAGTCTAGAGACATTTATTGTTTTAATTGTAGGTGTTTAAGAGTCTAGAGATGTTTAAGAGTCTAGAGACATTTTTTGTTTTAATTGTAGGTGTTTTGTTTTAATTGTAGGAATGTAGGTGTCAAAATTAGTTTGCGGAATTGCGGAATTGCGGAATTTCGATTGCGAAAAGGCCTATCTGAAAAAAATTGCGGAATTGCGATTGCGGACTGGTGCAGGTCGGAATTGCGGAACTGCAATTGCGGAATTGGAAAAAAAATTGCGATGCCCACCTCTGCTAAATAAACCCTAAATTAGGTATATATATATATATACAGGAGAACCTCGTTTATCCGGCACCCTCGGGGGGGGGGGAGCGCATGCCGGATAACTCATTTTGCCGTTGTTTTGAGAGTTACTCTTATGGAATCGCCCAAAATCCCTTTTTTTTTTTTTTTTTTTTTTTTTTTTCCCCCCCATCACAAGGAACCGGCCAAGGGCACAACAAAAATGGGTAACACAAAGGCCGCTTAGTTGCCAGTCCCTATAAAGAAGACAGTAAGAGAATAAAATAAAAAAGTGGGGTGAGCCAATTTTGTTCGGGAGGTGTCTTGTTACTCTTATTTTGAAAAGATTTAAGTCATAGGAAAGTGGAAAAATAGAAACAGGAAGAGAGTTCCAGAGTTTATCAGTGGAATAAATAAAAAAAAAAAAAAAAAAAAAAAAAAAAAAAAAAAAAAAAAACCTGGGTCGATTAGTGCCGTTGTTTTGAGGCTGCCGATGTTTTAAATGCCGGTTAAACGAGGTTCTCCTGTATATATATATATATATATATATATATATATATATATATATATATATATATATATATATATATAATATATATATATATATATATATATAGTTAATGATTTGTAAGTCTTGGGTATAGGAGGTAACTATGAAATGTATGTAGTATATAGAGATAAATGGGTAGAAATTATTATGTGTTATATGCAGTGGCGTACCGAGGGGGGGGGGGCCATGCGGCCATGCCCCCCCCTTTGCAAAGAATAAATTATAATATATAAATATATTTATAATATACAGTATATATATATATATATATATATATATATTATATATATATATATATATATATATATATATATATATATATATATATACATATATATATATATATATATATATATATATATATATATATATATATATATTATATATATACAGTAGGTATATATATATATATATATATATATATATATATATATATATATATATATATATATATATATATATATATATATATATATATATATTATAATATAAAATATATTTAAATCTATAATAATATAAGCGAAAGTGTGTGTGTCTTGTGTGTGTGTGTGTGTGTGTGTGTGTGTGTATGTCTCCCCGGGCGGAGCGAAAGATAGATGGGTGGTCTTTCTTAAATCCCTAGCCCCTGTCCACCCAGCAGTGAATGGGTACCGGGTGCCAGCCGGGGGTTTGTAACCCCCCCCCCCGGGGTGGTGGCTTCGGCCAACACTAATATGCAGCAGCGGTAGATCACTATGGCTCTGAGGCATTATCCTCTAAACAAAACAAACAAGAAAACAAGTGTGTGTGTGTGTCCGCTCTAGGTTCCGCCCCCCGTGGCGGAATTTCATCATATGGCACAGTTTTGGAACCAGGTTGACCAGGGGAAGGTTTTAAGCCCACTTATGGGATTATCCGATCACTTTTATATATTTTTTATTTTTAGTAGCCTATTAGCGAGAATTGTGAAAAAAAAGTGGGTTGTGAGAATTGAGGAAACCTTGATGTAGGGTGATGGGTAATGGGTGAGTGAATGGGTGGGGTGATGGGTAATGGGTGTGGGGTGATGGGTGAGTGAATGGGTGGGGGGTGATGGGTTGGGGGTGATGGGTGGAGGTGATAGGTGGGGGGTGTGATGGGTGGGTGATATGGGTGGGTGATGGGTGGGTGTGATGGTAGTGAGGTAATGGGTGAATGAATGGGTTGGGGGTGATGTGAATGGGTTGGCGTTAATACATACATTTCTACATCCATGATTTCAGGAAAGTTAGAAGGGGCTATCTGGAGAGTCTGTGTTTGGTGGGCCGAAGGCCCACCAATAGCCCTCCGCAGGAGCTAGCCAAAAAGTCCGCCCGGAGGGCTGCTTTGCGGCTAGTATATAAATATATTTATAATATATATAATATATATTTAATATATAAATATATTTTAATATATAAATTATAATATATAAATATATTAAAATATAAATATATTTATAATATAAATATATTTATAATATAAATATATTTATAATATAAATGTATTTATAATTATAATATATTTATAATATATATATATTTATAATATATATATATATTTATAATATATATATATATTTATAATATTATATATATATATATATAATATATATATATATATATATATATATATATATATATATATATATATATATATAATATATATTTTTATTATAATATATTATATATTATATATATATATATATATTATATATATATATATATTTATTATATTATATATATATATATATATATATATATATATATATATAACAGGGAGGTCCCGAAGATACGAGCAGTTAGGTTCCACCTGGCATACTCGTAAAGCGAAATCTCGTATAACGAAACACATAACTAATGGTAAAATATAGGTTTGGTTCCAGGACCATCAATTTAAAAAAAAAAAAAAAAAAACGTGTTTTTCAAGCTAAAATAAACTATAGCAAACACAACAAACACACAGCGTCTATATTACCCACACTATACTACCTATTCTGTAGAAAAAGCATTCTGAAAGAGAAAATAGCACACAAAATAACATAACTGCACATTAATTAAACAAAACATGCATAACAAGCAAAAAAGACGTTGTACTGTAGGGGACGCCGCGTGATACAAAAGAGGGTAGTGTAGAGGTCCTAAGATTGGGGCAGCACACCTGGCTAATTACCCCTAAGGATTAGGCCGCGCCATATGCTTAATTACCCTTCAGGTCACTGACTGCAGTCCCAAGGTTGGAGCCGCACACCTGGCTAATTACCACTAAGGATCAGGCCGCGCCATATGCTTAATTACCCTTCAGGTCACTGACTGCAGTCCCAAGGTTGGAGCCACACACCTGGCTAATTACCACTAAATGTCAGGCTGCGCCATATGCTTAATTACCCTCCAGATCACGGCTTGCTAGGGGTGACCTGACTGGGGTCAACCAAATCCCCCTTTGTCCAGACTGGGAGTGGTTGGGCGAATATTTTGAACTTGATAATTTTACACACCCCAGTTTGAATGTCGTAGCATTGGATTTTCGATCTCGTATATTGAAAATACTCTAATTTACACATCTCGTATCATTGGATTCTCGTATACCGAATGCTCGTATAACGGGACCTCCCTATATATATACAGTAAAACCCTTATAACTCGGCACGATAGGGGCTCTGGCCCTTGCCGAGTTATTCAATGTGCCGAGTTATGCAATGTCCTCTGATATGGTAAAAAAAAAAAAAAAAAAAAAAAAAAAAAAAAAAAAAAAAAAAAAATTATCAAAGCATAAAAAACTACACTTACCAGTGAACGGGTAGAATAGAATGTGCTGGATTTGATATCAAACTCAGCACAAATAGCACGCATGGACGCACCTACATCCATCCTTGCCAACACTTTCACCTTTTCCTGCAGGCTCAGGCTCTTCAATTCCATTCCCTTCCTGCTGGAGACACCCTTGCGTGATGGAGCTGACATCTTGATATACAGTACTGTATGATGTAATCCCAAAACACGTAAAATAGGTGGCAAAGTAAAGCAAAGGTCTGGTACCAGTGCGTAGGCTGAGCCGTGTTTTTGTCGTCCAAGCACCGTCTTGGATTACGAATCCCAATCCAATAACACTTGCTGAAATGTGTGTTATACTACTTGTGATACTGTTTGCAATGTTTTGCATGATTATTATTTCGGCTCCTACCAAGCTTCTTGTGTTTTTAAGCAGAAACCAATCCTTTTTTAATTTTGACAAAAAACGGAATTCGTATCCAAGACGGTGCTTTGACGACATAAACACGGCTCAGCAGCTGACAGCCTACACGCTGGTTCCCGACCTTTGCTTTACTTTGCCACCTATTTTACGTGTTTGGGATTACATCATACAGTACTGTATTTCAAGATGTCAGCTCCATCACGCAAGGGTGTCTCCAGCAGGAAGGGAGACTTCAATGAAATTGAAGAGCCTGAGCCTGCAGGAAAGGTCAAAAGGACAAAAACACTACTTTATGCGACTAAGGCTTTGCCGAGTGTAAGCAAAGAGATGCAGTTATAACAGCAATATGCCGAGATACATTATTTTTTGCCGACTTTCTGTTTACATATTCACACAAGAGGTTGTGAGGGCATGATATACCGAGTGAAAACCAAGCGATGCAATCTAGGGGAGGGCGGTAGCAGAGTGGTTAGCGTCACCGAGTGCGTCCAAAGAGTTGGGATCCGGAACCCTAATACCACTTGAAATCTGTTGCTGCAGTCAGTGGTAAGAACACCACACCTGCATTAACTCACTGGACTATGCACTGAGACACGGCTGGCTAGGCGTCATACGGGGTCACCTAAAATCCCCCTGGCCACACTGGGAGGGCGAATCATCACACTTGATACCTTCAGCTACACCCCATTGGATACTGCCTACATTGGATTTTAGGCGCACTAATATAAAAAACAATAAAAACAAAAAACTCTGTCTTTGGCTTGCCGTTATCCAAATGCTCGGTTATAACGGCCCAGTATAAGGGTTATATATATATATATATATATATATATATATATATATATATATATATATACAGTAAAACCCTTATAACTCGGCACGATAGGGGCTCTGGCCCTTGCCGAGTTATTCAATGTGCCGAGTTATTCAATGTCCTCCTCTGATATGGGTTAAAAAAAAAAAAAAAAAAAAAAAAAAAAAAAAAAAAAAAAACAGGAAATACAGTACTGTAAAAGCATAAAAACTACACTTACCAGTGAACGGGTAGAATGCGCTGGATTTGATATCAAACTCAGCACAAATAGCACACATGGACGCACCTGCATCCATCCTTGCCAGCACTTTCACCTTTTCCTGCAGGCTCAGGGCCTCAGGCTCTTCAATTTCATTCCCTTCCTGCTGGAGACACCCTTGTGTGATGGAGCTGACATCTTGATATACAGTACTGTATCATGTAATCCCAAAACACCTAAAATAGGTGGCAAATTAAGCAAAGATCGGGAACCAGCGTGTAGGCTGAGCCGTGTTTTTGTCGTCCGAGCACCGTCTTGGATTACGAATCCCAATCCAATAACACTTGCTGAAATGTGTGTTATACTACTCTGTGATATTGTTTGCAATGTTTTGCATTGATTATTATTTCAGCTCCTACCAAGCTTGTTGTGTTTTTGAAGCAGAAACCAATCCTTTTTCAATTTCGACAAAAAACGGAATTCGTATCCAAGACGGTGCTTTGACGACATAAACACGGCTCAGCAGCTGACAGCCTACACGCTGGTTCCCGACCTTTGCTTTACTTTGCCACCTATTTTACGTGTTTTGGGATTACATGATACAGTACTGTATTTCAAGATGTCAGCTCCATCACGCAAGGGTGTCTCCAGCAGGAAGGGAATGAAATTGAAGAGCCTGAGCTTGCAGGAAAAGATCAAAAGGACAAAAATACGACTTTATGCGACTGACGATATGCAGAGTGTAAGCGAAGAGATGCAGTTATAACATCAATATGCCGAGATACATTATTTTTTGCCAACTTTCTGTTTACATGTTCACAGAAGAGGTTGTGAGGACATGATATGCCGAGTGAAAACCATGAGATGCAGTTTAGGTGAGGCGGTAGCAGAGTGGTTAGCGTCACCGAGTGGCGTTCTCGAAGACCCGAGTTCGATCCCGAGTGAGACCCATAAATCCACTTGAAATCTTTTTGCACCGTCGAGTGGCCTAAGAACACCCACATGCCCTGTCCATTAACTCTACCTTCGACTGTGAGTGCATGGGAGGACACAGGGAGCGGCATGAACCTCTAATTACAGGCATCACTATAACAATCCTGCCTGCGCCACCACGGGCGAGGGCCAACCATCACAGCCCTCGAGTGAGCCTCCAGGGCCTACCATCCCACCCCTGGAGCTTACTGCCTACATGTGCTATGGGCATAGGTGGGGTGTGTGGTGTGTGTGTGTGTGTGTGTGTGTGTGTGTGTGTGTGTGTGTGTGTGTGTGTGTGTGTAAAAAAAAAAAAAAAAAAAAAATTGTCTTTGCCATGCCGAGTTATATCAAATTCCGAGTTATACAGTGCCGAGTTATAAGGGTTTTACTGTATATATATATATATATATATATATATATATAATATTATATAAAATATATCCGTATTTGCCGGCGCATAAGACGCACCTCCGCATAAGACGCACCCCTATTTTACAAAGAGGTTTTGAGAAGAAAAAATATTGGTGTTTTTGAGGGAATTTTTTTTCTCTCGTAAAATTATCAGGTTATTAAAAAAAAAAAAGATTTGTAGGGGAAAGCAAATGATTATAATTATGAGCATGTACCTAAATACAATATTCACAGTGCAGTGAATGTGAATGAAAAATTATACTAGTTAAAATGTAAAGAGAATGACAGGGTAACCAAAATCGGTCAAATCATAATATATTGCAGGATGCCCCCACGAATTGATATTCTAATATTATCTACCTATGACATATAGCTTAGATTTAAAGTTGTAGGTATGCCTTTGTTGCTTTTCTGCTATGTGTTTAGACTTTGTGGAAAATTTGCAGTATAGATATTGGTATTATTTTGGTAGTAGGCTTTCAAAAGTCCTACCGTAGATAACAGTGAAGTCGCCACCTGCAGTGAAGTCGCCAGGCGCCAAATATTACGAATTATAGCATCACTGCTGATTTTTATGTGCCACTGAAGATGTTACACAGTAGTTTATATCATGACTGTATAATCTACCCTGTTTCAGCGTTGTTTTATGCTTTGTATCTGCAAATATAACTGTTGCGCATTTTGCTTCTCACGTTTTTCTTCGCGCGATGACAGACAGTAAACAATAGCTTTTCGGGCGACAGGACACAAGACTTGCCAGATCTTTCAAACTTGAATAGAATTTATTTTCACGTTGGCAGAGTAATTTTTATATATCCAAGCATCTTCCGCAGCTAATATATATAGACTTGTTTTACTTTACCTCTAATTTCCCTGAATTCCCCAGAGTGGCGACTCAACTGTTGGGTTAAAATACTAGCTGGCGACTTTACTGTAGTAGGTATAGTGAGGTCGCCACTCGGTTTTATTTTTGTAATTTGTTCATTTATAGCCCTAATATGACACAGATGAAGACACAAAATGACACAGACTTTCCAGATAGCCCCTTCTAACTTTCCTGAAATCATGGATGTACAAATGTAAGTATTAACGCCACCACACGTCTGTACATAACAAAGAAACGTAGAACTGGCGACTTCACTGTTATCTACGGTAGGACTCTTACCGACACCATCGTGTAGCTTTCTTCATTATGAGTATTTTGAACCCCATTTCCCATGGCGCAATTGAATAATAATGGAATTACACGTAGTACCAAAAATCTACCGTTACTTCAGCCAGAAAGTTAAGTTAGGTTAAATCAGATTAGGTTAGGTTAGAGGTGAGGTTTGGTTCAGTAACAGATGATATAGAGAAAAACGAAAATGACCAATAATATGGCAGTGTGAAGCGTAGCAATGTTTGCCTCGCCCTGGACCTGGAGGGGCAGGTTGCCTCCCCCACATACACACATGTAAACAAACATTGATTTCCAACAAAATCGAGAGCCAGATTAATTCAAAACACATCAAAACTATTCAGGAGGACTTAAGTTTCGGCCTCGAAATCGGTGGTTGTCCAATAACAAAGATTCACGAAGATATTTAGATAACACTGTAAGGTAACCATCTGTACCTTGTTGTTATTGTTGTAATTGTTGAGGGGCACCGTTGTCGGGATCAACGATATTTGCACTGGTTTACACCTACGAATCTATCACAGTCGCGAGGGTTGATTAGTCTTCTTCAGGAAGGTACAGGTGAAGGCTGATTCACACTCTGAAATCACGGCAGCGTTCTGTCAGCCGTGCCTTGTATTCACACTATTCGTCATGGTTCCGTCATTTTCGGCAGTTCCTGCTCACCCTCTAAGCAGACATGGTGCCTCAGAGGCTATGGTTGAAGAAATTTGCTTTAATAGCACTTCTGTCGGATGAAGAAGAGGAGTTGAACTCTAAAAGACGTTGTTTTGGGTACATAAAGCCTTGAGAAAACGACAATTATCAGCACGGCACAGTCTCATTACGTTAAAATATTCTTCCCCAGAAACCGTTACGTGACAGCCGTTTAGTGTAACACGTCTATTTTTGTTTGAATATAAAAAGTTCTTAAGCCCGGTTCCCACCTTCCCGCTTGTACGGCCGCCATACAACAACAAAGACGTCACAATGACGTCACAACAAAGTCTACCGCACCGCCGTACCGCTGTACGGCCGCCGTACAAGTTAAATTCAAGTCATCTCTCCCGCTCGGCGGTGTCCGCTTGAGCGGAGTTGCCAACTGTGCCCAGTTACCACAAATACCACTCAAGCGGTGATGATGGTGATGTCATTGGTTGAGCGGTGTTGTTGTAAGACGGCCGTACAAGCGGGCTGATGGGAACCGGCCTTAACGGGTATGATGAGACGGTGCCCTGTCACCAGTTTCACAATGATGGTATTGTGTGATTCGGCCTTGAAGCGGACGGTGTGGCGCCGTGAGGGGTCTTGGTTTTGGTGTACCGTGTGGAAGACTTTTGTCCCGTCTACAGGTACCATTGCAGCCTTTTTACTAGCACTCTTT
>JACEEZ010003947.1:170000-172500 GCA_016584305.1 Chionoecetes opilio | reverse complement strand
TAACCTAATCTTGCCTTAGTTCCTTCCTTACTTTCTCTCCTTTCCTCTTTTATTATTTTTTATTTCACCACTGCACTAATGTCGCCAGGCACAATATATTACAAATTTTAGCATAAATGGTAAAAACTCGCTTTGCTCACTTGCACAATGAGTTAAGAGACGAAATATAACCTTTTGTGCCAAATTTCTTCCTTTACACCTGTCTACCCGCTCCCTACAAAAGTAGTCACAAAAGAAGAAGAAGAACTCGTGGAAACATTTTACAAGCCTATATATAATTTATGACACCTCACACTCCAAGCTCGCTTCGCTCGCTTGGACAGCTAATTATCTTCATACGTACTGTTTTTCTAATGTATGCATCAAATATCTACTTTACAATTCCTGCCATATGCTTCATCACCGTGTCCTTGTGTAACCTGCCAAAGCTGCTTCTCAAATACACAGCTCAATATCTGGTTTTCAGGAGGTGGCCACACTCTCCTGACGTCAAAGTGACCACCTGAACAACGTGCCTACAAACAATGATTACAGTACCCTCCCGGGTTTCGCGCTTGCTTTCTTCCGAAGGCATAGCGCTAAACTCGGGGATCGCGGAACTCGGGGTATTAAAAACACTGAAAAAATGCTTTCTCATTCCGGTGCGAGGTGTACCGCATTTTACAGCTTATAAGACGCACTTTTTCCCCCACACAAATACCCTGGAAAATACTCATGCGTCTTAGAAGAGGAATGTTGTAGTGCTTCCTCAGTACTCAGTGCCTCTGTACTTGCCTGTGTTTCCCCAGGCGGAGCGGAAATAGATGGGCTATTTCCTTAAAAGTACCCGAGCCCATGTCCACCCAGCAGTGAATGGGTACCGGGTGTTAGCCGGGGGTTCGTGACCCGCCTCCCAGGGTGGTGGCTTCGGCCAACACTAGAGGAGAGAGGAAAGGAGGAGGAGGAGGAGGAAGAGGAGGAGAGGAGAGGACCTACGAAGCGATACTAAGCGGTAGAGGTCACAAGAAGAAGAGGAAGCCTACTGAGAAAATTGGTAGATTTTCCTGCCGCCTACCGCTAGAAAATTTGTTTATTTTTATATTTTTTCTTAGAAATTTCTTCCTAAAATCAGGGTGCGTCTTCCAAGATTCAACGTCTCATAAGCCGTAAAATACGGCTATTCGAGAGGCGGGTCTGGCAGCCTGGTCTAAGGCAGCGCACCAACGGTAGGAAGACGTGTCCCGAACGTGTGCGAAGCAGCGCGAAACTCTTTCTCTGCACTGTCGAGTGGCCTAAGAACACCCACATGCTGTATATTAACTCTACCTTCAATTGCGAGTGCATCGGAGGACACAGGGGGGCAGCATGAGCCTCTAATCACAGGCGTCACTATAAAAATCCTGCCGGTGCCACCACGAGCGAGGGCCAACCATCACAGCCCTCAAGTGAGCCTCCAGGGCCAACCATCACAGCCCTCGAGTGAGCCTCCAGGGCCAACCATCACAGCCCTCGAGTGAGCCTCCAGGGCCAACCATCACAGCCCTTGAGTGAACCTCCAGGGCCAACCATCACAGCCCTCGAGTGAGCCTCCAGGGCCAACCATCACAGCCCTCGAGTGAACCTCCAGGGCCAACCATCACAGCCCTTGAGTGAACCTCCAGGGCCAACCATCACAGCCCTCGAGTGAGCCTCCAGGGCCTGCCATCCCACCCTGGAGGTCACTGCCTACAGGCGCTATAGGCACAAATGTAAACACAAAAAAAAAGTAATAAATAAAATAAAATAAAATAAAATAAAAAAAAATAAATAAAATAAACTGTACGAAGCAGCACAAAACTCGGGGAGATAATGCACGAAAGTCTGGATGGTAAGAATTTAGGACTCGGCACGAAACTCAGGAAGATAATGCACGAAAGTCTGGATGGTAAGAATTTAGAACTCAGCACGAAAGTTGGGATGGTAAGAATTTAGGACGCGGCGCAAAACTCAGGGAGATAATGCACGAAAGTCTGGATGGTAAGAATTTAGAACTCAGCACGAAAGTCTGGATGGTAAGAATTTAGGACGCGGCACGAAACTCAGGGAGATAATGCACGAAAGTCTGGATGGTAAGAATTTAGGACTCGGCACGAAACTCGGGGAGATAATGCACGAAAGTTGGGATGGTAAGAATTTAGAACTCAGCACGAAAGTCGGGATGGTAAGAATTTAGAACTCAGCACGAAAGTCGGGATGGTAAGAATTTAGGACGCGGCACGAAACTCGAGGATCGCGAAACTCGGATAGCGTGAAACTCGGGAGGGTACCATTATTATCAGTCCAGGATATGTCAGCCTTACAAATACTACACACCACTCGTCCCAAACTATTCAATACAGCAAACTCAATAGCCACAAACACCCCTACAGGCTACACTACTTCTCAAAACCCTGCTAGTATGTACCTCATGCCTGTGTATTGTGAATCTGCAGTCCTGCCTAGGCTACAACCATCATCATCATCATCATCCTAGCCTCTGTCC
>JACEEZ010003947.1:142500-167500 GCA_016584305.1 Chionoecetes opilio | reverse complement strand
ATCTATAACAGCCCCTCCCTGCCGGCTCCCTCAGATACTTGGCCAGCCTCCTACCTACCTCAGGTATTGGATTGCTACCTTCAAATCCACTAGGCGGCAAAATATAGATATTTATGTGTATATATATATATATATATGTATTTGTATATGCATAACAACGGTGGATTTGAACACTTTTTTTAAAATAAAATCTGATGCCAGGGTGTGGCCTGAGACGGGTGTGTGCAGCAGCGGGCAGGGCGGCGGCAGCAGCCTAGGCCGTGCTGCCTGGCCCTGCAGCCCACACACTGCTGCCAGGCACTACCCAGGGAGCCGCCCAGCAACACTCCCGCTGCCCCCTCCACGGTGAGGGGCCGAGGGGGCTGCACGCTGGGCTGCTGTTGCCTCCATCAACTGCCTGCTGACCTACCCACACTAATAACTTCATCTAAGGTACACATCATGACCCCAGGTGACCCAGGGAGGCGCCGCCCTCGACCAACACACAGCGCAACACTATTACCACACACTGAGGTATTTTATATATTCATGAATACATAGCTACCGTATATATATATATATATATATATATATATATATATATATATATATATATATATATATATATATTATATATATATATATATATATATATATATATATATATATATATATATATATATATATATGTATATATATATATACACTATGTATAGATGTATTTATTAATTGGATTAATTGTATATATCTTTATCCTTATATAGAATATTTTATCTTTTTAAAACTCTACACTTAAAATCAAACTAATTTACATACACTGAAATGAGAGGAGAGCCTATCCTGAGAAGGGTGTCGAGTGACTGGTGGTGGTGGTGGTGGTGGTGACAGCAGTGGTGGTGGTGGTGGTGGCGGTGGAGGTGGGGTGGTGACCATGGTGGTGATGGCGGTGGTGATGGTGGTGGCTTCGGCCCAACACACTTCACATTTTCTCATATTTGCAAAGGCGTGCCTTGAGGCTGTCCACCTGCCGTGTCACAGTCTCCACCTCCCTCCGCAAGGCAAGGTTCTGAGGGAAATACAGGCACTCAGTATACTGGTACGCATGCACACACTCACACACAGGAAAAGAGGAGACTTGATAGCAATGTATAGAGCCGTCAGGAATGGAGAGAAATGACAGAGGACATGTATGTACGGGACGTAGGAGCCTCGAGGTCATACGAAGAAACTTAAGAAGACAAGGTGCTGGAAGGACATCAAGAAGTACAGTTTTTCTTATCGGTGCATTGATATGTGGAATAGCCTGGACTGTGAAATTATAAATGCCAAAAGTATTCATGTTTTTAAGGCCAAGATTGACCAAATGAGACAAGGAGACGGGACCCCAAGAGTGTAACGCATTTCCCGCATACACGCGCATAATTCAATAATGATAATAAAAAAAATAAAAAAATAAGCAAAATAATGTTTTTTAGAAGATATAAATAAAATTAATAAATACAGTCCACCCTCACTTTAACGACCTATTAGGGGAAGGGGACGACATTAATGCTCTTATTCGTAGTCACATACCATGATTGCTCGTGGTAATTGCTATGATTTTGTTCCATTTCTACTCCGTCAAAACTATTCACTTGATCTTGTAGCTGCCATGGAAAGTACTAGAGCAATCCTACAGTACTCCTATTGCAATCACA
This sequence comes from Chionoecetes opilio, assembly GCA_016584305.1. Taxonomy (NCBI): domain Eukaryota; kingdom Metazoa; phylum Arthropoda; class Malacostraca; order Decapoda; family Majidae; genus Chionoecetes; species Chionoecetes opilio. The sequence continues at coordinate 165,824 of JACEEZ010003947.1, read as the reverse complement.
ACAGAGATCTTGTAGCTGCCATGGAAAGTACTAGAGCAATCATACAGTACTCCTATTGCAATCACAACAGAGATCTTGTAGCTGCCATAGAAAGTACTAGAGCAATCCTACAGTACTCCTATTGCAATCACAACAGAGATCTTGTAGCTGCCATGGAAAGTACTAGAGCAATCCTACAGTACTCCTATTGCAATCACAACAGAGATCTTGTAGCTGCCATGGAAAGTACTAGAGCAATCCTACAGTACTCCTATTGCAATCATAACAGAGATCTTGTAGCTGCCATGGAAAGTACTAGAGCAATCCTACAGTACTCCTATTGCAATCACAACAGAGATCTTGTAGCTGCCATGGAAAGTACTAGAGCAATCCTACAGTACTCCTATTGCAATCACAACAGAGATCTTGTAGCTGCCATGGAAAGTACTAGAGCAATCCTACAGTACTCCTATTGCAATCACAACAGAGATCTTGTAGCTGCCATGGAAAGTACTAGAGCAATCCTACAGTACTCCTATTGCAATCACAACAGAGATCTTGTAGCTGCCATTGAAAGTACTAGAGCAATCCTACAGTACTCCTATTGCAATCACAACAGAGCTGGCATGACATATTGATTTAATTAGGACAAGACAAAAAGTGAACAATGACCACGTACAATGATGGTATGTGACTACGAATACGGGCATATATCCCAGTCAGTTATATCCGTGGGATCCAAATTTTTTGCATATAACAGCCTTTGTTCGTTAAATGAGCTGAAAGTTCGCTATTTCCGACCATTTCCATGTATAATGAACTTTGTTTGTTACATTAGATGAAAGTTCATATCAGGCACCTAGAATTGAAACGGCACAAGCGCCACTTTTAAAACACTGAGAAAAACGCGCTTAAAGTTTAATCTAAGAAAATTAAGATATGAAACGGCACAAGCGCCACTTTTTATCAATGAAAAAAATGCACCTAAAGTGTTTTCAAAGTAAATCAGCAACAAATGAAGATATTAGATTAAACTTTAAGCGCGTTTTTCTCAGTTTTTTAAAAGTGGCGCTTGTGCCGTTTCAATTCTAGGCGTCTGATATACTTACATACATGCAGCCATCACAAATAGTACACGTATACGGAGAAATCAACACAATACGTGGTGAGGCACGGAAGGACGTGAGAGGTGTTTACAATCGGGCGGACAAAGCTAGACTGATCGAACGAGCAGCGACACCCGGCTTCTCCCTCTACTCCCTCACTACTGAGGCCTTGAGACGACCCTCTTGTCTCACAGAGAGGGACTGAGAGGTGCCAGTTTGCCTATACCAGTGTATGTCATAAAAAATTTCTTTACTGATATTTTCGGGGGGGGGAGGGGAGGGAGGGAGAGAGAGAGAGAGAGAGAGAGAGAGAGAGAGAGAGAGAGAGAGAGAGAGAGAGAGAGAGAGAGAGAAAATCAGCCATAACTCTTTCATTTTTTCTGCTTTCCTTATAATACTTTGTCACAAGCTTGCTCATGTGTTCAACGACGCATGATCATTTTTTCGAATATTTCAATTTTTTTCGGAAACATTCGTGTGACGCTCCCCTCAAGCCTTCTATATTAGGTATACCGTACAAGATTTATATAAGGGAGTCAGGTACGCCTAAGCCTATTTTTTTCCCTGTTAAGACTGTCATTTCCCATTACAGTGACACCTAGAAACTCGAACGCCCTTATCTCGAACCAACTTGGAATACGAACATTTTTTGGGAGAATATTTCGCTCCAGAATAAATTAGGGTACATTTGGTATTGAGAATTTGCTTAGGAATTTGAACTGCCTCCTGGAACTAATTATATTCAAGTTCCAAGGTATCACTGTATCTGTATCTTCCATAAGTCAGTCCAGCTCCTTCCCTAACACTAGCATTCACCTCCATCACCACATGAACACTATTAACCCCTTCACGCCCAGATCTTTCCTTGGCTATATAAAAAAATTGTCTGTTGTCGAGCCATAAAATTACGATAACATAATATACCAAATTAGCTAGTGGACAGGGTCAAAAAACTAAACAGGTCATAGCTATAAAATATTGCTTAGTCACTACAAATTGTCTAATGGTACCCAAATTACAATGGAAATTACGTTCTGGGGTTAATTGATGAGACATGGCACACCCGTCTTAGATCCGACCTCACATACACCTGACTTTCCTATCAGTGCTTGCCATGACTCTGAGTAGCCTCCCACCTGCCCCAGACAATTAAAGTACCTGTTGCATTACTTCTCAATTCTATAATTTGCTTTCTACAGGTCTATAAATGCCCATCCCATTTGTTTACTTGCCCCTAACACAATGGTACAGTAAAACCTCTCATATCCGGACTAATTGGGCCAAGGAGTGGGCCGAGTAATGCAAGGATCCGAATAATGGGGTGATTATATATGGGGGGATTTGTAAAAAAAAAAAAAAAAAAAAAAATCTAGCTGTATAATATATAGCTAGGATATTTCAACCCCTAAAAAAAAAAAAAAAAAAAAAAAAAAAAAAAAAAAAAAAAAAAAAAAAAAAAAAAAAAAAAAAAAAAAAAAAAGTCTAGGGTACATATATAGCTAGGAAATATCGACCCCTAAAAAAAAAAAAAAAATAATAAAAAAAAAAAAAAAAAAATAAATAAATAAATAAATAAATAAAAAAAGTCCGAATACGAGAGGTTTTACTGTACATGCATGCCTCCTGCCTGTCTTTAGGTACTACCACACATCTTTCTCAGCATGTATCAAATAATCTTATCAACCACTTCACTATACAATCTCCTCCTTTCTGTAGTCCATCCCATCCTGGTAATTTCCTACACATCATGTTCTTCACAGCACTTTGCCTTTAATAATCTCTGTATCTCTCAAGCCTTGCACTTCAAACTCCTCTCCAACTATAAGTCTATTTTTACTCTTAGATACTCATTTAGTCAACTCTTGCATTAGGAAGATGGACAGAATAGGGATGAGAATGAGTAGAAAGTCATTGATCAACTCTTGCATTAGGAAGATGGACAGAATAGGGATGAGAATGAGTAGAAAGTCTTGTGCAGCGAGGCCACGGGAGGGGGGAGGCATGCAGTTCGCAAGTTCAGAAGAGCAGTGAGCATGAAAATAACGGTAGAGGAGAGCAAGAGAAGCAACATTGCGGCGGTGATTTAAAGATTGAAGACAGTCAGTCAGAGGAGAGGAGTTGATGAGACGAAAAGCTTTTGACTCAACCCTATTTAGGAGAGCTGTATGAGTGGATCCTCCCCAAACATGTGAGACATACTCCATACATGGGCAGATAAGGCCCCTGTAGAGAGCAAGCAATTGGGAAAAAAAAGGGATGAAAACCCGCGAGCCTGAAACCCGCGAGCATGAAGGGTTTACCGTACTATTGTCAAGACAGAGAAGGGTCATAAAAGGGTACAGCTTGTATCAAGCAAGGACACGGAAAGAGAGTCATCTGAGTGCCCAGAATGCACCTACTCAGAAACAAGAAAGTCAAGTCTCCATACTTGACAAGACAGTACAAGGGACATAGAGGACTAGACAATGTACGATAGGTCATCACAGACATGTACAGAGCTCATCAGCAAAACAAGACAAGACAGCTCTCAAAAGAAAGGTATAGGCTCTCGACAATCAAGCTTACTAGCTTCAAGAAAGACAGGTGAAAGGCTGCATAGACAGCAACAAAGTGTGCCAACAAGGCTTGGGATGCAGTCTGAGGCTCCATCTAAGTTGCATGCAGGTAAGGCTGTAAGACAAACGGAGCCATAGACAGACAGGTACAACTCCATCAATGATTCAACAGACTAGACATATTCTCATCAAGACAAAGACAAGACAAGGTACAAGGCTCATCAAGACAAAGACAAGACAAGGCTCATCAAGACAAAGACAAAGACAAGACAAGGCTCATCAAGACAAGGCTCATCAAGACAAAGACAGACAGGCTCAACACAAGGTACAAGGCTCATCAAGACAAAGACAAGAGACAAGGTACAAGGCTCATCAAGACAAAGACAAGACAAGACAAGGCTCATCAAGACAAGGCTCATCAAGACAAAGACAAGGTACAAGGCTCATCAAGACAAGACAAGGTACAAGGCTCATCAAGACAAAGACAAGACAAGACAAGGTACAAGGCTCATCAAGACAAAGACAAGACAAGGCTCATCAAGACAAAGACAAAGACAAGACAAGGCTCATCAAGACAAAGACAAGACAAGGCTCATCAAGACAAAGACAAGACAAGGCTCAATACAAGCCATCAGACAAGACAAGGCTCAGCAAGACAAAAGACAAGAGCAAGACAAGGCTCATCAAGACAAAGACAAGACAAGGCTCATCAAGACAGACAAGACAAGGCTCATCAAGACAAGGCTCATCAAGACAAAGACAAAGACAAGACAAGGCTCATCAAGACAAAGACAAGACAAGGCTCATCAAGACAAAGACAAAGACAAGACAAGGCTCATCAAGACAAAGACAAGACAAGGCTCATCAAGACAAAGACAAAGACAAGGCTCATCAAGACAAAGACAAAGACAAGACAAGGCTCATCAAGACAAAGACAAAGACAAGACAAGGCTCGCAGCCAAAATTTAAGAACAAGTTGAAAAATGAGGTGGCTGTCTCGATGTCTCAACAAAAGATGACCTTCAGGATGGTGCCTTAGTCTTAGTCTTTAGCTACGAGGCAAATGGAGCTTGGTAAATCTTGCAACATTGTGGCTATTATACATATACTACATCCATATGCATACAATGTCGATCAGTACATTCCATACTGTAATGTAATTATGTCCACTGTAATGCCACAATAACATGTTTACGCTCACCACTACGTACAGTACACAAGATGTAGTAGTGAACTGTATCTTGTTGATGTAGGTACAGCGTTCTACGTATTAACGAACAAGATCCAATACTCGGTCATTGCTAAGCCTGAGGACTACCAGATATCTGGCCCTCTACTAGGTGTGAGGGTGAGGCCGTGTGTGTGTGTGTGTGTGTGTGTGTGTTACTGATGGATATGCCATGGCAGTGCTCAGTTGATGGTGTGTGTAGTCATGCGATCAAAGTGAGACAGAAAGATGAGGAGTGAGTGCGTGTGATGCAGCACAGTTTGAGCCTCAAGACAGATTACTGCAATGCACATACTAAGAGGTCTTGGCACGATTTGGTCTTTTTGAAGGGAGTGCTGAGTGCTGGGTATGTTATAAAGGCTTGGGAGGCTTTAAGGCCCAGGGATGAGTGCTTGTGAGGCAGGCACAGGTAGTGCTGATGGATGGCTAGCGGCACCTTCATCACAGCGGGGAGAACAGTTTGTAGGGACAAGGTTTTTGGCATTTGGACACTATTATTAAATCCATATCTTCACATATTCTTTCTTCACCATTTCAAGGGTTGCAATGCTCGTTAAACCTCTACCATTCCAGAAATGTATCATATAAGTGCAAAAGGGAGGAGTGTTAGCCATAGTTTCAATCATTACTGAGGCTCATCTACAGTACTTTGCAACACTATGCAACAGCCTCACTGAGTCTCACGTGACTGCCTGCAAACACAGGCAAATGAGGTCACGTGACCACCCACACGGGGTGGTCACTGGTCTCATCACGGGCACGCATTCCCACCCAAAAAAAGATTGCGTGGGAATGTAGAAGACGTCTAGGAGGGTAGTTGATAGGAGGGACTTATGTCTGTGTCTATACTGCCCTGTTGTGCCCTTCTCTCCCCACAGGTGGCAGGGAAAGAAAGGGCTACAGAGGGCAAAGAAGGAAGATATGTGTCAAGTTCGACCCCGAGCTTGACAGACGACCTACAAAGCGATAATAAGCAGAAAAGGTCACAAGAAGAAGAAGAAGAAGGCATCAACTATCAAGGCCTGCTCTATTTGTATCAGTGAAATGCCCAGTAGCAAGGCCAATAACACCATGGGAGGGAAATAGTGTGCACCGTTTGGCACGCATACACACATGCACTCACAACACAGAAATACATGAATTCAGGCGCCTAGAATTAAAACGGCACAAGCGCCACTTTTAAAAAAACTGAGAAAAACGCGCTTAAAGTTTAATCTAAGAAAATCAAGATATGAAACGGCACAAGCGCCACTTTTAAAACACAGAAAAACGCGCTTAAAGTTTAATCTAAGAAAATCAAGATATGAAAAGGCACAAGCGCCACTTTTTATCATTGAAAATAATGCACCTAAAGTGTTTTCAAAGTAAATCAGCAACAAATGAAGATATTAGATTAAATTTTAAGCACGTTTTTCTCAGTTTTTTAAAAGTGGCGCTTGTGCCGTTTCAATTCTAGGCGCCTGAATTGGTGAATATCAAAACTAAGGTGGAATGGCAGGATGCAGTCAAGGTTAGGCAGGATTGGTTTGGAGCGCAAGATCAGCTCTGTGCCTTGGCTATGCTGTTCAGCTTCTCTCTCTCTCTCTCTCTCTCTCAGAGCCTTCCAAGGATACCCATGGTCAAGTCATGGCAATAACACTTTATTTAACACATCATTGTAAACTTAACACAGTGTATCTACAGTTAGTGGCTCTTGCTTTAAGCAATAATGATAAAAATCTTTATTTACAAGTATAAAATATAGCGATGTCAATCATTATAACATACGTGTGTGTGTGTATATACATGTATATGATTTTGAGTTACAGAGACAAGCACAGCTGTAACCCACAAGCAGGGGCAATGGGTGGGCAATGGGTGTGCAATGGGGCAATGGGTGTGCAATGGGGCAATGGGTGTGCAATGGGGCAATGGGTGGGCAATGGGGCAATGGGTGTGCAATGGGGCAATGGGTGGCAATGGGGCAATGGGTGTGCAATGGGCATGGTGTGCAATGGGCATGGTGGCAATGGGGCAATGGGTGTGCAATGGGGCAATGGGTGTGCAATGGGGCAATGGGTGGTGCAATGGATGGTGGCAATGGGGCTGGGTGGGCAATGGGGCAATGGGTGGGCAAATGGGGCAATGGGGGCAATGGGGCAATGGGTGGGCAATGGTGGGCAAATGGGCTGGGTGGCAATGGGGCAATGGGTGGGCAATGGGGCAATGGGTGCATGGGCAATGGGGCAATGGGGCAATGGGTGGGCAATGGGGCAATGGTGGCAGGTGGGCAATGGGGCAATGGGTGTGCAATGGGGCAATGGGTGGGCAATGGGGCAATGGTGGCATGGGGCAATGGGGCAATGGGTGGCTGGGCAATGGTGGGCAATGGGCAGGTGGCAATGGGGCAATGGTGGCAATGGGGCTGGTGGGCAATGGGGCAATGGGTGGGGCAATGGGGCAATGGGGCAATGGGTGTGCAATGGGGCAATGGGTGGGCAATGGGGCAATGGGTGGGCAATGGGGCAATGGGTGTGCAATGTGGGCAATGGGTGAGCAATGGGGCAATGGGTGTGCAATGGGGCAATGGGTGGCAATGGGGCAATGTGGTGCAATGGGGCAATGGGTGGCAATGGGGTGCAATGGGGCAATGGGCAATGGGTGGGCAATGGGGCAATGGGTGGGGCAATGGGGCATGGGGTGTGTGCAATGGGTGTGCAATGGGGCAATGGGGCAATGGGGCAATGGGTTGGCAATGGGTGTGCAATGGGGCAATGGGTGTGCAATGGGGCAATGGGGCAATGGGGCAATGGGTGTGCAATGGGGCAATGGGTGGGCAATGGGGCATGGGTGTGGGTGACTATGGGAGGACTAAGCAGGGAGTGAGTCTGATGAGCATATGGACAAGGTGTGTGTGTGTGTCTGTCTGTGTGTGTCTGTCTGTGTGTGTGTGCGTGTGTGTGTGTGGGTGTGTGTGTGTGTGTGTAATGGGTGAACACCAGTGGCGGCCTCACCCTGGTGGAGGGGGAGTGGAGTGGAGTGGATGTGGTGGTGGCCGTGGTGGCGAGGCTAGACCACCTCATACACGGCCAGCCTCTTCTTGAGGGCGTCTACCACCGTCTGGGCCTTCTGCAGCTCGGCAGTCAGCGTATCATTCTATAAAGTGTTGAGGAATGAGCGGCATGTATGGATGTATGCCCTTCCATGCCTCCATCTCTCCCTCCTTGCCCTCCTACACACAGTGACTTGTTCTACATGATCCCATCGAGGCAATCTGCTCTTAGGATGTCACTTGCACATTATGGGTTATAGCTATACACATACAACAGCAGGCCTCCCTTCTTTCCTACCATTCCAATACAGCCTAGTATTGGAATGCCTACTGACTACTCCCCCTCTTCCTCTGTCTGCTTACCTGCATACTACTTATAAATTCTACTGACTTGTTTTCTTCCTCTTCCTCTCTCAAAATACTATTCTCGGTTTGTCAGATTCCCCATGATACTTTACTTAGAATGTCGTCTAGTCAGTCTGTTCCTCCATGATACTTTACTTAGAATGTCGTCTAGTCAGTCTGTGCCTCCATGATACTTTACTTAGAATGTCGTCTAGTCACTGTGCCTCCATGATACTTTACTTAGAATGTCGTCTAGTCAGTCTGTTCCTCCATGATACTTTACTTAGAATGTCGTCTAGTCAGTCTGTGCCTCTATGATACTTTACTTAGAATGTCGTCTAGTCAGTCTATGCCTCCATGATACTTTACTTAGAATGTCGTCTAGTCAGCCTGTGCCTCCATGATACTTTACTTAGAATGTCGTCTAGTCAGCCTACCGTCCTCCATGATACTTTACTTAGAATGTCGTCTAGTCAGTCTGTTCCTCCATGATACTTTACTTAGAATGTCGTCTAGTCAGTCTGTTCCTCCATGATACTTTACTTAGAATGTCATCTAGTCAGTCTGTGCCTCCATGATACTTTACTTAGAATGTCGTCTAGTCAGTCTGTTCCTCCATGATACTTTACTTAGAATGTCGTCTAGTCAGTCTGTTCCTCCATGATACTTTACTTAGAATGTCGTCTAGTCAGTCTGTTCCTCCATGATACTTTACTTAGAATGTCGTCTAGTCAGTCTGTTCCTCCATGATACTTTACTTAGAATGTCGTCTAGTCAGTCTGTTCCTCCATGATACTTTACTTAGAATGTCGTCTAGTCAGCCTGTGCCTCCATGATACTTTACTTAGAATGTCGTCTAGTCAGCCTGTGCCTCCATGATACTTTACTTAGAATGTCGTCTAGTCAGCCTGTGCCTCCATGATACTTTACTTAGAATGTCGTCTAGTCAGTCTGTGCCTCCATGATACTTTACTTAGAATGTCGTCTAGTCAGTCTGTTCCTCCATGATACTTTACTTAGAATGTCGTCTAGTCAGTCTGTGCCTCCATGATACTTTACTTAGAATGTCGTCTAGTCAGCCTGTTCCTCCATGATACTTTACTTAGAATGTCGTCTAGTCAGTCTGTGCCTCCATGATACTTTACTTAGAATGTCGTCTAGTCAGTCTGTGCCTCCATGATACTTTACTTAGAATGTCGTCTAGTCAGTCTGTGCCTCCATGATACTTTACTTAGAATGTCATCTAGTCAGCCTGTTCCTCCATGATACTTTACTTAGAATGTCGTCTAGCCAGTCTGTTCCTCCATGATACTTTACTTAGAATGTCGTCTAGTCAGTCTGTGCCTCCATGATACTTTACTTAGAATGTCGTCTAGTCAGCCTGTGCCTCCATGATACTTTACTTAGAATGTCATCTAGTCAGTCTGTTCCTCCATGATACTTTACTTAGAATGTCGTCTAGTCAGTCTGTTCCTCCATGATACTTTACTTAGAATGTCATCTAGTCAGTCTGTTCCTCCATGATACTTTACTTAGAATGTCATCTAGTCAGTCTGTTCCTCCATGATACTTTACTTAGAATGTCGTCTAGTCAGTCTGTGCCTCCATGATACTTTACTTAGAATGTCGTCTAGTCAGCCTGTGCCTCCATGATACTTTACTTAGAATGTCATCTAGTCAGTCTGTTCCTCCATGATACTTTACTTAGAATGTCGTCTAGTCAGTCTGTTCCTCCATGATACTTTACTTAGAATGTCGTCTAGTCAGTCTGTTCCTCCATGATACTTTACTTAGAATGTCGTCTAGTCAGTCTGTTCCTCCATGATACTTTACTTAGAATGTCGTCTAGTCAGTCTGTTCCTCCATGATACTTTACTTAGAATGTCATCTAGTCAGTCTGTTCCTCCATGATACTTTACTTAGAATGTCATCTAGTCAGTCTGTTCCTCCATGATACTTTACTTAGAATGTCATCTAGTCAGTCTGTTCCTCCATGATACCTTACTTAGAATGTCGTCTAGTCAGTCTGTGCCTCCATGATACTTTACTTAGAATGTCGTCTAGTCAGTCTGTTCCTCCATGATACTTTACTTAGAATGTCGTCTAGTCAGCCTGTGCCTCCATGATACTTTACTTAGAATGTCGTCTAGTCAGTCTGTTCCTCCATGATACTTTACTTAGAATGTCGTCTAGTCAGTCTGTTCCTCCATGATACTTTACTTAGAATGTCGTCTGGTCAGTCTGTTCCTCCATGATACCTTACTTAGAATGTCGTCTAGCCAGCCTACCTCCTCCATGCTTCTTTTTCTCTCAACATTGAACAACAACAACATAAAACATAACTTTGTAAAATGTCTAATAACTTTAATGTAATAAATTTAATTCATGTTTGAACGTACAATTACTTCTTGGCACGAGTTTATGGACCAACATTCTCTCTCTCTCTCTCTCTCTCTCTCTCTCTCTCTCTCTCTCTCTCTCTCTCTTCTTAGTGACAAAATTTCCTTACAACGACAAAGCTAAAACACGTACTATGGGTAAAACAAGTATCGGTGGACTACAGTATATGCGTGAAACATTTTGACACTACGGAACGAAGAAAACGAAAACCCTCCCATATCATCAGCGTTTGACCGTATGTTTACAGTATTCATCGGACCCCTATGCACCAATACTTGTTTTACCCATAGTACACAAGCACACACTCGCTCCATCTCTCACCTCCCTCTCCAGGAAGTTAGCGCGCATGGCAATCTGGTTCTCCTTGAGCCGCCGGGCATCGCGGGAACGCTTGGCCGCCATATTATTCTTGCGGCGCCGAGCCCAGTATTTATCATCCTTGAGCTCCATGGGTACGAACTGCAACACCCAGGGTCATTAAGTACCCCTGCCTTCCCTACTGCCCCCCACTACCCCTACCTGAGCCCCTGGTGCCTCTATTACCCCCTGTAATATCCCAGGTTGCATCAGTCACCCCTGCCTTCTGGAACCTATATCTGCCTTAACCCTGCAACTGTTATCTATCATCTTTCAACTTGTAAGACTCCTATCCTGTCTCTCGCCAACACTTACCATCAATAACACTACAGTAAACCCTCGATAAACCAAAACAACTGGGGGAAAGAGTCCATCGCAATATCCGAGTTCGGTTTTTAGGATGATCGGTTGTTCGCCTCAAAAACCGAACGTGCGGTTTTTGAGGTGCATCGTTCGGTCAGACGTGTTCAAAAAAAGTTAGTATACAGTTGAGTAAAATATAATTTTGTGTTAGGTAGTCCAATGGAGTAGTCCACACACAATGAGGACTGAGTGTAAACTGAGACGCAAGGACCGGCCAACATGTTCGGTCGGCTCACCAATCGTCGCATATGCCAAAGTATATCAGTTCAGTACAGTAAAACCTCTCATATTCGGACTAATTGGGCCAAGGAGTGGTCCGAGTAATGCAAGGATCCGAATAATGGGGGGATTATATATGGGGGGATAAGTATATATAAAAAAAAAAAAAAAAAAAAAAAAATTATAGGTGTATATATTTCCTGCAGGTAGGAAATTTCAACCCCTATTATAAAAAAAAAAAAAAAAAAAAAAAAAAAAAAAAAAAAAAAAAAAAAAAAAAAAAAAAAAGGAAGGAGGTCCGAATAATGTCAAAGTCCGAATAATGAGTGTCCGAATACGAGAGGTTTTACTGTATATCAGACAGAGGCTTGTTCGAAGGCAACAGGTTTATCGGTTTAATAATAAATAACAACAGGTTTATCGGTTTAATAAGTTAAATCACTCGGTTTATCCAAAATTTGGTTCAACGAGGTTCGGTTTATCGAGGGTCTACGGTATAGTCGCCACTGCACTGATGTCGCCAGGCGCCATATATTACAAATTTTAGCATCACTACAGATTTGTATGTGACACTACAGAGGCATACACAGTAGTTTATATTGTCATGGCTTCAGTGGCACATACAAATCAGTGGTGATGCTAAAATGTGTGCTATATGGTGCCTGGCGACTATAGTGTTACTGCTGGTAGTAGTTCTTGGTATGAACTACAATATCTTAGTGATGTCATTCACCTGCAACACCAAAGGCTAGTTCTGCATCACTTATAACACCACAGGCTAGTTCTGCATCACCTATAACACCACAGGCTAGTTCTGCATCACCTATAACACCAAAGGCTAGTTCTGCATCACCTATAACACCACAGGCTAGTTCTGCATCACCTATAACACCACAGGCTAGTTCTGCATCACCTATAACACCAAAGGCTAGTTCTGCATCACCTATAAACCACAGGCTAGTTCTGCATCACCTTTAAACACCACAAGCTAGTTCTGCATCACCTATAACACAACAGGCTAGTTCTGCATCACCTATAACAACAGGCTAGTTCTGAATCACTATAACACCACAGTGCTAGTTTGCATCACCTATAACACACAAGGTAGTTCTGCATCACCTATAACACCACAAGGCTAGTTCGCATCACCTTACACACAGGCTAGTTTGCATCACCTATAACACACAGGCTAGTTCTGCATCACCTATAACACCACAGGCTAGTTCTGCATCACTATAACAACCAAGGCTAGTTCTGCATCCCTATAACACCAAAGGCTAGTTCTGCATCCCCTATACACACAGGCTAGTTCTGCATCACTATAACACACAGGTAGTTCTGCATCACTTACACCACAGCTAGTTTGCATCACTATAACACCACAGGGCTAGTTCTGCATCACTATATAACCACATGGCTAGTCTGATCACCTATAACCAACAGCTAGTCTGCATCACCTATAACAAGGCTATTTCCTCACCTATACACCACAGGCTAGTTCTGCTTCACTATAACCACGGCTAGTTCTGCATCACTATAACACAAGGCTTAGTTCTGCATCACCTATAACACCACAGGCTAGTTCTGCATCACCTATAACACCACAGGCTAGTTCTGCATCACCTATAACACCACAGGCTAGTTCTGCATCACCTATAACACCACAGGCTAGTTCTGCATCACCTATAACACCACAGGCTAGTTCTGCATCACCTATAACACCACAGGCTAGTTCTGCATCACCTATAACACCACAGGCTAGTTCTGCATCACCTATAACACCACAGGCTAGTTCTGCATCACCTATAACACCACAGGCTAGTTCTGCATCCCCTATAACACCACAGGCTAGTTCTGCATCACCTATAACACCACAGGCTAGTTCTGCATCACCTATAACACCACAGGCTAGTTCTGCATCACTATAACACCACAGGCTAGTTCTGCATCACTATAACACCACAGGCTAGTTCTGCATCACCTATAACACCAAAGGCTAGTTCTGCATCACCTATAACACCACAGGCTAGTTCTGTATCACCTATAACACCAAAGGCTAGTTCTGCATCACCTATAACACCACAGGCTAGTTCTGCATCACCTATAACACCACAGGCTAGTTCTGCATCACCTATAACACCACAGGCTAGTTCTGCATCACCTGCAACACCACAGGCTAGTTCTGCATCACCTATAACACCACAGGCTAGTTCTGCATCACCTGCAACACCACAGGCTAGTTCTGTATCACCTATAACACCACAGGCTAGTTCTGCATCACCTATAACACCACAGGCTAGTTCTGCATCACCTATAACACCACAGGCTAGTTCTGCATCACCTGTAACACCACAGGCTAGTTCTGCATCACCTATAACACCACAGGATAGTTCTGCATCCCCTGCAACACCACAGGCTAGTTCTGCATCACCTATAACACCACAGGCTAGTTCTCCATCACCTGCAACACCACAGGCTAGTTCTGCATCACCTATAACACCACAGCTTCTCAGTCACACGGGCAACATTCCTGCATGACTCCTTAGTACATGCATCATCCCTGCATCATTAACTTGCAACACTATTCTATTCCTTCATGCTAATAGTACATGATACATTTTTTTAAAGCCACATTCACCTTCAGCTTCCTTCTGCCATACATCTTATCAAATTATATCATTAGATTTCATATTTTCTCCCTTTTTTTTTTTTTTTGCTGTATCATCTGTAAAGCTTTAAGACTGACTCGCCAACACTGTCAATGCTATGCAGTATATTCATCCTTTGTTCCCTGACCCCAGTGTTTACTTCCCTCACCACTTTGTCTACCAAAATGTTAAACAACCACACATATATACACCTTTTCACTCTCAAATTAAAATAACTGAACTTCAAATTAAAACAACTGAAGTTTAAATTAAAACAAGTTTAAATTAAAACAACTGAAGTTTAAAAAAAAAAAACTGAAGTTTAAATTTGAACAACTGAAGTTTAAATTAAAACAAGTTTAAATTAAAACAACTGAAGTTTAAAAAAAAAAAACTGAAGTTTAAATTTGAACAACTGAAGTTTATATTAAAACAACTGAAGTTTAAATTAAAACAACTGAGCTTCAAATTAAAATAATAGAATTTCAAATTAAAATAACTGAACTTCAAATTAAAATAACTGAACTTCAAATTAAAATAACTGAAGTTTATATTAAAATAACAGAACTTCAAATTAAAATAACTGAAGTTCAAATTAAAACAACTGAACTTCAAATTAAAACAACTGAACTTCAAATTAAAATAACAGAATTTCAAATTAAAAGAAAAAATGCATCTATTATATTTTGAAATTCATTTGTTTTATTTTGAAGTTCTGTTGTTCTAATTTGAGAGTGAAAAGGTGTATTATGAAAACCCCCAGAAAAGTAACATATTTCTTCCTGCAAACTTTTTCTTATCTTTACCAGAGTGCTGCCAGCAAAGGGAAGAGAGGGAAAAAATTATTTATGAAAAGATATACCATTCTTTTAAATATTTTTACACAGCATACTACATAGATAAAGCAACATAGGATGAAGTAACGTATAGCTATTCCGTGTGTTAGTACACATACTGTAGTTATACAAAAGAAAACAAGTTATATTTTTGGCACTCAAAATTTTTTGTCACTCAAAAAATTTTGCACTCGAAAAATGTTGGCACTCAAAAATGTTTGGCACTCAAAAATGTTTGAGTGCAAAAAAATTTGAGTGCAAAAATATTTTGAGTACCAAAAATTTTTGAGTGCCAAATATTTGTACCAAAAATGTAACTTTTGTTTTCTTTTGTATAACTACAGTATCTGTATTAATATACACGGAATAGCTATACGTTACTTCATCCTGTGTTGCTTTATCTGTTTGTTTTTTCTTTGTTGTTTTTTCTTTCGTTGTAGCCTATAGCGCCTGTAGGCTTATGGAGAGTCGTGATGTTGGTCGATCTCGCCCGTTGGTGGCGCAGGCTGAATTTTTATAGTGACACCTGTGGTCTTAGGTGAAGCTCTTGTTATGTAGTATGCTGTGTAAAAATATTTAAAAGAATGGTATATCTTTTCATTAATAATTTTTTCCCTCTCTTCCCTTTGCTGGCAGCACTCTGGTAAAGATAAGAAAAAGTTTGCAGGAAGAAATATGTTACTTTTCTGGGGGTTTTCATAATACACCTTTTCACTCTCAAATTAGAACAACAGAACTTAAAAATAAAACAAATGAATTTCAAAATATAATACGTAGATTAATTTTTCTTTAAATTTGAAATTCAATTATTTTAATTTGAAGTTCAGTTATTTTTATTTGAAGTTCAGTTATTTTAATTTAAACTTTGTTTTATAAACTTCAGTTGTTTTAATTTAAACTTCAGTTGTTTTAATTGAGATTCACTTGTTTTAATTTGAAGTTCAATTGTTTTAATTTGAAGTTCAATTGTTTTAATTTGAAGTTCAATTGTTTTAATTTGAAGCTCAGTTGTTTTAATTTGAAGTTCAATTGTTTTAATTTGAAGTTCAATTGTTTTAATTTGAAGTTCAATTGTTTTAATTTGAAGCTCAATTGTTTTAATTTGAAGTTCAATTGTTTTAATTTGAAGTTCAATTGTTTTAATTTGAAGTTCAATTGTTTTAATTTGAAGTTAAATTGTTTTAATTTGAAGTTCAATTGTTTTAATTTGAAGTTCATTGTTTAATTTGAAGTTCAATTGTTTTAATTTGAAGTTCAATTGTTTTAATTTGAAGTTCAATTGTTTTAATTTGAAGTTCAATTGTTTAAATTTGAAGTTCAATTGTTTTAATTTAAAGTTCAGTTCTTTTAATTTGAAGTTAAATTGTTTTAATTTGAAGTTCAATTGTTTTAATTTGAAGTTCAATTGTTTTAATTTGAAGTTCAGTTGTTTTAATTTGAAGTTCAATTGTTTTAATTTGAAGTTCAGTTGTTTTAATTTGAAGTTCAGTTGTTTTAATTTGAAGTTCAATTGTTTTAATTTGAAGTTCAATTGTTTTAATTTGAAGTTCAATTGTTTTAATTTGAAGTTCAATTGTTTTAATTTGAAGTTCAATTGTTTTAATTTGAAGTTCAGTTGTTTTAATTTGAAGTTCAATTGTTTTAATTTGAAGTTCAATTGTTTTAATTTGAAGTTCAATTGTTTTAATTTGAAGTTCAGTTGTTTAAATTTGAAGTTCAGTTGTTTTAAATTTGAAGTTCAGTTGTTTTAATTTGAAGTTCAGTTGTTTTAATTTGAAGTTCAGTTGTTTTAATTTGAAGTTCAGTTGTTTTAATTTGAAGTTCAGTTGTTTTAATTTGAAGTTCAGTTGTTTTAATTTGAAGTTCAGTTGTTTTAATTTGAAGTTCAGTTGTTTTAATTTGAAGTTCAGTTGTTTTAATTTGAAGTTCAGTTGTTTTAATTTGAAGCTCAGTTGTTTTAATTTGAAGTTCAGTTGTTTTAATTTGAAGTTCAGTTGTTTTAATTTGAAGTTCAGTTGTTTTAATTTGAAGTTCAATTGTTTTAATTTGAAGTTCAGTTGTTTTAATTTGAAGTTCAATTGTTTTAATTTGAAGTTCAGTTGTTTTAATTTGAAGTTCAATTGTTTTAATTTGAAGTTCAGTAGTTTTAATTTGAAGTTCAGTTGTTTTAATTTGAAGTTCAGTTGTTTTAATTTGAAGTTCAGTTGTTTTAATTTGAAGTTCAATTGTTTTAATTTGAAGTTCAGTAGTTTTAATTTGAAGTTCAGTTGTTTTAATTTGCGAGACAAGGTGGAGCACAACAAATCCCTGTCTTGGATCAGTCTGCACAGGGTAGCATTTCCCATTCTCCTCTGCTTTAATTTCTTAGTAGAGACCTTCCTTCTCTACTCTCAGAAGCTTTCCACCATCCTTATAAATAAGTATTGCCTGCCACAATAAATGTATATTAATCTGATCACATGCTTTCTCAAGGTACATAAATTATACATTAACATATCCATTCCCTCTGAATTTCATGCACATTGAAACCCACACTTAATCAAGCCCGATAATTGTACAGGAGCTCTTCTACTTTAGTACATCATTGGTTTCTGAGGTCTGTCCTTATGTATTACTGTTGTTATGTAAGTCCAACATTTATTACTGTCAATACTGAATACTGTACATGGCATTGCAAAAAAATATTTGTACAGGACGACAATATCTCATCGTTACTCAACAGTATATTTGACCAGCCTTAACCCCTTCGCGCCCAGATCTTTCCTTTGCTATAAAAAATTGTATGTTGTTGAGCCATAAAATTACGAAAAGTAACTGAATATACCAAATTAGTTAGTCGACAAGGATACTAAACAGGTCATATCTATAGAATATTGCTAATATTCACTAAAAATTGTCATGCCATGCTAAAAATGGAAGCCAAATTACAATGGAAATTACGCTTTGAGTTTCAAGGGGTTACATGGTATGGTTCAATGGTTCCTGCTGTCACCATCACCCCATCACCCCTGGCTTCACTCTGATGCTACTGAGACATGCTGGGGTGATGAATATATCAAAAACCACAATTTAACTCCTTGATGTCTAGAATATAATTTGGCTACCAAATAGACGATTTTAATGAATATAAGCAATACATTATAGATATGACCTATTAAGTATCCTTATCCACTTGCTAATTTGGTATATTAACTTACTTATCGTAACAGTGTGGCTAACAACAGATGATTTTATATATGTACAGAGGAAAAGATCTGGGCGTGAAGGGGTTAAACAGACAGGTTTGTATGTGTGTACGTTCAGAGTATGCAACTTTACTGTATGTATGTAAGTTGTAAATAGGAGAGCGCCTGTACTCAACACCCGACTACTGCACTACACCCCCCTGCTACACCCCCCCCCCCCTCTCCCCCCCATTACTACCACCATCACTAACCTCGTCAGGCACATCCTGGTCACCTGGCATTTGGCTCACCTGCTTGCGGCTCTTCTTGATCATGGGTTGAGGCTTCAGTTCATCCTCAGAGAACATGCGGGTTCGTGGATCAAAGTCCTGGCCGGGTACTGTGGCAAGGGCTAAGTCATTAGGGGACACCTCGAAGTCAACCGCCAGTCTGCTCTGCGCCGCCTCTTTGGCCGCGGCGCCCTTTAGGAGGACCTCAACCTCTTTCTCTCGCCCTAAACTTGCTCGAACTGAATCTGAGAACACACACCGAAGGGCCCATCTCAGCCTCTGTCTCATCTTGTATTTATCTATGTTATCTAGTTATCTGTGTAGACTTGTTCTTTATCAATTTTTTATTACTTTCTTTTGTGTTATCACTTATTTTTTCCTCTCTCTCAATACTATTTTATCTTGACTTCTTTATTTATTATTTTATTTTCCTATCCTTCAGTTCAATGTATTTTTATCGTTTATCGTTCTCATTAGTACTGAATTTATATATTTTTTAATTCCACTATCTTCATTAGTCCTCGTCCTCCTCCTCCTCCTCCTCCTCCTCCTCCTCCTCCTCCTCCTCATCATCACCATCATCAATCCCCATCAGAGAGAGAGGCCGGGGTGAGCTGTGCGGTACTCAGCTCAGTTCAAGTCTCAGCAAGTTTGGAGCAACACACACACACACACACACACACACACACACACACACACACACACACACACACACACACACACACACACACACACACACAAGCATCATCATCATCAGCAAGTTCACCACCACCATTACCCAACAACTGAATAGCTGAAGAACTGACAAGCTGACTGACTAATTAATGATCTGACTGACTGACTGACTACATGACTGATTTCTTGACTGACTAACTGACTGATAAATTATTTAGGATCTAACTGACTTCCTAACTGATTAACAATGTATGAGTGATCCAACTGACTGACTGACTGACTGATTAATCTGCAAATTGACTGACTGACTGACTGACTGATTAATCTGCAAACTGACTGACTGCATGATTGACCTGCAAACTGACTGACTGACTGACTTGACTGCATGATTGACCTGCAAACTGACTGACTGACTGACTGATTAATCTGCAAACTGACTGACTGACTGACTTGACTGCATGATTGACCTGCAAACTGACTGACTGACTAACTGACTTGACTGCATGATTGACCTGCAAACTGACTGACTGACTGACTGACTGAATTACACACACACACTAACTACATCACCATCACAAAACACCATATCATCACCACTAACCACTATCACTATCACCACAACTACCAACCACTACATCACTAATACTTATCATCACCATCACCACCACCACCATCACTCCACCTCATTCCAACACCACACCTAAAATCACCACAATAACATATCAGTCATCACCATTCATCATATCCTCACCACCACCACCACATCCTATCAGTACATGTATATTTAAAAGGCTAATAATAATAATATAGATTTGGTACAGAAATTGCAAGAAAAAAAAACGTGCTCCTGGCAAAGTTAGTCTGGAAAAGAGAGAGAAAGAGAGAGAAAGAGAGAGAGAGAGAGAGAGAGAGAGAGAGAGAGAGAGAGAGAGAGAGAGAGAGAGAGAGAGAGAGAGAGAGAGAGAGAGAGAGAGAGAGAGAGAGAGAGAGAGAGAGAGAGAGAGAGAGAGAGAGAGAGAGAGAGAGAGAGAGAGAGAAAAAAAAGATAGAAGGAAAAGGGGAGAAATAAAGTGGCGTAGTAGTAGTAGTAGTAGTAGTAGTAGTAGTAGTAGTAGTAGTAGTAGTAGTAGTAGAATAGTAGAAGTAGTAGTAGAATAGTAGAAGTAGTAGTAGTAGTAGTAAGTAGTAGTAGTAGTAGTAGTAGTAGTAGTAGTAGAAGTAGTAGTAGTAGATAGTAGCTAGTAGTAGTAGTAGTAGTAGTAGTAGTAGAAGTAGAAGTAGAAGTAGAAGTAGTAGTAGTAGTAGTAGTAGTAGTAGCAGCAGAAGTAGTAGCATAGTAGTGACAGGTGTTCGACGTGGTAGTTACCTCCTTCGTGGACCTGAAGAGCGGGAGAGTGGGGGCTTCCTGAATCAGATGAACAACAGTCATCAGTCATAAGATTACTGTCGTCGGGGGAGAGGCAGGGGGGCGGTATGCTGTGCGTGGGCGGCGCGGGCGTGGATGGGGTGGGGTGGGAAACTGGAGGACCCTGCGGCACAACACCCAACCCTATGGGCATGACTTCGGGGGAGGAGGGTGACGGCGCTTCGGGACTCACACTTATCGTCGGACTGGTGAGATCCCTTGCACCACCACCACCACCATTGTTACCCCCTTTATTGGTGGCATTGGTGTTGCCTGGTCCTCCGCCACCACCACCACCGCCGCCGCCCCTGAGAGCCTTGCCAGCTTCGTCTACGGGGATTCCATTTTCATTTAGGAATTCGTCAAGATCCATGTATTCCAACTGTAGAAGAGAGAGAGAAAGGTAGGTTAATGGGTGTTAAGAAGGTGATTTACTAAGGCTGGAGTGTGTATGGGTGGTGAGGAACAATTTAATTACCCCTTTGAGGCCCAGAACGTAATTTGCATTGTAATTTGACCACCATTAGATGATTTTTAATGAATATAGGCAATGTTTTTTATAGATATGACCTGTTTAGTATCCTTGCCGACTAACTAATTTGGTATATTAAGTGACTTTTCTTAATTTTATGGTTCGACAACAGACAATTTTATATAGCAAAGGAAAGATCTGGGCGTGAAGGGGTTAATGAAGGAAGATGTATGATTGGCGAATATTAAATAATGAATGAATAGAATAGTGAGAGGTGATGAGAGGAAGAGAAAAGATAAGGAAAGATACGGATGGGAATGAGAGATAACGAAGAATTGGTTGGAAAAGGAGATATATTGCGGCTGGGAATGTGTGTGAGTGGTGAGGAGAAAATGAAGGAAGATGTAAGAATGAGGAATGTTAAAGAATGAGAATGTAAGAATGAGGAATGTTAAAGAATGAGAATGTAGGAATGAGGAATGTTTAAGAATGGGAATGTAAGAATGAGGAATGTTTAAGAATGAGAATGTAGGAATGAGGAATGTTTAAGAATGAGAATGTAAGAATGAGGAATGTTTAAGAATGAGAATGTAAGAATGAGGAATGTTAAAGAATGAGAATGTAAGAATGAGGAATGTTTAAGAATGAGAATGTTTAAGAATGAGAATGTAAGAATGAGGAATGTTTAAGAATGAGAATGTAAGAATGAGGAATGTTTAAGAATGAGAATGTAAGAATGAGGAATGTTAAAGAATGAGAATGTAAGAATGAGGAATGTTTAAGAATGAGAATGTAAGAATGAGAATGTAAAAAGAATGAGAATGTAAGAAGAGGAATGTTAAGAATGAGAATGTAGGAATGAGGAATGTTTAAGAATGAGAATGTAGGAATGAGGAATGTTAAGAATGAGAATGTAAGAATGAGGAATGTTAAAGAATGAGAATGTAAGAAGAGGAATGTTTAAGAATGAGAATGTAGGAAGAGGAAGTTAAGAATGAGATGTAGGAATGAGGAATGTTTAAGAATGAGAATGTAAGAATGAGGAATGTTAAGAATGAGAATGTAAATGATGAGGAATGTTTAAGAATGAGAATGTAAGAATGAGGAATGTTTAAGAATGAGAATGTAAGAATGAGGAATGTTAAAGAATGAGAATGTAAGAATGAGGAATGTTTAAGAATGAGAATGTAGGAATGAGGAATGTTTAAGAATGAGAATGTAGGAATGAGGAATGTTTAAGAATGAGAATGTAAGAATGAGGAATGTTAAGAATGAGAATGTAAGAATGAGGAATGTTTAAGAATGAGAATGTAAGAATGAGGAATGTTTAAGAATGAGAATGTAGGAATGAGGAATGTTTAAGAATGAGAATGTAAGAATGAGGAATGTTTAAGAATGAGAATGTAAGAATGAGGAATGTTAAAGAATGATAATGTAAGAATGAGGAATGTTTAAGAATGAGAATGTAAGAATGAGGAATGTTAAAGAATGATAATGTAAGAATGAGGAATGTTTAAGAATGAGAATGTAAGAATGAGGAATGTTAAAGAATGAGGAATGTTAAAGAATGAGAATGTAAGAATGAGGAATGTTAAAGAATGAGAATGTAAGAATGAGGAATGTTTAAGAATGAGATTGTAAGAATGAGGAATGTTTAAGAATGAGAATGTAGGAATGAGGAATGTTAAAGAATGAGATTGTAAGAATGAGGAATGTTTAAGAATGAGAATGTAAGAATGAGGAATGTTTACGAATGAGATTGTAAGAATGAGGAATGTTTACGAATGAGATTGTAAGAATGAGGAATGTTTAAGAATGAGATTGTAAGAATGAGGAATGTTTAAGAATGAGAATGTAGGAATGAGGAATGTTTAAGAATGAGAATGTAGGAATGAGGAATGTTTAAGAATGAGAATGTAAGAATGAGGAATGTTTAAGAATGAGAATGTAAGAATGAGGAATGTTTACGAATGAGATTGTAAGAATGAGGAATGTTTAAGAATGAGATTGTAAGAATGAGGAATGTTTAAGAATGAGAATGTAGGAATGAGGAATGTTAAAGAATGAGATTGTAAGAATGAGGAATGTTTAAGAATGAGGAATGTTTACGAATGAGAATGTAAGAATGAGGAATGTTTAAGAATGAGAATGTAAGAATGAGGAATGTTAAAGAATGAGAAGAATGCTAACGAGGAAGATAAAATAATAGTATATAGTAGTTTTAATTAAGAGATAACAAAGAGAGGAAATA
>JACEEZ010003947.1:122500-130000 GCA_016584305.1 Chionoecetes opilio | reverse complement strand
GAGGTGGTTGCTGTGGTTGCTGCTGCATTTGCCTGATATCGTGCACGGGCGGCAGGGCCATGCCGTGTGTGGCGTAGGGCAGGGGCACGTGCCCCCGCCACCGGCTGTCTAAGGGGTTGGAACTTTGTTGTTGCATTATTTCCATGCTAGGCAGCGCGGGGCAGGGCGGGACAGGTGGGCCGAGTAGGAAACAGTTCGAGCAAGTTTGGGGCGAGATCCCCCGGTGAGGGGCGTGTGGTGCGCGCCGCTACGGTGCTGTGTGTAGCTGGTGTGGCGCGGCCTGGGACACTGGCCTCCCTCCCTCCCAGCGAGCTGCTGGCCTGCCCGCCTGGCTGCTGCTGCTGCCGCCGCCGCCTGGTTGAGCGGACGGCTGACGGGCCCCCTCTCCCACCCCCCACCACCACTACCACAACCACCACAGTGCCACCCCTCCCTGCCCCCTACATCCATACACTGGCCGCCACGCCTAGTCCCTCGATAACACCCTCAGCAGGGCCAAGCCAAAGGACAGGATTACGCAGATCGGGAGTGTCCAGTCTGCCGCCGCCGCTGTCTGGCACTGTACCCAGCGGTGACAAACACGGCCGCGGCGCAGCAGGTGGAGGGCACAGGTGAAGGAGCAAACAATGAGAAGGAACAGGAGATGGAGGGAAAAAAAAGGGTGAAGAAGTTGAGAGGAAGGCATCTGCAGCATGATCAGCGGCGCCTCACCTGCCCTCCCCCCCGGCCACTACACCTGCACCGCCACACCACAATGGCCAGCACGTCTATAGGTGACTCGCGATAACTGCCTGCCTCTACCACACACACACACACACATACAGATACACACACATACAGACACACACACATACAGACACACACATACAGACACACACACACGAACACGAACACACACAGGAACACACACACACACACACACACACACACACACACACACACACACACATACACACATATACACATACAGACACACCCACACACCACACAGACACACACACATACAGATACACACACACACACACACAACACACACACACTACACATCACACACACACACCACACAGACACACACACATACAGATACACACACACACACACACACACACACACACACACACACACACACACACACACACACACATACACATGCAAGGACTAAACAGCCACGTCTTAAAAACTCAGGCTATGACAGTAAACACGATGGCGCGTGTGTGTGTGTGTGTATGTATGTATGTGTGTGTGTTGTGTGTGTGTGTGTGGTGTGAGTGTGAGTGTGGAGTGTGTGAGTGTGTGTGTGAGTGTGTGTGTGTGTGTGTGTGTGTGTGTGTGTGTGTGTGTGTGTGTGTGTGTGAGTGAGTGAGTGGTGTATGTATGTGTGTGTGTGTGTGTGTGTGTGTGTGTGTGTGTGTGTGTGTGTGGTGTGTGTGTGTGTGTGTGTGTGTGTGTGTGTGTGTGTGTGGTGTGTGTGTGTGTGTGTTGTGTGTGTGTGTAGTGTGTGTTATGTGTGTGTGTTGTGTGTGTGTGTGTGTGTGTGTGTGTGTGTGTGTGTGTGTGTGTGAGAGCCAAAAGGAAGACACAGTAGGCAGATGTGGCAACTAGAGTAAAATGTGGTGGTTGTGGAAGGAGTGGTGGTGGTGGTGTTTCAATGTTGACATCACAATACGAGCGGTGGTGACAGTATTAGCTTTGTGATGGTGGTGATAGAATTGTTGGTGGTGATGCCTGGATGGTGGTGGTGGTGATAGAATTGTTGGTGGTGATGCCTGGATGGTGGTGGTGGTGACTGGTGGACTAGTCGAAGAACGTGTCGTGATGAGGACTGAATACAGGTGGTGATGGTGATGAGTGGTGGTGAAAGAGGGTGATGAAAATGGCTACTACTTCTAAAGAGCCGAAATTTGTACGCATAGTGCTTTAACAGTAGTAGTAGAAGTAGTTATAGTAGTAGTAGTAGTAGTAGTAGTTATAGTAGTAGTAGAAGTAGTTATAGTAGTAGTAGAAGTAGTTATATTAATAGTAAAAGTAGTTATAGTAGTAGTAGAACCAGAATTAGTTATAGTAGTAGTAGAAGTAGTTATAGTAGTAGTAGAAGCAGTTATAGTAGTAGTAGAAAGTTATAGTTGTAGTAGAAGTAGTTATAGTAGTAGTAGAAGTAATTATAGTAGTAGTAGAAGTAGTAGTAGTAGTAGTAGTAGTTATAGTAGTAGTAGAAGTGGTTATAGTTGTAGTAGTATAGTAGTAGTAGTAGTAGAAGTAGGTTTTTTTTTTTTTTTTTTTTTTTTTTTTTTTTTTTTTTGTTTTTTTTTTATAGTTTGTAGTAAAAATAGTTTATAGTGTAGTAGTAGGTATTAGATGTAAGTAGTATTGGTAGTTAAAGTAGTAGTCATAGTAGTAGTAGTGGTAGTTATAGTAATAGTAGTAGTAGTTATAGTAGTAGTTATTGTAGTAGTAGTAGTGGTAGTTATAGTAATAGTAGTAGTAGTTGTAGTAGTAGTTATAGTAGTAGTAGTGGTAGGGAAGGTACGTACAGCATCAAAGTATCGATCTCCCCCCTTTTTTCCCCTTATCACCCCCCATAACTCTTCCCCACCATCACCCCCTTGGCCCTATACCTATCCCTCCCCCCTCCAACCCCCCCACCAGCCACAACCATCTTTGGGTACGTACACACACACACAAACCATTTCCCTCTCTCCCCCCATTCCCCTCCACTCCTACGACTTGCCTTTGTTGCGGTGGATATTCAGAACTCAAGAAAATAAAGAAATTTACTAAAGAGAGAATACAGTAGAGAATACAACTTAGTAATTAGAAAATAAAACTCCTTCAAAATGGTTCCTCAATTTCATTTCAAGTGCTATCATGATGTGAGTGACTATCATTGTTGTTATTGTTGCTGTTATGATCACAACTACAACAACAACAGCAGTAGTAGTAGTAGTAGTAGAAGTAGTAATAGGGTGGTGATAGTAGTAGTAGTAGTAGTAGTAGTAGTAGTAGTAGTAGCAGTAGCGAGTAGTAAGTAGTACGCTAGTATTAGGTATAGAAGCAGAAGTCGTAATAGGGTGGTGATAGTAGTAATAGTCAGTAGTAATCTCTGTAGTAGTGGTAGTAGTAGTAGTATATTAGTAGTAGTAAGTATAGATAGTAGTAGTAGTAGTAGAAGCAGAAGTAGTAATAGGGTGGGTGGGGGGGGGGGAGGGGGGGGGGGGAATAGTAGTAATAGTATTAGTAGCTGTAGTAAGTAGTAGTAGTAAGTAAGATAGTATAAATAGTAAGTAGTAGTAGTGAGTAGTTAGTAGTCGTAACGTAGTAACAGGGTGTGATAGTAAGTAATAGTAGTAGTATTAGTAGTAGTATAGTAGTATTACGTAATAAGGTGGTGATAGTGGTAGTAGTAGTAGTAATAGTTTGTAGCAGCAGTATAGTCAGTAGTAGTGTAAGTAAGAGGGTGGTGGATAGTAGTCTATCAATAACATAGTAGTAATAGTAGTGAATTATAGTAGTAGTAGTAAGTACAGTATAGTAGTAGTAGTAGTAGTAGTAGTAAGTAGTAGTAGGAGTAGCAATTAGCCATTAGTAGTAGTAGTTAGTAGTAGTAGTAGTAGTAGTAGTAGTAGTGTAAGTATGTAGTAGTATAGTAATAGGGTTTGATAAGTGGTAGTAATCAAGTAAACAGTAGTACAGTAACAATTTTTTCATATATTTTTCCGCGAGTAAACATTTTCTTTACTTGAAGGAACTAAAACGTACTTATTCTTCTCCGTTGAAAGATACATTCCACTTTTTTTCTCTTTTTTTGTGTGTGTGTTCAAGGACGACCCTAGGCAGCCGCAGCGGTACACATGGGGTCGTAGTGGCTGGTGCATGACGCGTTGTGCTACACTTAACACTGCTGTAGAGTTACTTAACACTTACACGAGAGGGTGAACAGTGCCTTGAATCTAACAGCATCTCTAAATCTCTCATCTAGATATACGGAACTTTTTCTTGCTTCACACACACACACACACACACACACGCACACACACACACACACTACACACAATCGGCCCCCACACACACACACCCCTAGAATACTGTCTGTGTTTTGCCTTAACTTAACTCCCTTGCTGCCTAGAACGTAATTTCCATTTAATTTGGAGTACCATTAAGACGATTTTTAGTGCATATACAGCAATATTTATTATAGCTATGATCCTGTTTAGTATCCTTGTCGACTAACTAATTTGGTATATTCAGCTACTTATCGTAATTTTATGGCTCGACAACATACAAATTTTTATAGCAAAGGAAAGATCTGGGCGTGAAGGGGTTAATCAAACCTAGTAAATCTAAATCTAATCTAAAACATTTTCCTTCCTTTCCTACTTCTGAGACCAGTTACTAAGGCTCTTCTTCTTTCATCTAAGCGACACTTTCTTTCTTCATTCGATCTTAAATCCCATAACAGCGATCTTTTCTTCTTCTACCAAAAGGCAAAAATAGTAGATATTGTCCCTTATCCTCCCTCAAAACACACATACAAGGAAGAATATAGATTTTTTTTCATCTCTCTACTGAAGAAAAACTTGCGACGACTGACCTTTCTCTTTCTCCTCCTCCTCCTCCTCCTCCTCCTCCTCCTCCTCCTCCTCCTCCTCCTCCTCCTGCTCCTCCTCCTTCTCCTCCTCCTCCTCCTCCTCCTGCTCTTCTTACAAAAACAAAAACGAGAGGCTATATTTTTTTCTACCTGAACTAAAGATACACTTCCCGTGGCTAACAATTTTTCGCAACAAAACACACACGCACACACACACACACACACACACACAGACACACACACAGACACACACACAGACACACACACACACACACACACACACACACACAGACACACACACACCTATTCATCACTCATCACCTCAGCTTGGACAGCAATAAGACAACTGCTTCCTCTATTACACGAGTTCTATCACTCATAATAGATAAGTGCATGCTATCTTGTTATATGCCTTGTATTTGTTGTATCTTGTTAGAACTTATATTTTATTCTACACTGAAGGAGGGGGGAAAAAATACTACAGTAAAACCTCTCGTATTCGGACCCTCATTATTCGGACTTAGACATTATTCGGACCTCCTCCTTTTTTTTTTTTTTTTTTTTTTTTTTTTTTTTTTTTTTTTTTTGTTTTGTTTTTTTTGTTATTTTTTTAGAGGGTCATAAATTCCTAGCTAAGAATCCTTTTTTTTTTATTTTTTTATTTTTTTTAGGGGTCGAAATTTCCTAGCTATATACCTAGACTTTTTTTTTTTTTTTTTTTTTTGTTATACATATTCCCCCATTATTCGGACCACTCCTTGGCCCAATTAGTCCGAATATGAGAGGTTTTACTGTACTACATTTGTTATCTACCAGTTGCTTGAAGAAAAATGGCCTTGATTTTAGCATTAGAGCAAAAAAATAACTTCAAGATAAGTAAAATATTGCCGCGTGTGTTATTCACCCATGGTCTTGTCCAAGCGAGTCGGACTCGCGATTGCCAGTTTCACCCTCCCGGTGCGAGCTTGGAGCGCATTATTACCGATATTAGGGTAATGCTGGAACCTCACATACCACACACGTCCATCCCCTTGCTCAAGGAGGACAGTAACCGCCCGAATAAGTCAGTGAAAAATTCCGGCGGCAGTGAGGATTCGAACCGGCTACCACATAATGGCAGACCAGGAAGCTATCCACTTGACCATCGCGGCGGTATAAATGTGTGTGTGTAGGGATGCAGAGAGGGATTGCATGTCCAAGGACGTGTGTGTGTGTGTGTTGTGTGTGTGTGTGTGTGTGTGTGTGTGTGTGTGTGTGTGTGTGTGTGTGTCAATCTTATGATCCCCCACCAGCCTCTCTCTCTCTCTCGCTTCTCTCATTCTCTCTCTCCTCTCGTCTCTTCTCTCTCTCCTCTTCGCTCTCTCTCTCTCTCTCTCTCAAGGCCAATGTACTGTGGAGGGATAGGGGAGGGGAGGGGAGGGGAGAGAGCAAGGGGAATAGGAGGAGGAGAGGAGGCAGAGGAAAGGCAAGGATAGGCAAGGGAAGAGGAAGAGGAGGAGGAGGATATATTTACCATGAGTGTACTACGTAGTGAAGGAGCGGGGAGGAGGGGAGGAGGAGGGGAGAGGAGGGGAAGAGGGGGAAGAGCAACTAGAGAGTAAAGCAAGGAGTTGAGGAAGAGTTATAAGTAGGATAATAAAGGAAATGGTAGATAAGTGAATGGAAGAGAAGAGAAAGAGGAGATGATAAGGAGAAGAAAAGGAGAGAATACTAATTAAAGCAAGGAAGGATATCAATGAAAGGACTATTGATTGAGAGAGAGAGAGGAGAGAGAGAGGAGAGAGAGTAGAGAAGAGAAAGGAGAGAGAGAGAGAGAGAGAGAGAGAGAGAGAGAGAGAGAGAGAGACCCCCCTCCCTCCATCCTCTTCCTCTCTCTGTGACGCACATGCTGCTATTATATAAGTTACTACTACTGCTATTGTTGTTGTGGTCATGGTGGTGGAAGTGGTAATCGTAGTAGTAGTAGTAGTATTTAGTAGTAGTAGTAAGTAGTGTAGTAGTAGTGGTAGTAGTAGTAGTAGTAGTAGTAGTAGTAGTAGTAGTATTTTGAGTAGGTAGTAGTAAGTAGTAGTAATAGTAGTAGTAGTAGTAGTAGTAGTAGTAGTTTGTTGCTTATATTTATGGTGATGTAGCAATGGTAATAGTGAATGAGCAGTAAAAATAAAGCAGCAAAGTGTGGTAAGTAGTAGTATATTAGTAGTAGTATTAGTTAGTAGTAGTAGTCAGTAGTATACTGTGTAGTAGTAGTTAGTAAGTATAGTAGTATATTGTAGTAGTAGTAGTAAGTAGTATTGTAGGAGTATTAGTGGTCGTAGTAGTAGTAGTAGTATAGTAGTAGTATTAGTAGCAGTAGCATAGTAGATATAGCAGCAGCATTAGTAGCATTAGTAGTAGTAGTAGTAATAGTAGTAGTACTGTTATAGTAAGTTAGTATTAGTAGTAGTAGTAGTAGTAGAGTACTGTAGTAGTAGTAACCGTAGATAGTATCAGTAGTATAGTAGTAGTAGTACTGTAGTATAGTAGTAGCAGTGAGACAATGCATATGTAGTAGTAGTATTAGTAGCAGTAGCAGTAGCAGTATTAGTAATAGTGTAGTAGTCAGTAGTAGTAATTAGTAGATTAGTAGTCAAGTAGGCAAGTAGCAGTAGCATAGTAGTAGCAGTAGCAGTAGTCGTAGTAGTAGTAGACAGTAGCAGTAGTGAAGGTAGTAGTGCAGTAGCGTAGCATTAGCAGTAGTAGTAGTATTAGTATAGCACGTAGCAGTACGCAGTAGTAGGTAGTCTTAGTAGCATTCCAGGTACAGTATCAGATATTATAGTACGTAAGTAGTAGCATTATCAGTAGCAGTATATAGTAGTAGCAGTGCAGTAGCATAGCGTAGTAGTAGTAGTAGGAGTAGCGTAGGTAGCGTAGTA
>JACEEZ010003947.1:112500-117500 GCA_016584305.1 Chionoecetes opilio | reverse complement strand
CTTCCTCCTCCTCCTCTTCCTCTTCCTCTTCCTCCTCCTCCTCTTCCCTCGGGCCCCCTGTGTCCTTGTACCCCTGGCATGGTCATTCTCCACCCCCAGGCCTCTCCATGCCCCGACCCGCTAAGCCTTTATTTATATTTATATTTTAAAATTATTAATTACAGTTACACAACAGTTACAGATGGCTTTAAAAATAGATGAATTAAGACACTAAATGTCCATAAAGTTAAAGATGTCCTCGGCCCCAAGGATATCTCTATCTTAACCCCTTGATGTCCAGAATGTAATTTCCATTGTAATTTGTGTACCGTTAGACAATTTTAATTAACCCCTTGAGGCCCAGAACGTAATTTCCATTGTAATTTGCGTGCCATTAGACGATTTTTAGTGACTATAAGCAATATTTTATAGCTATGACCTGTTTAGTATCCTTGACTTCTTAACTAATTTGGTATATTCAGTGACTTTTCGTAATTTTATGGCTCAACAACAGACGATTTTTTTATAGCAAAGGAAAGATCTGGGATTTTAATTAACCCCTTGAGGCCCAGAACGTAATTTCCATTGTAATTTGCGTGCCATTAGACGATTTTTAGTGACTATAAGCAATATTTTATAGCTATGACCTGTTTAGTATCCTTGACTTCTAACTAATTTGGTATATTCAGTGACTTTTCGTAATTTTATGGCTCAACAACAGACGATTTTTTTATAGCAAAGGAAAGATCTGGGTGTGAAGGGGTTAAGGCTGTCTTATATCCTATCCTATCAGAATATGTACACACTATTTACAAATATGCAGGCGAGTTGCTATTAGTTGCTGTCTGTCGCAGTCACTTATCACACCCCCTGTTGTAAGTGGTAATATTCAAGACTTAAAACTTTTAATAGTATGTCTGTCTGTATGTCTGTATGTCTGTATGTGTAGAAAGTATATCTCTTAACCCCTTCACGCCCAGATCTTTCCTTTGCTATAAAAAAATTTGTCTGTTGTTAGCCATTAAATTACGAAAGTAACTGAATATACCAAATTAGTAAGTCGACAAGGATACTAAACAGGTCATAGCTATAAAATACTGCTTATAGTCACTAAATATCGTCTAATGGTACCCAAATAACAATGGAAATTACGTTCTGGGCCTCAAGGGGTTAATCTTGGTAATATTGACAATGATAACAATAACGACAATCATAATCGGTATCACCTTTTCAAAGAGGTGACCTATACCCTCCCTCCCCTTTCCCTACTCCTCCCACGGCACTTATCGCTGGCTGATAACAAGCTATGGTGATGTGATAGTGATAATGCAACTCTTACCTCTCTCTCTCTCTCTCTCTCTCTCTCTCTCTCTCTCTCTCTCTCTCTCTCTCTCCTCTCTCTTCTCTCTCTCTCTCTCTCTCTCTCTCACTCTCCAAATACGTTACAAGTCACGAAATAGAGAGAGAGAGAGAGAGAGAGAGAGAGAGAGAGAGAGAGAGAGAGAGAGAGAGAGAGAGAGAGAGAGAGGAAAGACATACTCCTTACATAATAAGATATGAATGTGTGAGTGTTACAGTAATACAGATACAACCTCCAATCCCACATCCTTGAGTGAGTGAGTGAGAGAGAGAGAGAGAGAGAGAGAGAGAGAGAGGATGAGAGAGAGAGAGAGGGGAGAAGAGAGAGAGAGAGAGGAAAGACAACTCCTTACATAATAAGATATGAATGCGTGAGTGTTACAGTAATACAGATACAACCTCCAATCCCACATCCTTGAGAGAGAGAGAGAGAGAGAGAGAGAGAGAGAGAGAGAGAGAGAGAGAGAGAGAGAGAGAGAGAGAGAGAGAGAGAGAGAGAGAGAGAGAGTGTATGGGGGAGGTATGGACACTTGTAACACTGAAAATCAACCAACTGTTCGGTCTCCTGCCACGAACACACACCCACACACACACACACACACACACACACACCCACACAAACACACACACACACAAACACCCACAAACACCGACACACACACACACCCACACCCACACATACACAAACACACACGCACACACAACACCTACCCACATAAACACCCACACACATACACGCACAAACACCGACACACAACACCCACACACACACACACTCAAACACTCAAAGGAAAAAATATATGGTTGCGAGATAATAGAACAAGATAAAAGATAAAGTGACACGTGGAGTTACTGATAATAAAAAATCTTTCTTGTACAGCGAAGTCATACCCAAGGTAAAGAGACAGAGTTTGTTTGTTTGCTCAGTTTGTTTACCTTGGTCATACGGACGATAAAAAACTCATTAAAAACATAGCGTCATTAATTTCACTATGACATAAAAATAACATCAGAGGATCATTATAGGAGTAGTGAAGAGAGTACATGGAGTGCAATGCTATAAATAATTGAAGATCTATGTAAACACGTTGATAATTAATTATAATGAGAAGGAAGAATAAAATCAGTAAGGGATATTATTGGTAAAAAAATGTGTAGATAAGGAAATTAAATACGATGAAATTATGAGGAAAAGTATGAAAATTAAAAAACAATGAAACTATAAGGAAAAGAATGTAAAATGATAGCAAGGGAGAAAATCATTGGTCAAAAATATGTATACAAGATGATTAAAAATGATTGAACTACGAGGAAAACTTTGTACAAGTGAACCATGATGTGTTTACTAACAAATGAAAATTCAATAAATAATGTTAAAATGCTTTGGGGGAAAAAAAAACCTCAACATAATTTAATAAGTCAATCTAATCTAGTATCTAATCATTCTAATGAGTCAAAACAAAAAGTAAATGATAAATAAATAAATACAAAATGAAACCCAAAAATTATCCACATCCAGACATAGTAAATAGATAAATATATTACCATTAAAAAAGTACCAAAATAAATATTAAAAGTTTTGATACAGTGAGTAGGTAGGTAATTCACTTTTTTTTTACTGATATTCTTTTTTTCCTTCATATTTTAATTTTTTTTGTTTTTATACACGCCAGATTCTGATGGCATATGATTTTTTTCAACAATTTTGCTTTCTTCTATTTTCGGCCCAATTTTTTATACTGGTAATTAATTTTTTTTGCCTAAATTTTAAATTTTTTCCCTTTTCATATTTTATTTTTTTTTTTTATATACGCCAGATTCTGATGGTATTTTAAAAATTTTTTCAAAAATTTTTGCTTTTCTTTCTATTTTGGGTTTCCCAAATTTTTGACACAGGAGTAATGAACTTTTTGGCCGATATTCTTTTTTTCCTTCATATTTTAATTTTTTTTGTTTTTATACACGCCAGATTCTGATGGCATATAAATTTTTTCAAGAATTTGCTTTTTTTCTATTTTGTTCCCAAATTTTGTACAGTGAGTAATTAATTTTTTTAAGATTTATTTTTTTCTTCAATTTTTTTTTTTGTTTTTATACCCAGTTTCTGAGGTATATAACTTTTTTTCAACAATTTGCTCTTTTTCTATTTGGGTTCCCCAATTTTGTACAGTGAGTAATTAATTTTTTCCCTGATATTATTATTTTCTTTCATATTTTTATTTTTTGTTTTTATATACCCCCAGATTTTGATGGAATAATTTTTTTTTTTTTTGTTTTTTTTCTTTTTTCCCGGTTTTCCAATTTTGATACAGTAGAATTAACTTTTTTTGGCCTGATTTTAATTTGCCTTTCATATTTTTATTTTTTTGATTTTTTTACCCCAGATTTGATGGTATAAAACTTTTTTTCAACAATTTGTCTTCTTTCTTTTTCGGTTCCAATTTTGACACAGTGATTAAAAAATTTTTTTTGGCCTGATTTTAATTTTTCCCTTCATTTTTTATTTTTTTTTTTAACACGCCGATTCTGATGGTAATAATTTTTTCAAACAATTTGCTCTTCTTTATTTTGCGGTTCCAATTTTGATACAGGAGTAATTTAACTTTTTTTCAGATTGTATTATTTCCTTCATATTTAATTTTTTTGTTTTAACGCCAGATTCCGATGGTATATAACTTTTTCAACAATTTCGTATTCTTTCTATTTTGGTTACAATTTGACACAGTGAGTCATAATTTTTCGGCTGATATAATGTTTGCCTCATATTTAATTTTTTATATTGTAAACGCCAGATTCTGATGGTAATAACTTTTAAAAACAATTTTGCTCTTTATTTTCGGTCCAATTTGATACAGGAGTAATAACTTTTTTGCCTGATATTAAGTTGCTTCAATATTAATGTTTTACATTTTACACGCCAGATTCTGATGTATAAATGTTTCAACAATTTGCTCTTCTATTTCGGTCCAATTTTGACACAGTGAGTAATTAACTTTTCGGCTGATATAATGTTTGCTTCATATTTTAATTTTTTAATTTACAGCCAGATTCTGATGGTATAATAACTTTTTCAACAAATTTTGCTCTTCTTTCTATTTTTCGGTTCAATTTTGATACAGTGAGTAATTAACTTTTTGCCGATATAATGTTCCTTAATTAATTTTTTTTAATTTACACCGCCAGATTCTGATGTATATAACTTTTTCAAAAATTGCTACTTCTTTCATTTCGGTTCAATTTTGACACAGTGAGTAATTAACTTTTTCGCCTGATATTCTTTTTTTCCTTCATATTTTAATTTTTTTTTTTTACACGCCAGATTCTGATGGTATATAACTTTTTTCAACAATTTTGCTCTTCTTTCTATTTTCGGTTCCAATTTTGATACAGTGAGTAATTTAACTTTTTTTCAGATTTTATTATTTTCATTCATATTTTAATTTTTTTTGTTTTTATATGCCAGATTCCGATGGTATATAACTTTTTTCAACAATTTTGCTCTTCTTTCTATTTTCGGTTCCAATTTTGATACAGTGAGTAATTTAACTTTTTTTCAGATTTTATTATTTTCATTCATATTTTTATTTTTTGTTTTTATACACCAGATTCTGATGGTATATAACTTTTTTCAACAATTTTGCTCTTCTTTCTATTTTCGGTTC
>JACEEZ010003947.1:100000-102500 GCA_016584305.1 Chionoecetes opilio | reverse complement strand
TCCGTTCATCATTCCGGCACAATCAGTCATTCAGTCAGTCGAACAGTCACATACACTTGTACTCAGTCAGTCAGTCGTCAGTCAGTCAGTCAGTCAGTCAGTCAGCTTCTCTCATGTCAAAAACCTGTCTGTCAGTTCATCATTCCGTCACAATCAGTCGAACAGTCACATACACTTGTACTCAGTCAGTCAGTCAGTCAGTCAGTTACAAAGAAAACCGATCAGACAAATTCAGTCATAAAGTCATAAAGATTACGACACACACACACACACACACACCAGCTGACAGACATACAGACATACGCACAGACAGAACTGGATGTGATGCAATCTCAAAATTAATGATTGATTGATGCTGACGAGAGGGGAGAGAGAGAGGGGGAAGAGAGAGGAGAGAGAAGAGAGAGTTGAGAGAGAGAGAGAGGAGAGAGGAGAGAAAAGGAGGGAAAGAAAAGGAGTGTTTTGTGGTGGGTTGTGGTGTGTGTGGTGTGTGTGTGGGGTTTTGTGTGTGTGTGTGTGTGTGGTGTTGGTGTGTGTGTGTGTGTTGTGTTGGTGTTACAGCATTACCATGACTAATATTTATTATTTAAATTACATCAGAAAGTATTTTTTAGATGTTTGCTATTTTTTTTTTTTCTCTCTCTCTCCTCTCTTTTTGTTTGTGTAATATTTGCATTTATTTCCCCCTTTTTTATTTATCTTCTTTCCTTTTTAACTTTCTTTCTTTCTTTTTTTCTTCTTTCTTCCCGTCATCCTCCTCCAACTCCTATGCATTCAAATTACCCTCCTCCTCCTCCTCCTCCTCCTCCTTTTCCTCCTATTTATCTTCGCAATCTCCTCCTCCTCCTCCTTCTGAAAAGCCTTTTGTGTCTTATTTCTAATTTCAACACAGATTTTTAGATTTGCAGGGTGAGAGAGAGAGAGAGGAGGGGAGAAGAGAGAGAGAGAGAGAGAGGAGAGAGGGGAGAGAGAAGAGGAGAGAAGAGAGAGAGGAGAGGAAGAGAGAAAAGAAAAAATGATAGGGCAACAACACAACAATAACAACAACAACAAAATACTCCCATGCTACTACTTTTTGTGCTACTATATACTACTACTATTGAGAGAGATGTGTGTGCATGAGAGAAAAATTATGAGAGAAGAGAAGAAGAGGGGGAGAGGAAGAGGAGAGAGAGAGAGAGAGGAAAAAGAGAGAGAGGGGGAGAGGAGAGAGAGAGAGGAGAGAGAGAGATTTTTGTGTTTTTTGAGGCTAGTTAATTATATATTGAGCGTGTCTGCGTCTCTGAATCTTTTTCTCTCTCTCCTCTCCCCTCTCTCTTCTCCTCCACATTCTCAGAAAGACTTATACAAATGTGCAAGTAAGCATAACACGTACGTATTAAGACACATGTATGATACTTAGATGCTTTTTGTGGTTTTTGTTGTGTGTTTGTGTGTGTGTGTGTGTGTGTGTGTGGTGTGTGTGTGTGTGTTTTGTGGGGTTACCCCGGGACATTAGAATTCATAGCAATATAAAAAACATGTGACAATTTTGATAAAAGAGAGGAGGAGAGGAAGGAGGGGGAGAGAGAAAAGAGAGAGAGGAGGAGAGGGAGAGAGAGGAGGGGAGAGAGAGAGAGAGAAGAGAAAGAGACGCAAAGAGAGGGAAAAGAGAGAGAGAGAGGACGAGAAAAGAGGAAGAGAGATTGAGAGAGAGAGAGAAGAGAGAGGAGAGAAAGGGGAGAGAGAGAGAGAAGGGGAAGAGAGAGAAGGAGGAGAAAAAGGAGAGGAAGAGGGAAGAGAAGAGAGGAGAGAGAGAGAAGAGGGAGAGACGAGAGAAAAGAGAGAGAGAATATTTGAAAAATTTTTTTGGGTTTTCCCCCACCAGAAGGAAAAACGAGAAAAAGAAAGGAAACAAAAGGGGAAAGAAGGGAAGGAAGGGGCAGGGAAAAAACATGAAAAAAAAAACAAAAGAAAGAAAACAAAAACAAAGAAAAAGGGAAGAAAGAAAAGAAAAAAAAAAAAGGGAAGGAGGGAAAGAAAAAGAAAAAATTAAATGATGTTTACCAACAGAAACCAACCAAGACAAAAAAAAGAAGGTTAAACATAGACACCCCTCCCCTCAACCAACTTATAAATGATGTTACCCCACAAAAAAATAACTTAAAAATGAATACAAAAAGGGGAATAAAGGAATATAAAGGGATAACATAATTTAAAACCAACAAAAAAAAAAAGATATCAACACAGAAAAAAATCCCAAATAACAATTAAAAAAGAAAATAGAAATTAAAACCATAAAACCAATTATAAATGACTGTATTCACCACCAGTTATTATCCAACCAAAACCTAAACCTTATTATAAATGACTGTATTACCACACAGTAAATTATCAACCTAACCAAACCCTTATTAAAAGGGTTTACACAAAAATTTAATTTCAAACCTAACCAACCAAAAAATTTAAATTGCGATTCCCCACAAGTTAATTTACCAACCTACAACCTATTATAAATGAC
>JACEEZ010003947.1:85000-90000 GCA_016584305.1 Chionoecetes opilio | reverse complement strand
CTCTCTCTCTCTCTCTCTCTCTCTCTCTCTCTCTCTAACGTTACAGTTTACCTTTCACATTGTTTATCGTCAAAGAGAGAGAGAGAGAGAGAGAGAGAGAGAGAGAGAGAGAGAGAGAGAGAGAGAGAGAGAGAGAGAGAGAGAGGAGAGAGAGAGGGGAGAGAGAGAGAAGA
Organism: Chionoecetes opilio; assembly: GCA_016584305.1. Classification (NCBI taxonomy): domain Eukaryota; kingdom Metazoa; phylum Arthropoda; class Malacostraca; order Decapoda; family Majidae; genus Chionoecetes; species Chionoecetes opilio. The sequence goes on along the minus strand of JACEEZ010003947.1, from coordinate 89,827 downwards.
AAGAGAGAGGAGAAAAGAGGAGAGACGAGAGAGAAGAGAGAGAGAGAGAGAGGAGAGAGATGAAGAGGAGAGAGAGAGAAGACGAGAGGGAGAGAGAAGAAGAGAGAGAGAGAGAGAGAGAGAGAGAGAGAGAGAGTTGGACAGGTGGTTTGAGATAAAGTAGTCAGCAATAAGCAACTATCTGATAAACACTCCCAACCCTACCACCACCACCACCACAACCCTACCACCACCACCACCACCCACGCTTATCTACACTCATATCAGCTACATACTTGGCTGCACCGTAAACTTCCAAGCATTACCACACACACACACACACACACACACACACACACACACACACACAGTAATTAGGTTAGGCCAACTAGTAGTCAGGTGCTTCTAATCCTATTTGCGTAGCTTCACCTTACGACCATTCCTTCTCTCTCTCTCTCTCTCTCTCTCTCTCTTGTTAATAATCAATGACAAAAGAGGAGCAGAAGTAGGATGAGGAGGAGTGAGGAGGAGGAGGAGGAGGAAGAGGAGGAATAAGAAGAAGAAGAGGAGGACGATGACGATGGTGATAATAGGTGGAAAAGCAGAAAATAAATCGAAGCAGGATGAAGAAATGGAATAAAGGAGGAAGGAAGGAAGGAAGGAAGGAAGGAAGGAAGGGGGGAAGGAAGGAAGGAAGGAGGGAAGGAAGGAAAGGAGGGGGAAGGAAGGAAGGAAGGAAGGAGGGAAGGAAGGAGGGAAGGAAGGAAGAAAGGAAAGAAGGAAGGAAGGAAGGAAGGAAGGAAGGAGGGAAGGAAGGAAGGAAGGGGAAAGGAAAATAAATAGATCGAAACAGGATAATGAAATGAAATAAAGGAGGAAGAGGAAGGAAGGAAGGAAGGAAGAAAGGAAAGAAGGAAGGAAGGAAGAAGGGGAAATTAATGCAGGAAGGAAGGAAGGAAGGAAGGAAGGAGGGAAGGAGGAAGGAAGGGGAAATGAAGGAAGGAAGGGAGGAAGGAGGGAAGGAAGGAAGGAAGGAGGGAAGGAAGGAAGAAGGAAGGAAGGAGGGAAGGGAGGAAGGAAGGGGAAATGAAGGAAGGAAGGGAGGAAGGAAGGAAGGAAGGAAGGAAGGAAGGAGGGAAGGAAGGGAGGAAGGGGAAAGGAAGGAAGGAAGGAAGGAAGGAAGGAGGGAAGGAAGGGAAGGAAGGGAAGGAAGGAAGGAAGGAAGGAAGGAAGGAAGGAAGGAAGGAAGGAGGGAAGGAAGGAAGGAAGGAAGGAAGGAAGGAAGGAAGGGAGGGAGGGAGGGAGGGAGGGAGGGAGGGAGGGAGGGAGGGAGGGAGGGAGGGAGGGAGGGAGGAAGGAAGGGAGGAAGGAAGGAAGGAAGGAAGGAAGGAGGAAGGAGGGAAGGAAGGAAGGGAGGAAGGAAGAAAATAGATCGAAGCAGGATAAAGAAATTAAATAAAGGAGGAAGAGGAAGGAAGGAAGGAAGGAAAAGGAAGGAAGGAAGGAAGGAAGAGGGAGGGAGGGAGGAAGAAAGGAAGGAAGGAAAGGAGGAAGGAAGGAGGGAAGGAAGGAAGGGGAAAGGAAGGAAGGAAGGGAGAAAGGAAGGAAGGGAGAAAGGAAGGAAGGAAAGAAGGAAGGAAGGAAGGAGGGAAAGGAGGAAGGAAGGAAGGGGAAATGAATGAATGAAGGAAGGAAGGAGGGAAGGGAGGAAGGAAGGAAGGAAGGAAGGAAGGAAGGGGAAATGAAGGAAGGGAAAAGGAAGGAAATAGATCGACAGGATAAATAAAATAGAAGGAAGGAAGGAAGGAAGGAAGGAACAGGATACGCCCACAATCTCACCTGGATTATGGTAGGGTGGCGGCGGCGGTGGGTGGTGGGGCGGTGGGTGGTTAGACGTGGGTAGCGGGGCTGGCACGGGCGTATGCTGGACGGTGTGGGCAGCATGGGCGTGAAATTGGGCGTGAAGTGACTGCCATTGAGACTGTGAATACCGGTACGGTGGGAATGGGCGGTAGTTGGACATTTGCGGGGGCAGGACGCAGGCGGGGTACATGGGGGCCTGCATTGCAACGGGGCAGGTGAGAAGTCCACAGGTACACTAGGAACGCGTCACAGGTAAAAGTTTATCACGGTTTTAAGTACTTTGGGTCACATGTATGGGTTTGTTAGTGTGTTCTGGCACTGGTACGGGTTGGGTATGGGTGGGGTATGGGTGTGATGGGCGTGCGGGCGTGTTCCGTGGGCGGCCTGTCAGTGTGGAGAAGTGTGCGTGGCGAAGTACAAGACAGGAGTGACACAGCAAGTGGTGGTGCGCCGCTACAGTGCCACCACCACCACCACAACCCTCCTCCACCCCACCACAATCCTCCCTCCACCTGCAGTCTCCTCCACACCCCACCACTTGTCCACGACGCACCTCCTCCACTTCCTATTCCCTCCACTAACTCCACTCTAGCCTCCTCCACATCCCACCACTTGTCCACGACGCACCTCCTCCACCTCCTATTCCCTCAACTCTTCACTCCCTCCACCAATCACCTCCTCTTCCCCCCCCACTAACTCCACTCTTTACTCCCTTCCCCATCCACATCCTCATCCCCATTCTCTCTCTCTCTCTCTCTCTCTCTCTCTCTCTCTCTCTCTCTCTCTCTCTCTCTCTCTCTCTCTCTCTATTTGCCTCTATTTACCTGTCATCCCCCCCTTTCTCTTTCTCTGTTAAGTCCTTCAGTCTATCTCTATTTAGCTGTCATGTCTTATGTAAGTGTGACGTCAAAACTTATTCTTCATCCTTCAGTAATGCAGGTGAAGAGCCTCCCCTGCCCCCTCCACCTCCCCCCACCCCTACAGAACCTCCCCTACCCCTTCCACCTTCCCTACCCCCCTCCCAATACACCTATGGGGTACAGGGAGAGGGAGGATATGAATGGGATGGGACAATGACTAGGGTAACAGCTGGAGTGGAGTACGAAGGGAGTATCGAATGTTGTGTGGTGGGGAAAGTGGAGGGGAAGGGGGGGGGGGGTGGGTATTGGGGGTTCCCGTGACTTGATATCTTAGCTGTCTTCCTCACCACACCACACCACTCCACTACCACTACTAAGGCTGTGATTCTTCCACCTAAACTAAACTTCCACTAAAAGAATACACAACCTTCTATCCTCACTACCACAATATTTGACCAACCTCACTAAACTTACTCCTACACCAACACCACCATCCACCAACTTCTAACTAAGAATACACATAATACACCACCTTCTATCCTCACCACCACAATATTTACTTTGCCAACCAGACTAAACTTACTCCTACACCACCACCACCACTACCACTAAAGCTGTGATTCTAAACTTCCAACTAAGAATACACATAATACACAACCTTCTATCCTCACCACCACAATATTTACTTTGCCAATCTCACTAAACTTCCTCCTACACACCATCACCACCACCAATAAAGCTCTGATTCAAAACTTCTACAATATTTACTTGACCAACCTCACTAAACTTCCTCCTACATCACCACCACCAATAAAGCTCTGATTCAAAACTTCTACAAAATATTAACTTGACCAACCTTACTAAACTTCCTCCTACACACCACCACCACCAATAAAGCTCTGATTCAAAACTTCTACAATATTTACTTGACCAACCACATTAAACTTCCTCCTACACCACCACCACCACCACCAATAAAGCTCTGATTCAAAACTTCTACAATATTTACTTGACCAACCACATTAAACTTCCTCCTACACACCACCACCACCACCAATAAAGCTCTGATTCAAAACTTCACAATATTCACTTGACCAACCACATTAAACTTCCTCCTACACACCATCACCACCACCAATAAAGTTGTGATTCTAAACTTCTACAATATTCACTTGACCAACCACACATTAAACTTCCTCCTACACACCATCACCACCACCAATAAAGCTCTGATTCAAAACTTCTGCAATATTTACTTGACCAACCACATTAAACTTCCTCCTACACACCACCACCAAATAAAGTTCTGATTTAAAACTTCTACAATATTCACTTGATCAACCACACTAAACTTCCTCCTACACACCATCACCACCACCAATAAAGCTCTGATTCAAAACTTCTACAATATTCACTTGACCAACCACACTATAAACTTCCTCCTACACACCATCACCACCACCAATAAAGCTCTGATTCAAAACTTCTACAATATTCACTTGACCAACCACACTATAAACTTCCTCCTACACACCACCACCACCACCAATAAAGCTCTGATTTAAAACTTCTACAATATTTACTTTGCCAATCTCACTAAACTTCCTCCTACACCACCTACTTCATCCTTCACACCTCCTTACTGCTTGCTACACATAACTACAAGCTTCCTCCTCCTTCTCTTTAACATTCTTCAATAAACATTCAAAAACTACCTTAATAATAGCCTCGTCTAGACGCCACACACACACACACCGTCTGTCCTTCACTGCAAACAAAAATACACAAAAATACATCAACCCATCCATCCAACCTTCATAAAACTCAAATTCTTTACCTTCCCATAATCATAACTCATCAATTCTTCGTATTCTTATAGTAAAAAGATACTAATATAAGCACCGCGGCCAGGAACACATCAACAGGACACGCCCACCTCTTCAAAAAATACATCAACCCATCCATCCAACCTTCATAAAACTCAAATTCTTAAGCTTCCCCTAATCATAACTCATCATTTCTTCGTATTCTTATAGTTAAAAGATACTAATATGAGCACCGCGGCCAGGAACACATCAACAGGACACGCCCACCTCTTCAAAAAAATACATCAACCCATCCATCC
>JACEEZ010003947.1:70000-82500 GCA_016584305.1 Chionoecetes opilio | reverse complement strand
ATAAATTTCCAGAATACAGCTGTTGTTATGGTGATGGGGTCAAGGCCTCTCTCCCTCCTCCCTCTCTCTCTCTCTCTCTCTCTCTCCTCTCTCTCTCTTCTCTCTCTCTCTCTCTCTCTCTCTCCCCATGGTTAAATAACAAGTTAATCCGCACCACAAAATCCCCACCACATCCCTGTCTGACATGCACCGGCTACCACTTTTTGAGGCAGAAAGGCGAAGCGCGGGGCGATCAAGGTGCTTAGGTTACAAGTGTGGGTGAGATGACATGACGGGTGACGTTGCTTGGTGGTGGGATGACTAGAACGTGGATGGATGACGCGTAACAGGTGGATGAGATGAATGTTTAGTGGATGAGGAAGGAAAAAAGGGATTGGTTCGATTGGTAGGGAGTTACAGTAGTTCTCTCTCTCTCTCTCTCTCTCTCTCTCTCTCTCTCTCTCTCTCTCTCTCTCTCTCTCCGAAGTATTGATGTAGCTTTTAAAGTGAAGACTAACAGTAACCTTTTTATGAAGTTGTGGATTATCGTGATAAGCCAGCCACACACACACACACACACACACACACACACACACACACACACGCGCGCGCGCGCACGATCGCGAGTCCAATTCGCGTGGACAAGACCATGGGTGAATAACACACACACACACATTTCAGCTTTGGGGATCAATTTAATCATCGAAATTTTTTAAGGAATGTGCTTGCGCGTGTGTGTGTGTGTGTGTGTGTGTGTGTGTGTGTGTGTGTGTGTGTGTGTGTGTGTGTGTGTGTGTGTGTGTGTGTGTGTGTGGTGTGTGTGTGTGTGTGTGTGTGTGTGTGTGTGTGTCTGTCTCTCCAGTCTGCAACAAAATGCAATACACGCAAGATAACGAACAGATAGATTGAATGATTGCCTGAGGTAATAACAAGCTGAATGACTGACTAGCTGACTTATTATTTGATTGACTGAATGACTGACTGAATGACTGACTGAATGACTGACTTTATATCTGACTGAAACTGTTTATTAACGGTCATTATTTCGTTATTGAGCACCACTTGTTTTAAAGACCACTTTTTTCCTGATGAGTTTTAGATTAATTTGGCCATTGTTTTTGCGCGGAAATCAATATAAGTACGAGCAAAGCCGAGAGAGAGAGAGAGAGAGAGAGAGAGAGAGGAGAGAGATGAGAGAGAGGAGAGAGAGAGAGAGAGAGAGAGAGAGAGAGGAGAGAGAGAGAGAGAGAGAGAGAGAGAGAGAGAGAGAGAGAGAGAGAGAGAGCCTCCCTCCCTAAGCCTTGGGTATGAGTACATATATTTTGTCTCTCTACCTCCCAACCTCCCTAAGTTTCAAATACTAATGATTACCTCAAGAAACTGTTACATGGGAATAGTTTCGACGTGGTGTTTGATTTAGTTGAAAATGGCATGCATATTGGATTTTATTTTATTTTTTATGTTAGTGCAAAGCGGAACTCGATTGTGGGGGGGGGGGGGGGGGGGGCTGCTGCCAAACCCTAACAACAAACATTAAGTTACTGTATCATTATAGTAATTTAGTTGTCTTCGAGGACGAAACTATAGTCTATTTTTTTTAACATGGCAAAAAATCCATTCTATCTTAAGGTTTCATGCTTAAAATTATGCCTATGTTTACCTGATAATAGGGTTAACTATGATAAAATACAACTGAAATTTAGAAGAAGTGTAGTATTCCCTTCTCCTGGCATCAAATATCAGTCAGTAAGCAGCAAGGGGGCAGGATTTTTTGCCTTGTTAAAAATAATAAGACTATATATATATTTTTTTTCTGTGTTTTCATGTATTTTTAACTTGATATGTCTCTCTTATTTGTAAACTAGCGTTGGGGGGTGGAGGGTATAAAATGACGATTGATTTCCGCCAAATATAAGTGTTTAATGCAAAACACATCAAAATGTATCAATAGAAAACAGTTTCGTCATCAAAAATAATGGTGCCTACTGCCCAATCTCGAAAATGTACCCCTATTTTATGCAGCCCTGTTATGTCTTCCTCTTAAAGCCCCTTCACACAAGCCCCAACGCCCAATCAAACCACGATAGCGCCACTAATTTAATTACACTGGGGAACAAGTTGAAAAAAATAAATTGTTGAGTTAGATTTTTGAGCTTATTTAGACTAAAATTGGCATGCTGATTCCAAATCTGTAGTCAGTTTTTTTCTAGCACGTCAAGTTTTTTCTCCACAGCTTACCCTCCAGATAAGCAAAATTCCACTTGTGAGCTGTAGTAAAACTTTTTTTGTTTTGGCAATTTGTTTGGCGCAGTCCCTATTGGGCATTCGGTCTGTCTTCGTGAAGAATATGGAGATGTAAAGAGAGTCATTGAGTTATTGCAATATGACAAACACAATTGGATCATCTGTGTTGACCTTAAAATGGTGTCCTTCCTTCTTGGTCAACAACGTGGATGCACAAAGTATCCCTGCTTTCTCTGTATGTGGGATAGCAGAGCTCGAGAGAAGCATTGGGTTCAGACGAATTGGCCTCCGAGATCTGATCTTAAACCGGGAGATCCTAACATTGTACATGAGCCACTTGTTGACAGGAAGAAAATAATATTCCCACATCTGCACATAAAACTAGGTCTCATGAAACAATTTGTAAAAGCATTGTCAACTGATGGCGACTGTTTGAAGTACATCATCCTGGCATTTCCTGGACTGTCAATTGAAAAAATCAAGGCCGGTGTGTTTGATGGTCCACAAATTCGACAGCTCATCAAAGATGAACATTTCAACGGTACTATGTCAGACCTTGAAAAGAATGCTTGGCTATCATTCAAAGACGTCGTCAAGAACTTTCTTGGAAATACACGTGCAAGTAATTACACAGAAATTGTTCAGAAACTATTGGAGAGCTACAAAGCGCTTGGTTGCAACATGAGTATTAAAGTACATTTTTTGCATAGCCATCTTGCCAACTTTCCGGAAAATCTTGGTGCTGCTAGCGACGAGCAAGGTGAACGATTTCACCAAGATTTGAAGGTTATGGAAGAACGTTACCAGGGTAGATGGGATGTGCATATGATGGCTGACTATTGTTGGAGCATCAAACGCGATAGTCCTCAAGTTGAACACTCCAGACAAAGCTACAAACGTAAATTTTTACCTTAACCTGCACACAATTATAGCCTTATCCTTTCTAAAAACATGATAATGTTAAATAAACATTCTATTCATGCCTATTTCTTTCATTTTTCATTGTATGTTAAGATTTGCAACTTTTTATAAAATAAGCACTGTTACTGTTATGTACAGTATTTTTCATATTTTTTAAGAAAACGAAAATCCTACAGTTCAAAAACTTGACGTGATAGAGAAAAACTGAGATCAGTTTTGGATTCAGCACCCAAAAATTACTTAATAACAAGTGTCAGACCTAACTCAACAAAAATTTGTTCCCCAGTGTTATTGACGCTATCGTGAAATTTGACCACGATAAACGCAAACCACGTACGATAGCCTCACAACAATGTCACGCTACCTGTACGTATGTGTCATGACGGTCGTACGATGGTCACGATGGAGTCATGATAGTTATAAGACGTCACGAATAGAAAATTACCGTTCATTTTGTCACGATAAAGCTACGATAACCGTACGATAGTGTCACGACGGTGTCACGAATGGAGAGAGAGAGAGAGAGAGAGAGAGAGAGAGAGAGAGAGAGAGAGAGAGAGAGAGAGGGGAGAGAGAGAGAGAGAGAGAGAGAGAGAGGAGAGAGAGAGAGAGGACGAGGAGAGAGAGAGAGAGAGAGAGAGAGAGAGAGAGAGAGAGAGAGAGAGAGAGAGAGAGAGATACACAAGTGCTACCTCTCACACATTCTCTCACTTGGTTTTTGCGGCTCAGAAAATGGACGAAGTAAATAACAGAACCAAGGCTTTGTTTTTCATCTTTCCATCTGTCTCTTCACCAAAATACTTTCATCCACTGCAACATACCTATCATAATCGTCGTCTTCTTAACTCATATGTGTAGAATTATTACTACGACCACAATTCTGGGCTTATGTATTCCTGCCATATGTTAAGGTTACCCCTCACACCCTAGTTCTCTCTCATGTTCACCCTTGTATAGAAAATGAAATAAATAAGGGGGTTCTGCTCTATTTTGTCCAGTTCGATGGTTTTAAGCTTGTACGAACATAAGAATATAAGGAAGCTACAAGAGGCCGTGATAGAGACGTGAGGAAAAACATAAGAAAACAAGGAAGCTACAAGAGGCCGTGAGACCTACACGTGGTAGTTCCCTCGAGGCTTGTATCATAGGAAGCAAAGATATTTTTACAAAGCACTTTTAAATACAGTTGTTAAAATGCTTAGGTTAGTTAAGAATCCCTGAGTTACGAGGAACAGTGCCCCACAAATCATATTATTACCATAAACTATTTCCAAATGCAGCAAAAGTATATAAACATTTTGCAAACTGTCAACTCTTGCATCCCAGTCACACAGGAACCTAACTTAATCTCACTTCCAATATCTTATCCCTCTCCTGATAAGATAGTGGAATGCAGTATATTGTGTAAATCATATATATCACATGTAGTATATAGTGCAAATCTGAAATTTACAACATTATTAAATTTAATTACAACTAACAGGAACCTTTGTATGAAATATAGGGTTTCATCACTCATAAACAAAGCATTACCCTTATAAATTTTGATCATTGCATAGAACAGCATAAAAGTAATAGTTACGTCATAATATGAGTGATGACGTAATGATGATGCCTTTGTTACGGGATGAATTAAGATAAATTATGATGATGCCTTTGTGAATTATGATGAATTAATGATGACGCCTTTGTGAATTATGATGAATTAATGATGATGCCTTTGTGAATTATGATGAATTAATGATGACGCCTTTGTGAATTATGATGAATTAATGATGACGCCTTTGTGAATTATGATGAATTAATGATGATGCCTTTGTGAATTATGATGAATTAATGATGACGCCTTTGTGAATTATGATGAATTAATGATGATGCCTTTGTGAATTATGATGAATTAATGATGACGCCTTTGTGAATTATGATGAATTAATGATGATGCCTTTGTGAATTATGATGAATTAATGATGATGCCTTTGTGAATTATGATGAATTAATGATGATGCCTTTGTGAATTATGATGAATTAATGATGATGCCTTTGTGATATATGATGAATTAATGATGATGCCTTTGTGAATTATGATGAATTAATGATGATGCCTTTGTGAATTATGATGAATTAATGATGACGCCTTTGTGAATTATGATGAATTAATGATGACGCCTTTGTGAATTATGATGAATTAATGATGATGCCTTTGTGAATTATGATGAATTAATGATGACGCCTTTGTGAATTATGATGAATTAATGATGATGCCTTTGTGAATTATGATGAATTAATGATGATGCCTTTGTGAATTATGATGAATTATGATGAATTAATGATGATGCCTTTGTGAATTATGATGAATTAATGATGATACCTTTGTGAATTATGATGAATTATGATGAATTAATGATGATGCCTTTGTGAATTATGATGAATTAATGATGATGCCTTTGTGAATTATGATGAATTAATGATGATGCCTTTGTGAATTATGATGAATTAATGATGATGCCTTTGTGAATTATGATGAATTAATGATGATACCTTTGTGAATTATGATGAATTATGATGAATTAATGATGATGCCTTTGTGAATTATGATGAATTAATGATGATGCCTTTGTGAATTATGATGAATTAATGATGATGCCTTTGTGAATTATGATGAATTAATGATGATGCCTTTGTGAATTATGATGAATTAATGATGATGCCTTTGTGAATTATGATGAATTAATGATGATGCCTTTGTGAATTATGATGAATTAATGATGATGCCTTTGTGAATTATGATGAATTAATGATGACGCCTTTGTGAATTATGATGAATTAATGATGATGCCTTTGTGAATTATGATGAATTAATGATGACGCCTTTGTGAATTATGATGAATTATGATGAATTAATGATGATGCCTTTGTGACGATGGATACATGCACACAAAGGAAGTCTAATCTAAGTGTTTGATAAGCTCATCACTATTCCCTGCAAGAGGCGAACATCCGGAAAGCACTGTGACGGGATATGCGATAGCTTGCCACGATCACCATGGGACGATAGCTTGAATTAATGATACTGCTGCTTTTATCACATTGCTTGACTAAAAAAAATTGTAGTCTTCCTTGCTGTCCTTTGTTCACGTCCTGTTGTCTTTGCATGTTGAGGCAAAGATCATGTTTTTGAGGGCTCCACCAAACGATATGTGAGGTACCTGAAACTGTCGCCGATCGGAACTCTCGCCGCCGTCGTCGAGTGTTCCAATTCTTGATATTACAGGACCCAATATATACATTTAATCAAGTGTTACCCGTGTTTCTGCATTCAGGGATGAAATACTATCGTTAGCTTGATCAGGTAGGTTAGATTAGGTGCCATTTTCCAGGTTAGGTTAAAATTTCCACGTCGACGAGAGTTCTACTAGTTTGTTGTTTCGGCGAGAATTCCCATCGGCGACAGTTCCATAAACGATATGTGACCACTCATATGTAAAAATTATCTTTGCTTTCTATAATACAACAAGACTACTGAACGGTGATAGTGTCTGTACTGAACTACTGACGGCCATCTTCCTGCACTTAAAACCTACACTAATTGACTACTGTTAGACATGTCACGCAGGAAAAATAATTGCAAAAAAAATTAAATAGGTTTTTGAAAACAGTCCAAACATCGAGCTAAGACTAATGACAGGATGCATATTTATGTACATCAACTCCATCTCATGAATCAAATTATATGGGTACTTGGGGAAACCTGGGGAAGGTAACTGTGCCACTGTGGTAACCCGGATGTCACACTAGATTCCGATTCCTCCTCTCAAACGCAGCCCTTGCCTTGTGTCTCAAAGGTTAATGCGACGGAGATGAGCACCGAGGCCAATATACCCCAGCATACAGTACACCCCATCTTGTCACCCATCACATGCTCAAAGGCTAATGCGACGGAGATGAGCACCGAGGCCACGCGCAGCATACAATATACCCCATCTTGTCACCCATCACATGTTCAAAGGTTAATGCGACGGAGATGAGCACCGAGGCCACGCGCAGCATACAATATACCGCATCTTGTCACCCATCACTTGTTCAAAGGCTAATGCGACGGAGATGAGCACCAAGGCCACGCGCAGCATACAATATACCCCATCTTGTCACCCATCACATGTTCAAAGGCTAATGCGACGGAGATGAGCACCAAGGCCACGCGCAGCCTAGCTTATGCCCCATCTTGTCACCCATCACATGTTCAAAGGCTAATGCGACGGAGATGAGCACCGAGGCCACGCGCAGCATACAATATACCCCATCTTTACCTTCATATAAATTTGTCCCCCCTTTCACATTTTCAACCTCCCTATCTTCCTCCCGCCCTCTCTCCTTCTCTCCTGGAATGCCCTTAAGCCCTTCAAGTCCCATCCCTCCATCCCTTGCTCTCTCCCAAGCAACATCATCCTTCCTTCCAATAATTCTTCCCTCCCTGAACCCCTTCCCTTCCTCCTATTCCTCTTCCCTTCCCTCAATATTTTCCTTCCACCATCCTAAAAGCACCATTCTTGTTCCTCTTCCTCCTCTTCAACCCTATCCTACATGTAAATAAAAAAATTAAAAAAATTAAATCCAGGTTTCTCTTCCTCTTCAGGTCTTACAAATTTACTTTTTTACTTTACTCTCTTGATTTCTTACTTTATCTGTCTGTCTTTGTTTGTTAGTTTGTTGGTTAGTTTTCTAGAATGTCACCTTGTACTTCTGGTAGGGACAAGTTTGTGGTTACTGAACTAACTGTTGTTTGTTGGTGGTGGTGGTGGTTGTTAATATTGCTGTTATTGTCAATGATGCAGCTGATAACACAACACAATAGGACACAAGTATCTCTCTCTCTCTCTCTCTCTCTCTCTCTCTTCCCCTCCTCCTCCCTCCCACTTTTCCTTCCAAGCACACGAGCTCAAGTTTCAAGTTTATTTTGAGAAAGTTGGGGGAAATTACAAAGAGGGGGGGGGGGGACAAGGATACAAAGTTTAGAAATATATAAATACAGAAAAAGAATAACAGTTGCCGGGCGGTCCGACTTAAAGTTGTTTACACACGAGCTCAAGCCTCCTTCCCTCCAGTAGCCACCACTCCTCCTCCCTTCCTGCCTACACACATGCTGGTCTCCCTTCCTCTCCCTGTCTCTCCTCCCATGCATGGAGACAATGGAGGGAAGACAAGAGAGGAAACAATGGTCTTCGTGGTATAAGGACAAAAGTTTCAGACAGATGACAGGACAGATGAGAGGAAACTGTGAGGAGCGGAAGAATGAGATGTGATAAGGAGTGGAAGGAGGAATGGAAAGACATGAAAAGGAAGGCAGAAAACATGGGTACTGAAGGAACAGGTTAAGACACAGGCAATATTTGGTGCTATATCTGAGTAGGGTCCCTGTACTCGGGTCAGGTCAGGTGTGGGCTTGTTAGAATGCACATTAAAGCCATGGGGTACTCAGGTCAGGTCAGGTGTGGACTTGTTAAAATGCATATTAAAGCCATGGGGTACTCAGGTCAGGTCAGGCGGGATCTTTGTAGACCGCACGTTAGGGGAGCGTAGACTGCAGGCCCCGATGTAGACCGCACGCTATAGTAGTACCCAATATTTCATCCAGGTATCAAGTGTCTAATTAGGTCAGTGACACAAAGACAGGTCAATAGGTCACACTGGTCACTTGATCCTGGACTTGACATGGTAAATCAAACAAAATAAAAACTTGAGTCAATAAAATAAAACAAAAAATACGTTGCTCCATAAGACAGCCTATTATGCAAGGCAGCACAAATAGCACACATTAGGAGTACACGTGCCAACCAACAAGTCTGTGTATCATTATGTGGGTCAGTGGGGGTCACCTTGCGGCTTGCACAATGAAACATGACCAGAAGGGAAGGGATTACCTGAAGATCCGTCACCCCAGGAATTTCCCACCTGAAGATCCGTCACCCCAGGATTTCCCACTGAAGATCCGTCACCCCAGGATTTCCCACCTGAAGATCCGTCACCCCAGGATTTCCCACCTGAAGATCCGTTACCCCAGGATTTCCCACCTGAAGATCCGTCACCCCAGGATTTCCCACCTGAAGATCCGTCACCCCAGGATTTCCCACCTGAAGATCCGTCATCCCAGGATTTCCCACCTGAAGATCCGTCACCCCAGGATTTCCCACCTGAAGATCCGTCACCCCAGGATTTCCCACCTGAAGATCCGTCACCCCAGGATTTCCCACCTGAAGATCCGTCACCCCAGGATTTCCCACCTGAAGATCCGTCACCCCAGGATTTCCCACCTGAAGATCCGTCACCCCAGCCCACAGTGAATATAATTTATAAAATGATGATAACAAATATATTCCTTTGTGTTATGCATCTTGGAGAAATGCATCTTCTGAAATTCGAGAACGGGCAATAAAAGATCCAATTCTTATAGACTTAGTGGCTTTGTATACTTCAGGCTGTCTTTTGTTTGGCATTTCCTTCACCCTGCCAAACTCTGGGGTGACGGATCTTCAGGTGATCCGAAAAACATGTCAACCATACACTGTAAATAACCTAACCTAACCTAACCTATAACACGCCCCCTGCCTGCCCTTCTAGTCTACGGGGCAGCTGATTGGTGCATTCCTCATATCATCACTACCAATCACAATATCTTCACTACTTAACAGCGCGTGACCACTGAACCACTAAATATGGTATACACAATAACTACTACCTGTATAAATTCAGTATACCTATAGAGTGGGTCAGAATGGGTCACCTCGCGGCTTGCATAATGAAAGACGAAATGAAAGAATGGCAGCAAAAACATGAACACTACATAACCTAACCTAACCTATAAAACAGTTCAAGCATATGGTATACACAATAATAGTACCTGTATAAATTCACCATTCCTATAGAGTGGGTCAGAATGGGTCACCTTGCACGCAACACGACCAGAATGGAAGCAAAAACATGTAAGTACCATAACCTAACCCGATCTATAAAAGTTCAAGAATATGGCATAAATAATAATTAGTATATATATTCAGCCTACTATAGAGTGGGTCAGAATGGGTCACCTTGCACGAAACATGACCAGAATGGAAGCAAGACTATATTAATAATATCCTAACCTAACGAAAAAAGAGTTCAAGAATATGGTATACACAATAATTAGTATATATATTCAGCCTACCTATAGACAATAAATATGGCACCAGAAAGATCACCTGACCATCTGACCTAATCATCTGACATGTAATGAAAAATCAGCCTACACCACACAGACACACACACACAGACACACACACACACAGCAGTGGAGTGTGTGTTTCATCTAGTTGTATTTTACAGGGCCTGAGCAACGCTCGTATGGCCCCGTCTCCATATCAATATTCTTATCATTCATCCTTAGTGCTTAGTGTTGGCCGAAGCCCCCACCCCGGGAGGCGGGTCATTAACCCCGACTAACACCCGGTACCCATTCACTGCTGGGTGGACAGGGGCTCGGGTTTTAAGGTAACAACCCATCTGTTTCCGCTCCGCCCGGGGATCGAACCTGGGACTTCTCGGTTGTGACCCGAGCGTGCTACCTCTACACTACGGAATACCCTTGTGTGTGTGTGTGTGTGTGTGGTGTGTGTGTGTGTGTGTGTGTGTTGGGGGCAGTGGTAACATGAAGGAATAACAAGACACCTGATTTACTTTATTTTCTTTTTCTTTTTCATTGTCTTGCCCTTTACACTATATCTTTTTCCTCGCCGTCAGAGTTCCCTTTAACACTTTGCAACTATCACTTAGGAAGGTATTGCTCAATCTCTTACAGGTGTGAGAGAAACATTTAAGTAAAGGTCAGGTAGGATTTCTCTAGCAAAAACTACACACATAAAAGTTTCACTACCTAAGACAACACACACACACACACAGAGACACACACACACACAAAGACACACACACACACACTTATATAATACACTCAAAATAAAATGAAAAAAAACAATAGCACAAATATAAAAAATAATAATATCAGCTAGACAAAAAAACCCACTTTACTTGATGGACTAAACAAAAAATTAATATTAAAAATCAAGAATGGTTAATTAATGATACGTTAATAAAAGTTAGATCACTGCCACCCTACTAGATGAAATAGAAATATAACACAAACAACATACAAATAAACTAGTCATATGAATTGGCAGATAGATGGTCCCCTCCCCTCTACACACACACACACACACAGATACACACACACAGAGGCCTAATAGATTATATTTAGCTCGACCTCTCGTCTCTCTCTTAAGCACCCTCTCTCTCTCTCTCTCTCTCTCTCTTAAGCACTCTCTCTCTCTCTCTCTCTCTCTCTCTCTCTCTCTCTCTCTTAAGCAATATAGAAAATATATCCCCCTCCCTCTCTCTCTTTTAAGCACCCCTTCTCTCTCTCTCTCTCTCTCTCTCTCTCTCTCTCTCTCTCTCTCTCTCTCTCTCTCTCTCTCTTAAGCACTCTCTCTCTCTCTCTCTTAAGCAATATAGAAAATATATCCCCCTCTCTCTCTCTCTCTCTTTTAAGCACCCCTTCTCTCTCTCTCTCTCTCTCTCTCTCTCTCTCTCTCTCTCTCTCTCTCTCTCTCTCTCTCTCCTCTTCTCTCTCTCTCTCTCTCTTTTAAGCACCCCTTCTCTCTCTCTCTCTCTCTCTCTCTCTCTTTTAAGCACCCCTTCTCTCTCTCTCTCTCTCTCTCTCTCTCTCTCTCTCGATCTCTTCTCTCTCTCTCTCACACACACACACACACACCCCTACACATACACAAACACACACTTTCACCTCCTAACACACACCAACCAGACACCTACCGAATCAACAACCACTACACAGGATACAAAACTACCGTAACAACCCTAACAACCTATATAACTATCCTTGCTAACAACCTACGTACAGTACCATCTCCGCCTTCAACTCTACCTACTCGTTTATATAAGTTCGTGAAGGTTAGAAACTTGAACCCACGTGAATTTCTCGATCCAGGTAGAATTAAGGTAATAAAAAAATCCTTCTCTCTTGGTGTGTGTGTGTGTGTGTGTGTGTGTGTGTAGGAAGGTGAGGATCTTGGCACTCTTCAAATGTCAACGTCAGTGTGTGTGTGTGTGTGTGTCGTGTGTGTGTGTCGTGTGTGTGTGTCGTGTGTGCATTCTGGCAAAGTTATTCAGTCTTACGTCAACACCATTAAGTCACGAGAGCGAGAGCGAGAGAGAGAGAGAGAGAGAGAGAGAGAGAGAGAGAGAGAGAGAGAGAGAGAGAGAGAGAGAGAGAGAGAGAGAGAGAGAGAGAGAGGAGAGAGAGAGAGAGAGAGAGA
>JACEEZ010003947.1:60000-65000 GCA_016584305.1 Chionoecetes opilio | reverse complement strand
AAATATGGCACCAACAAACACAGCCAGCCTTCCATCCTCTCTGCATTACACCACAACTATAAAGTCCTCCTGCTACTATTTATACCCGCTGATCCGTGTGTGTGCCTCGAGACTTTGACACACTAGCCTTGGCAGGTGCTTATCCCGCCCCGTGGATCTACCTGGCCGCGCTCAGACCGGGTGGGCGTGAGGGAGAGGCGGCCCACGGGTTGGCTTTACTCCCAGACAACACATCAGGGGAGAGAGAGAGGAGAGAGGAGAAGAGAGAGAGGAGAGAGAGGAGGAGAGAGGAGAGAGAGAGAGAGGAGAGGAGAGAGATGAAGCTGAGGAGAGAGAAGAGAGATGAGAGAAGAGAGACGAGGAGAGAGAGAGAGAGTTACGTAGAACACCTATATAGCTTTTGTATACCAAGATTAATACACATTTATTTAATCTATTGATCTTGTGTATACTGTGTTTATTTTTGTTTTTTCTCTCTCTGTTCTCTCTCTTCTCTCTCTCTCTCTCTTCCATTTTCTTCGGTAATCTATTGTCATGACATACTACTGTGATTTATGTTGTGGTGTGCTGTCTGTCTTGTTGTCTGTCTGTCTGTCTGTCTGTCTGTCTGTCGTTGTGTCGTTGTCTGTGTGTGTGTGTGTGTGTGTGTGTGGTGTGGTGTGTGTGGGTGTGTGTGTAGGTCAACTTAATTTTTTTAAGTTGCGTTGGCTCCCTCCACGTCAACGATCAATACTTAGATAGCATGGATGTGTGTGTGTGTGTGTGTGTGTGTGTGTGTGTGTGTGTGTGTGTGTGTGTGTGTGTGTGTGTGTGGTTGTGTGTGTATGATAGAGAGAGAGGAGGAGAGGAGCAGGGAGCGGAGGAGAGAGCGAGAGCGAGAGAGAGAGAGAGAGAGAGGAGAGAGATGAGAGAGAGAGAGAGAGAGAGAGAGAGAGAGAGAGAGAATACATTAAAATTCATTCATGTAGTACGCAGTAACAATTTTAGATTACCACTTTCAACTCTCTCTCTCTCACACACACCATTTTTTATTCATCCTTCTTCCTATTCACCATAACCCCCCTTCATCTATCATCCTTCCTTACCTGCTTGCCCCCTACCTACTCCCCTACATTATACTCCCCCTACATTATTACCCCCCCCCCCTTGACGCGCAACGGCGGCTGACAACAAGCAAACTCGCCTCTGTGTGATGTGTGTGTGTGTGTGTGTGTGTGTGTGTGTGTGTGTGTGTGTGTGTGTGTCTGACGATATATAGCGGCCTTACAAAAAAAATTAACTTGCACAAAGAATAATTTAGCACATTAATTTTCGACAGTTTTCTCCTGAGTAACACCCCCCCATCCACACACACACACACACACACACACTCACGGTTGACCTCTTCGTCCTCTACCGTGTTCCTAAGTTGTTTTTTTTACATCACAAAGGCCTGGCCATTACTGTAAATGTAATAATAGGCAGCAGCGGCAGCAAGCAACTCCTTCCCTGACAGTGTTTCCAAGAACCCGCCACGAGCCACGCCCCCTTCATCACAGTACCCGGGAGGCTTATACAAGACTACCTGCCCACCTATATACAAGACTACCGGCCCACCTTTTATACAAAGAACTGCTGCCCAACCTTTATGTATAAAGCAGGGAAGCCAAGCAGAGAGACAGATGAGCAGTGCTGAGAGAAGAGTGAGAAACAAAAGTGCGGGGAGAGGAGAGAGAGAGAGATATTAATACTTTTACAGATTCAGTGTGAAAGAGAGAGAGAGAGAGAGAGGAGAGAGAGAGAGACGAGAGGAGAGGAGAGAGAGAGGACAAGAGATCACAAGGAAGAGAGAGTGTGAGTGAGTGAGAGAGAGAGAGAGAGAGAGAGAGAGAGAGAGAGAGAGAGAGAGAGAGCAAAAAAAAAAACATACATACAGGTGGCGCACACACACACACACACACCGTATATAAATATTCGCTTATACAACCGCTTATACATATTGCTACCAAACTGACAAAAAAAAACAAGCAATAATACATCATTGTGACAATGTAGTATAATCTATCACGTGTGTGTGGTGTGGGGTTTTGTGTGTGGTGTTTTTGTGTGTGTGGTGTGCGGCGTTGGGGTTTGTACTTCCTTATATAACAGCAATGTTACGAAATAGGTTCAAGCTGATGTCCCGCCTCCTACTCTATCATATTCTTTATCATAACTATTTGCTTTAGTACTAAGTTCATTCCCTCGTCTATATATTACGTTGTTGTTTTCTTGTACGCCTTCGGGTGAGAATAAAATTATCATTAGCTATTATTATTATTACGCTTCTTCCCATTGAATCATGTAACACACACACACACACACACATTCATGCTCCCACAAGTCAACAACACTGTACATCATCCCTACCTCTACTTGTACACTGTTTTCTGAGTGCGTCTGTTGTCACTGTCACTGTTGTCTGTTGTCACTGTTGTCTGTTGTATGTCACTGTTGTCTGTTGTCACCGTCACTGTCGTCTGTTGTCACTGTTGTCTGTTCTCACTATCACTGTTGTCTGTTGTCTGTTGTCACTGTTGTCTGTTCTCACTGTCACTGTTGTCTGTTGTCTGTTGTCACTGTCGTCTGTTGTCACTGTCACTCTTGTCTGTTGTCTGTTGTCACTGTCACTGTCAATGTCGTCGTCTTGTGTCACTGTTTTCTGAGGGTGTCTCTAGGTGTCCTTATGTAACACCCACTGCTTGCGGGTCTTACATAACCTTTACCTCCATTTTCTCTCGCTGCTCGGTGTGTGTGTGTGTGTGTGTGTCGCTATGGCCCGTACTACGCCGTAACCCGCCGTACACACACACATACACACCACACACACACACACACACTTAACACACATGGGAAACTTATACAACCATTCCAGTGGTAGTAATGTGCACCTCCTACACACACACACACACACGGGTACTCCGTAGTGTAGGGGAAGCACGCTCGAGAAGTCCCGGGTTCGATCCCCGGGCGGAGCGGAAACAGATGGGCTGTTTCCTTAAAACCCGAGCCCCTGTCCACCCAGCAGTGAATGGGTACCGGGTGTTAGCCGGGGTTTGTGACCTGCTCTCCGGGGTGGTGGCTTCCCCCAACACAAAGCACTAAGGATGAATGATAAAAATGTTGATATGGAGACGGGACCATACGAGCGTTGCTCTGGCCCTGTAAAATACAACTAGATGAATACACACACACCATTATAAATTTAGCAGTCTGTCCACTTTCTTGAATATCAGTCTTTGACCTCTCTCTTTACTACGTAGTTGTGAGAGAGAGAGAGAGAGAGAGAGAGAGAGAGAGAGAGAGAGAGAGAGAGAGAGAGAGAGAGAGAGAGAGAGAGAGAGAATACAAGGAAATTTTTAAACTTACATGGATTTCCCGAAGCATGTGAAGGGGGAGAACCCCGGACAATCTCTCTCTCTCTCTCTCGATGTTTTTCTGCAATCTGCCACACAGTTGACATGCGTGTAGAGGGGAAGAGGGATGATGGAGGGGAGATGATGGGGGGGGACGAGAGGAAACAATTTTCGGGGAGGGGAAGGAGCAGGAATGGAAGGGGTTGAGTGAAGGTCATGAGAGAGAGAGAGAGAGAGAGAGAGAGAGAGAGAGGAGAGGAGAGAGAGAGAGAGAGAGAGAGAGAGAGAGAGAGAGAGAGAGAGAGAGAAAAGAGAGAGAGACTTCTGTAGTACACTGAGTGACTTGAAATGATTATAACTTTTAATATTTAATACCTTTATTACTCGGTGACTTTGATGTTATGTTGTGTGCTGTCATTGTCTGATATGAGTGTGTCAGAGTGGGATGTGTGTGTGTGTGTGTTGTGTGTGTGTGTGGGTGTGAATGTGGAGATCTGTAGTCTGTTTGGTCCGGGTGTTTTGGCGAGAACGAAATATGTACAATAGGAGGAAGCAATGAAGGGATAACAGGAAAAAGCAAAATCAACTAAAAGATTTAGCTATTACAACCGAGGCTGTTTGCTGAGAAACGTAAGTTCAATGGTAAAAAGAAACTACAAGTGGCAGTAAAAAGTTGAAGGGCACGTAAATTCAATTGGAAAGTGTGGAAAAAAAGAAATAAAGGTGAAATAAGAAAAAGTTGAGCAAAATAAAAATTCAGCACTGTAACAGTGAGGAGCAAATAGTGACATTCAAGTGGCTGAGCAAATAAGTAACATTAAAGTGGCTGAGAAATATAAGTAACATTCAAGTGGCTGAGCAAATATGTAACATTCAAGTGGCTGAGCAAATATGTAACATTCAAGTGGCTGAGCAAATATGTAACATTCAAGTGGCTGAGCAAATAAGTAACATTCAAGTGGCTGAGCAAATATGTAACATTCAAGTGGCTGAGCAAATATGTAACATTCAAGTGGCTGAGCAAATATGTAACGTTCAAGTGGCTGAGCAAATATGTAACATTCAAGTGGCTGAGCAAATAAGTAACATTCAAGTGGCTGAGCAAATAAGTAACATTCAAGTGGCTGAGCAAATAAGTAACATTCAAGTGGCTGAGCAAATAAGTAACATTCAAGTGGCTGAGCAAATAAGTAACATTCAAGTGGCTGAGCAAATATGTAACATTCAAGTGGCTGAGCAAATATGTAACATTCAAGTGGCTGAACAAATAAGTAACATTCAAGTGGCTGAGCAAATAAGTAACATTCAAGTGGCTGAGCAAAAAAGTAACATTTCAAGTCGGCTGAGCAAATAGTAACATTCAAGTGGCTGAGCAAATATAGTAACATTCAAGTGGCTGAACAAATAAGTAAAAATTCAAGTGGCTGAACAAATAATGTAACATTCAAGTGGCTGAGCAAATAGTAACATTCAAGTGGCTGAGCAAATAAGTAACATCAAGTGGCTAAAGCAAATAAGTAACATTCAAGTGACTGAGCAAATAAGTAACATTCAAGTGGCTGAGCAAATAAGTAACATTCAAGTGGCTGAGCAAATAAGTAACATTCAAGTGGCTGAGCAAATAAG
>JACEEZ010003947.1:12500-55000 GCA_016584305.1 Chionoecetes opilio | reverse complement strand
AAGGGATGGGGCGTGTGATGAGAGGTCCCAGCGTAACCCAAAGATCCAATCTCTATGAGCGTTAAGTCCTTTCAGAGAACGTCAATCAAATTACTCTTTCTTATTATGTATGACTCACCTCCAGCACACCACAGCCTGGCGCATACACAACAATTACGGCACACCTGCCATCACGACAGTCGGGGGTTACGTCATCTCCCCCAACCCCCGAGAAGAAGAGTCGTCTCCTGCCATGGGGAGAAAACCACCACCTAACTACAGGGAGTGACCCAACTCCCTGAATCTCAGGGATCTTAGTCAATAACACTACAGTCGCCACTGCACTAATGTCGCCAGGCGCCATATATTATGCCTTTTAGCATCACTACACTTTTATGTGCCACTAGCGAGGCATGCACATTATTTTATATTATGTACGTGTCTTCAGTGGCACATACAAGTCTGTAGTGATGCTAAAATTCGTAATAAGTCTCTAAATTTCAACTGCCGACATTAGTGCAGTGGCGACTATAGTGTTATTGACTGTAGGGGTTAACCTCTCACATAATCATGAGTTACACACGACCGGGCAATTGAAAATGCCCAATCTTATATCGCCATATGCAGAACAAATTCCTGTATTTTGCAGTGGCACTTCCAACAGTATCTATGTTGGAAAGTTTTTAAGTTGGCAAATAATAAGGCCTGTGAATTTTTTTTTACATTTCATTGAGTTAATCATATGTGGCTATCAACAACAAAAATCTGTATTCAATGGTCAGCCTTCAAAATGATCAGTTGAGCAGAGTAAAGGGTTTAAGGCTTTAGTCATCTTAAGAGAAATCAAACAAAAAAAACTAGAGATCTGCTTTATTGAAATAGTTTAGCTTGAAATATTCTCCAGTTTCTTAACTTCTTTAAGGAACAGCAAAACTTAACCCTTGATCTTCTTCTTGGGTCGGATGTTGGAGGTGTGGCCGCACTTCTTCTTGCGGCAATTGGTGGCCCTGAAACAGAACGACGGCAATTACACAGTGATCAAAATAACTTCCCTGAGGATAGTTTTGTTGTTGCTGGAAATTCACATCATAGTTGTGTTGGACAAGACACCTCAGGAGAGGGAACCTGCCAGATATCCCATCATGCAACGCAGGACCCATCAATTACAATGTCAACTGGAGAGGTAGTCTA
Organism: Chionoecetes opilio; assembly: GCA_016584305.1. Classification (NCBI taxonomy): domain Eukaryota; kingdom Metazoa; phylum Arthropoda; class Malacostraca; order Decapoda; family Majidae; genus Chionoecetes; species Chionoecetes opilio. Next base: position 53,830 of record JACEEZ010003947.1, on the reverse strand, counting down.
TAGAGTCACTAGACACACAATGGAAATGAAAATTTGTAGTGAATATTGCCCTCGAAACCATTATAGTTTGGACATTTGGAAGAAGGGGGAACTTGACGAATTTCATACTGAAGTCTATTTAGCTGGTAACCTCTTCAGTGATCTCTTGCTGGCAGGTTGTATCGATTTCCCATCCAAGCCCCACCACCTCTTGATGCAGTGGTTCTTACTTGTCATGTGAGGCTGACAGGTGGTATGTGTGGTTGGCCAAGCTGCCTTCACACCGTCTTGTGCCAAAACATGTTAATGCAACCATCACCATACTACGTGATCAAAAACACTCGTGCGGTCATCACCATCAAATGATGAAATACACATTAGGTAATCACTATCACCCATACAAAAACGATGGTCATCATAACCACGTGGCAATGAAATCAAAAGCCTTGATGTAGTCACAACAGTACCACCCATTTCAGTTGTCATAAAATTTAATATAACCAAGGTCTTCAGTAACGACATCCCATAAACCCCTCCTCCACACAGCCTTGTATATATCCTGAAGCATTACTTAACTGTCAGTATCATGAACTAGATATAGAATCAGCTAACATTGCAGTCAGTGCATCTGGTGTGGCCAGAGGAGTGACAACAGTGGCACACAAACCACAAACCCTGATTAGGAACCTGTTGCATCCCTATCCATATTTCATCCTTCAAGATGTGGCAAGTCTTTGTTTCAACCATTATCAAAGGAGGTCATGATAAAAGTTTACCTTCAAATGACCAAATTTTCCCTTCGTTGTCTTTAAGTTTATTCTACAAAGAAATATAAAGAATTTCGTAGTTTTTTTCCTTAACCTTGCTAAATTTTTCAAGTAACTCCTTTTCACGTGTAATTTTTCCTTTACATTTCTTGACTTGCTAAATGAAGCACATTTCACTGGGCCTTCAGAGACTTCCTTTTCTGTGGTTTCTCCATGGTTTCATAAATCGTGAGGTACAAATTCCTCCTGGAGGGTTCACAGCAGTGACGTAGCTAGGTATCTATCAATGGGGGGGGGGGGGGGGGGGGGGGGGGGGGGAACACACACACAAGGCAAGCGTAGCTCAGGGGCACTGATGCCACATAGAAGGGTATAGGGGCATATTCTAAGATCAGATCAGTGGTGGGTATTAGAACATTATACAGAATACGACCGCCATGGCCAGTGAGGGGGTTCTGGATTATCATGGGGTTCTATAGCTATGCCACTGGTTCACAGCATACATCTTCAACCCTGTTAGACTGGCAGATTATTTGTTCGAGAGATTTATGCAGATGCTTGAATAGTTTTCTCTTATAGCCATTCATAAAACAGCCATTCCTTGAGGTACATTACTTTCCCCACACAAAGATGCCCCGTCCACCTGTGCTAAGCTGTGAGCTCTAACAAAAGATGGCAAGATTCCATACGGATGATGGTACAGGTTGAAGTTCCCAAACTCGGCATCCCAAGACTCGGCAACACCCAAAACTCGGCTATGGTTCCGGATTTTCCAAAACACGGCAGAAGACCCAAAACCCGGCGCGTAGTTGCCGGTTCGGCCGCTAGGTGCCACCACACTAGGCCGCTTGGTTTCTTATCGGTGAAATATAGCTTTTTTCCTACATATTGAAGTATACAATCCTCTTTTTAGAATAATTTCGTCACCCTCACCACATTATAATGGACTCAGTGACCTAGTTTCGGGGTAGGGAGGGATTATCTAACTACCTTAATTTTTTTCATGTGATTTTCATGCTTTTTTCCCCCTTAATCTATCTACGTTCTAAAAGTCGGAAAATTCCATTACTCGGCTCGGCGCTGGTCCCGAGGTTGCCGAGTTTGGGAACTTCAACCTGTATCAGTAAATGTTTCACCATACATAACCTAAACATTGTTACATCAAAAGTTTTACTTATGGTCAGAAAACAGAACACCTTCCTAGGGTAGGCTAAGTCAGACTGCTGATATGAATGAAAAAAATTAAGAATAAATAAATAAATAAATCCTATGGACTGCCATTTTAACCCCTTGAGGCCCATAACGTAATTTCCATTGTAATTTTGGCACCATTAGACAATTTTTAGTCAATATAAGCAATGTTTTATAGATATGACCTGTTTAGTATCCTTGTCCACTAACTAATTTGGTATATTCAGTTACTTTTCGTGATTTTATGGCTAACAACGTACAGTTTTTTTTATAGCAAAGGAAAGATCTGTGAAGGGGTTAAATACAGAAATGTTATTATTCCCCAAAAGTCAGCTAGAAATACCAATGCAAGTTACAAAGAAAAGTCACTCATGCTGTGTCAATGTCTAACCTTGGGTGAAGGCGAGCGTAACACTTCCGGCAAATCATCTTGTTGCAGTTGTACTTCTCAGCCAACAGTTTGAGGGAGGGCTCGATGACGCCTCCACGCAGACGCAGCACAAGGTGGAGCGTGGACTCTGCGGAGAGGCAAAGTGTGATCAGGTTAATCGCTTTAGTTTCAGAACGTAGTAAAAAACATATACATAGGTCAATAAAGTTTCGTTCATAAAGTAAAGTTAGTAAAATAGTAAAATAAAAGTAAAATTAGATAAATAATTAATGAATGGATTTTGCACCATCATGGCTAACACTAATTACAACTACCATCAAAATTCATCTGTCATTCATAAGCCCAGCAGTAATACCAAAATTAAATCTCTTATCAGATAAATATAAAGCAAAATCACTAAGCACTGCAGTTCTTCACCTTCTCCAGCATTACAGTAACGTCTATAATGTACCCCATGCCTTTCAATAAGCTGCTTACTATTGTTTTCACTATTACTCCTGCCCTTTGAGCCACTGTTATCAGACGAGTTGATATATTGCATTATTTTAGTACAGCAGATGATCAGTACCTGTTGAGTTATCTATATATCAACAGAGAACACAGATAGAAGTAAAACCCAAACATATTAAGGCTAAGAACATCAGTACCGCTATGATATAATGGGGGTGCAGTCAGTTCGTACACCAGTTGTTTCGTACACCAGTAGATTCATACATCAAAAAGTTGTTTCTTAGTCTATATAAAACTATAGTCGTTTCGTACACTCAGCTCAGAGTTGAACTTGACTACTAGACTTACGAAACGACACCAGGTATGTACGAAACAACTAACAAAATCAGTGTACGAAACAACTAACAAAACCTGGGTACGAAACAACCTGTGTACGAAACTCCCTGTAACCGATATAATGTGCCTGACAAACCCTGAGACCCCCGTGCCAGGCCTCCAGGATGGTGTTCATGTTTACCTTTTGGATGTTGTAGTCTGACAGAGTGCGTCCATCCTCCAGCTGCTTGCCGGCAAAGATGAGCCGCTGCTGGTCAGGAGGAATGCCTGGGAGCACAGGGAAACATTAACAAAGGGTATTTCATCTTAATATATCTATTTAACCCCTTCACGCCAAGATCTTTCATTTACTACAAGAAATCGTCTGTTATTAGCCATAAAACTACGAAAAAGTAACTAGATAAACCAAATTAGCTAATGGACAAGGATACTAAACAGGTCATATCTATATAATATGGCTTATGTTCAATGGTACCCAAATTACAAGTAAAATTACGTTCTGGGTCTCAAGGCGTTAATTAAACATTTAGCATCTTACATAGATTAACAAAGAGTATTTCATCTTAACCCCTTCACGCCCAGATCTTTCCTTTGCTATAAAAATGTCTATGTTGTCGAGCCATAAAATACGAAAAGTAACTGAATATACCAAATGAGTTAGTCGACAAGGATACTAAACAGGTCTTATCTATAAAACATTACTTATATTCACTAAAAATCGACTTATGGTACCCAAATGACAATGGAAATTACGTTCTGGGTCTCAAGGGGTTATTATCTATTAAACATTTTGCATCTTAGCCTGAACAACAGACTCCCGCTACTCACCCTCCTTGTCCTGTATCTTTGCCTTCACATTTTCGATGGTGTCAGAAGGTTCCACCTCGAGGGTGATGGTCTTGCCCGTCAGGGTCTTCACGAAGATCTGCATCTGAAATAACAAATAGTGTTAATATGATGCAATGACCCTGCTTATGTTTTACTACTAAGTACAAATAATAGACCACACACATGGCATTGTCACTAAAATAGGGATCATTTGTTTTTCATCAAGTTTATACTACATAGTGACCTGAGAAAAGTGGCCAGAGAAAAGGTGTGACGCAACCCATGTCATGCGTTGTATCACACTGCAGTTTGTGTTTGGGACATACAACAATGTGTCCAATAATGAAATACTCTTTTTTGTCCCTTTCCATCCATACAAGTGGAACTGTCGTCAACAATGTCCACGTCAACGCGATTTCTCGGCAACATCTACCATCGATATAGCAGTACGAGACTGAACTTTTTATGCCTAACTAAAAGATCCACTATAAGGTCAGTCTTGGTGTAGGGTTCTGAGACACGGGCCTCACGAGTAGTTGGAGGATGTGTTGGTTGGTTGTGACTCGGAGAATGTTGAGAAGAATGTTTGTTGGGTAGCGGGGGGAGATTTAAGGTAAAAAGAGTTGTGCAGTGTTACCGTGGATGAATACTGCACAGTAGGCTATACTGAGCTAAAAAATAATATAGAAAACGAAGTGGTAACGGCGGTAGCGACCGCGCAGTGCTCGTCCATTATAACCGGTATAAGTGCAGTTTAAACCAATACACTATCGGTGGTTCCAAGTATCCTGAACGTTTTATTCTCATCATAAGGAGTATTTCTAACCCCTAAAACAGCCGTCGGAAATTTAAAATAACACAGGGGGGGGGTATGGCAGTGAGATCTTCCCCCAGCGAGGTTAGATTACGTAATCCATGCCCGGGTTAGATTAGTTAACTAGTAGGGGGGTCTGGGGTGACTCAGGCCCACATTTAGGTTGAGAGGATTGGTCAATAGGGTGTATTGGTTGAAACTGCATATTTACCGATTGCCCAGTAAAGAAACGCCAATAAAAGTAATAAATAGCCTTCCCGTGACAAGACTTCTGCCTGGCCAGTCCCTCCAAGGCTCCAGCAACAAAGGCTAAACACACACACTCCAAAATGATGATGACTAAAGGGATACGTATTAATCTCCAATACTTACTAAAACATTACCACACCACCTATGGGGTAGAGGTACTTATTGACAAAAATTCGTCCCCCACCTCAATTAATCACACTTGCTACACCATACACATCTACACAGTGAACATAGTCTACACAGGCACACGTAAGGCCTCTATGAGTGAAGCAATAGCCGTAATTTGCTAAGGCCTGCCAGCCCTCCACCTCTCGTAAACCATCAGGCTGAGCGTCATATTTATCCCTAGTTATCCAAGTAATCAGGAACTCTACACCTAATTCAAATCTCCACAGTACTAGCTAAATAACCAATCACACAGTTAAGCTATAAAAATACAGTGTAGAGTTATGTGAAACAGATCAAATTGTACTTTTTATAAGCTACTCCTCTACGGCCGCCAACTCACCTTCGCGTGTTGTTGTGGAAGGAATGGCAGCGCTTGAGCTTGAACTTGATTTGAAAATTATCAATCTCTCCATCCATTGTATGCATCGTTATCGTATGCAGAATGATTCAATAATGTTGTCTAGTCTTCTTATATACATAAATATATAGTATTGATTCATCAGATATTAACTACAAGCACTTCCACTCGTATGGATTCCACACATTTCTGTTTTACGTTTCACAGAGACCAGAGAGAGAGAGAGAGAGAAAGAGACCTAAATATTCATCATTCAAATTCATTCATTCATAACAATAAGGGGTAGTCAATTATCTTAACCTAATAACCAACAGAAAAGAAAGCAGAGTGAAAAAAAGTTATCGCGGGGGCGCATCCTGGGAGGCTCGAGGGCCACCCTGCAGAGAATGTCGAGGGCCACCGAGAAGCGAGCCTCGAGGGGCTTTTTTTACATACGGTTTATCACTCGCACTTCAGATAGGCCGTCATGAGGATGAAGGCCATGGCGAGGCTGACGAGGCACTGACAGGTCCCCAACAGCAGGTTAGGGTCCATGAGGTCTACTATGGGCCCCCTCACGGCGATCTCCTCCCCCAAGGGCCCCACGTACACAGGAGCTCTCTTCATGGCACCTTCCATCAACATAAAGAAACAAGAATATAAGGAAGCTACAAGAGGCCGCGAGACCGACACGTGGTAGTTCCTGTAAACACTACACACTAATGATAAATCCCAAAGCAATGTACTACCCGGCACTCGTATGAAAGTATGCATGGCGATATATAATAAGTTGGATTGATTTAATGCTAAAAAGGGAAAATGTGCCAGACATGATATATAATAAGAAATTGAGTCGCCTTATAAAGCGAGAAAGTATAGCTATATAGGCACAGAAGCTATACAGAGAAGGTAGGCTACAGCACCTGATGCAGCCACCTTCGATCCTGACACTTATCAATTCGCTGGCTTGATTGTTAAATGATCATGTACAGAGTTCACACCTTTTTCTTGGATCTCCTTCATACACACTTGCATAACTTGTATGTAAATGATAATCTGCATGGCATGTTCCAACAATTATTTTTTTATTGTTCACTCTAGATCAGAGGATGAAGATAGCGATCATGGAGATGAAGGCCACGCAGATAACATTCTTGACCTTCATGCCACAGGACACACCCCACCACGGCCCTGCTGGACAAGGCGGAATTTGTGAGAAGACATTTCTCAGAAAGGACTCCTGCTTATGTGAATGGAGCTTTTTAACCCTCAAGGGGAAGGCTCTATTCTTGCTTATATCGGGGGGGAAAAAAAAAAAAAAAAAAAAAAAAAAAAAAAAAAAAAAAAAAAAAAAAAAGTATATATATATATTACAGTGATACAGCACTGCATATATATATCATATTTAATGCCTTCCATTTTTTCCATGTGTTAATATCCCTACTCCCATATATCCTACTAGCTGCTCCATTAAAGCAAAACTGGCCACATAGCATTATAATACGAATTCGTAGCATCCCATGATGTAATCACCAAAAATGTTGATTACAAGAAGGGAAATCACCATTATCTAATAGAAAATGACAAGGAAATTGGTGCTGCACAGGGTAACGCATCTCCTTGGTTGCAATCCTACATTATCCTTGGCTGGGCTTATGACTCATTCCATCTTTTTCTCACTCTTTGGTGCGATGGTGACTTCCTTGTCCCGTCTCCCTTATGGGCAAGGAGGACTTAACTGTTCATATTGCCTCCTACTCTCCAATAGTCTGGGCTGAGTCATGTAGCTCCTGTTTGGCCAGTGTATGAGCCACTCCATTGCCATCTATCTTTCATGTCATCTATACAAAGGTGGCACCGAAACCGTTAATCCGTTAATCGTTAATTAATGAAGTTAACATTTTCGTTAACGATTTAACTTTTAAGTTAACTTTGGAAATCATTATCGGACTAATTAACTTCCGTTACATTTAACTTCCGTTAACTCAAGTCCGCTAACCCAAAAATTTCATAAAAAACGGTAAATGTTTAAAAGTTTCTATTATTTTCAGATTTTCAATACAGATGTAGAGTCTTGGCATATTTAATATTGTACACGTCATTCTTTCAACCCCGATATAATGCCACTTATTATTATAAATAACTTTTCAATTAATTTCAATTATAGTTAAAATTATAAAATCTGCATCTTTTAACTCTAAAGCAAAAAAAAACTATAGTTTTTGGGTTCTAAAGCCCTTAAAAAACCCATAAAGGCTGATTTTATAGTTTTGCACTTTTCAAAGGTGTTTTTAGGTGGTTTTAGAGCAAAAACAGATTTTTTTTCTTTTTTCTAGAATAAAAATTAACGTTAACGGTTTATCGATAACTTCCGTTACATTTTTAAAGAATTAACTGATTAACGGTTATCGAAGTTAATTTTTTGATTAACGGCGCCCACCACTGCATCTATGCATGTATTTGACTAATACTTACATAAGAATGTGTGCACAAATAATTATCATCTCATTCCAATTCGTATCTGATGAATGGATAAAATTCTTTACAATTGTTGTAGTTCCATCAAAGCCACTACAACGTTGTAGGTGTCTTTGAGTCCACTGAGGCTGTTGGTCGTGCACCAGTTTAGGTTAGCAATTTTTTTTTGGTAAATAATTATAAAAGTTTGCAAGTATTTTGTTGTTATGTTCCATCCCACTTTATGATAAAATTAGTTGTGTATATATATATATACTGTATATATATATTTAGGCCATGTTGAGATTTGACTGCTGGATCTTGAGTTCTCTTCCAAGATAGAGTATGATTGCAACTCCCAGGATGTTAATGACATGAAAAGGACGACAGTGCGCCAGCCTCCTGCCCTCTCCAGCCAGTCTTCACCAGGGATGTAGTTGCTCATCAGCCTGTAATCAAAGCAGTATTTATGAGAGAAAATCATCCACGGGGAACAAATATCATATTGCTATTATGAATTTGATCAGAGCCACAGCTAGCATTGCGGATGCAGGGTTGGAAGGGGACACAAGTCTTTCTTTTCCAGTCGTGCAGTGCAGCTCAGTGTCCATTAAACACACTCTGATTGTGAAGTTGGTTGGGTTTATCTGTGATGAATAACTAATTTCCATTCTCTTTAAGGAAATAAATATTGGGATAATAAGGTTGAATAGCACTTTGTCAATACCAATCAAGGATATTTAGTATTGGATCAAGCTCTTCGGCTAGGCAATGCTGGATCTGGTAAGACTTTTTGGCGCTAATTTCTTACCAACATTACAGGGTTTACTTAATATCAACATTTCGTCTGATCTTAAGTTTTCCAATATAAAAAAGCATAAGAAAATAAAGGAAGTGAGAAAGTAACTAAATATACCTGAAATTTCTGATCCATGGTAATGGTAAATGTTGACTGTTGTGCTGAAGCTCAAACTGGCGCCTCTTCTGATAAAGGTCGAAAAAACTATCTTGGACATCTTGTGACAATTCTGTAGGAAAAAAATATCGATCACAGGACAGCTGGAGTGTTTTCCAGCATTGCATCTTCAGCTAACAAGAAGGGGAAGGTAAAGAAAGCAATGAATAAGAGTCAGACACAGGAGTAGTGGAGGTGGTACAGGTTGAAGTTCCCAAACTTGGCATCCCAAGACTCGGCAACACCCAAAACTCGGCTATGGTTCTGGATTTTCCAAAACACGGCAGAACACCCAAAACCCGGCGCGTAGTTGCCGGGTCGGCCGCTGGGTGCTACCACCCTAGACCGCTTGGTTTCTCCCGCCGATTTGTTTGTTGTTATTGTTCAGTGGTGTTGTGACTGTAGAGTTGTGTACACTGTTATTTTGTGTACTTCTACAGGTCTGTTATTGGTATTATGGCTCCCAAACGTCCAGGAACACCTACTGGGGCAAGGGAAAAGAAAAGGAAGAACAATGTGTTAACTATTTCTGAGAAAATTGACCTTTTGAAGAAGTTGGATGCTTTTTTCCCCCTTAATATATCTACGTTCTAAAAGTCGGAAAATTACATTACTCGGCTCGGCGCTGGTCCCGAGGTTGCCGAGTTTGGGAACTTCAACCTGTACCACTAGTTACAATCTGGAGATGTTCACCAATGATTTAAACCTGGGGGGCAACATTCCTGACTCCATATCAAAGCCCTGACCCAATTGTCCACAAGGAAACAATGGAGACAGGCAAATACCATATCACCTCTATAAAGTCAAAGCAATCTACCATGCTACTTGATCTTAAAATGGTAACTCATAAGTTTGGCTCATCACTTTGTGTCCTCGATCTTAAGGTTAAATTTTTTAAAGCAAAACCTGGATTGAAGATACATACTAGTTTTTTTCTGCGTTGAAATGCCAATCTCCAAAATGTAAATAATTTTTTCATGTTTGAAATCATTGCACAGTAGTGAGAAAACAGCAAACAGTGAGATATGTGTCTGTATTGTAGCTACCGTAGATAACAGTTAAGTCGCCAGGACAACTTTTTTTTCTGTTTACAGACGTGTGGTGGCGTTAATACTTACATTTCTACATCCATGATTTCAGGAAAGTTAGAAGGGGCTATCTGGAGAGTCTGTGTCATTTTGTGTCTTCATCTGTGTCATAGTATGGCTATAAATGAACAAATTACAAAAATATCTACAAAGTGGCTATCAACAGTAGAGTCGCCATCTAGTGTTTATTTACTGAGTGTCGTACCGCTGTCGTCGTCGCCCGAAAAAAAAATGCGTAGCGAAATTTGAAACCGTATATACTCGCAGATACAAAGCATAAAACAACGCTGTAACAGGGTAGATTATACAGTCATGATATAAACTACTGTGTATCATCTTCAGTGGCACATAAAAATCAGTAGTGATGCTATAATTCGTAATATTTGGCGCCTGGCGACATCACTGCAGGTGGCGACTTTAGTTATCTACGGTACATGAGATAACTTACCTGGGCAGGGCATGCACTGTCCTATAATTTGGCGGCAGAGTGGACAATGGGTGCTTGTGGGGTTGGGTCGAGCCATGCGCCGTAGACAGGGCTCACAGAAGATATGACCACAAGGTTTGGTCACTAAGGGACTGTACAACACATCAAGGCACACAGGACACACCAAGTTGTCTGGGAGATCTTTTTCATCCTCTTCTTCTAAGCTTGAATTATCCTTTGAAAACAATTGGGCAATGACTAAGTACCTTATAGTATGAAAATGGTAAATAGTATGGGCAATGACTAAGTATATTATTCTCTTACTGTCTTCTTTATAGGGACTGCCAACTAAGCGGGCTTTGTGTTACCCATTTTTGTTGTGCCTTGGCCAGTTCAAAAAAAAAAAAAAAAAAAAAAAAAAAAAAAAACTTTAAATGCAACATTATGCCAGTAGGTAGACCACAGAAGACAATAGGTCCTCCTGTGCAGTAACCTAAGATATATCCTGAATTATTTGGTAAATGTTACATGGAATCTCAATGCTATATAACAATATGGCATGAAAAAAAGTAGAGTTATTTTACATTAACTAAGCTTGACTAGGGCTGAGACCCCAAGAGATAATGTCAAAGAAAGTTGCTACAGTTTGTCAGAGGAAGGAAAGACCCCTTGGGATGATAGGGTTCACTGCATAAAGTATCAAATGCCTAGGAGAAAAAATATATTGTATGTGGTAAAATACATTGACAGTGTAGCTAGCCTCTCATTGACAGTGTAGCTAGCCTCTCATTGACAGTGTAGCTAGCCTCTCATTGACAGTGTAGCTAGCCTCTCATTGATACAGGGCTACAGCTGGACCTCTTGGTTGTGAGTTGAGCGCACTAACCACTGCACCACCGGGTTGCCATCACCGACATATGCATTATAATTTGCAAAGTACAGTAAAACCTCTTGTATTCGGATCCTCATTATTCGGACTTTGACATTATTCGGACCTCCTCCTCTCTCTCTTTCTTCCTTCTTCTTTTTTTTTTTTTTTTTTTTTTTTTAGGTCGAAATTTCCTAGCTATATATACACCTAGATGTTTTTTTTTTTTTTTTTTTTTTTTTTTTTAGGGGTCGAAATTTCCTACTATATTATACCTAATTTTTTTTTTTTTTTTTTTTTTTTTTTTAGGGGTCGAAATTTCCTAGCTATATTATACACCTAATTATTATTATTTTTTTTTTTTTTTTTTTTTCATATCCCCCCATTATTCGGATCCTTGCATTACTCGGACCACTCCTTGGCCCAATTAGTCCGAACATGAGAGGTTTTACTGTACTACTGACTGCTCTAGTGTACACCATGGAAGACAGCCTTACCTCCGTTCCAGAGAGTTCATCACCCAACACCTCAAAGCAGGAGGGCGTTGCAATTGGAGCCTCACTCAACTCATCACTCGAAGCACTTGTATCGGTGGGCACTTTTTTTCTGTTCTGCTTCCTATGCTTCACCTTATTATACGGCTCTCCATGGAGATTAAATTCATCTTTTTGTTGAGGCCTGAAAGCTGTACGAAAATGATGTACTTGAGATATAAGAACATAAGAACATAAGAAAATAAGGAAGCTACAAGAGGCCGTGAGACCTACACGTGGTAATTCCTGTTACTTAACTCTACCTATATCCACCTTTCATCCCCATCCATGAATTTATCTAGCCTCCTTTTAAAGCTCTCTAATGACTCTGCACTAACTACCTGTCTACTGAGTCCATTCCAATCCTTCAGTCCTATACTTGTCTTCCTTTCAAAACATTTATGCAATATATAGTATTCTTCCTTCACATATTCCTGCACTTATTCTATTACCCCCTTGACCACGTGACAAATAGTGACCACGTATATACATGTAAATACATATTCAACTCAGATACTTGAAATGAAAATAAGGCTTTTAGGACTGGACTAGGACTTTTAGATATCAAGTTCAACATGTATGCAATAAGAATCATTAATCAAAATCTAGAATACCACTGCACCACTAAAAGGAGTACCCATTTCAAAACATTAAGAAACCAACTTTATCTTGCTAGTGAACCATTACACTACCGTAGATAACAGTAAAGTCGCCACCTGCAGTCATGTCGCCAGGCGCCATATATTACGAATTATAGCATTACTACTGATTTGTATGTGCCACTGAAGATGATACACAGTAGTTTATATCATGACTGTATAATCTACTCTGTTTCAGCGTTGTTTTATGCTTTGTAGCTGCAAGTATAGACGGTTTCAAATTTCACTACGCGGTTTTTTTTCGGGTGACGACGACAGCGGTACGACACTCAGTTAATAAACACTAGATGGCGACTCTACTGTTGGTAGCCACTTTGTAGATACTTTTGTCAGTTGTTCATTTATAGCCCTAATATGACACAGATGAAGACATAAAATGACACAGACTTTCCAGATAGCCCCTTCTAACTTTCCTGAAATCGTGGATGTAGAAATGTAAGTATTAACGCCACCACATGTCTGTAAACAGAAAAAAAAGTTGTCCTGGCGACTTTACTGTTATCTACGGTACCTCTGTACTAATGACTTAAAATACACTTATGTACAAACATATCATTGAGTAACGAATAAAATAGAAACCTTCAATTTACTCCACAAGACTAACTGCTCATAAGAGTTTGACGGCTATTCTTTTCCTTATCATAATTGTGATGAGCTACGGTCTATATGGGAGAGAATGAACTATCTGACATTGCAACAAAAGCTTTATTGTGTACCCTTACAGTTGGCCTGTGACGTGCTGCTGGGAGTCTGAGGAGGCTCCATCAAGTGTCTGGGAGTATCAAGGGCAACATCCTCTTTGTGGCAGCCTTCCGATGGAGCAACCTGTCCCGGCTCATCCAGGGGCAGCGAGGAGGCACACAGGGCGACAGGGTGGGTGGGATAGGACACAGGCTGAGGAAGGGCTTCACCCACTTTCATCCAATCAACCTGGTGATAAAAAGATGTATGTTTTCCCTTAATATTCTAATTGATCGTCGTACAGGTAATAAATAAAGCCGATACGTAATGAGATCCTAAAAAATTTGAGTAAGTTTGAAAATACAGTGGTTGCATGACCTATGAGTTGAATACTAAATAAAAAAAAAAATTGTGTGTGTGTGTGTGTGTGTGCCTATAGCGCCTGTAGGCAGTGGTGACCCAGGGCTCGAATGGTAGGCTCTGGAGGTTCATTTGAGGGCTGTGATGGTTGGTCCTCGCCCGTGGTGGCGCAGGCAGGATTTTTATAGTGACGCCTGTGATTAGAGGCTCATGCCGCCCCCCTGTGTCCTCCGATTCACTCGCAATCGAAGGTAGAGTTAATGGGCAGGGCATGTGGGTGTTCTTAGGCCACTCGACGGTGCAGAAAGGTTTTGGGTTTCTTCGGGGATCGAACTCGGGTCACCGAGAACGCCAGTCGGAGACGCTAACCACTCCGCTACCGCCTCCCCAAGGTGATATGGAGTCTTTGTGCAGATCCCTGTGTGACCAGTGAATTGGTCTATTTTCTATGTCATCTTTCTAACCCTTCACTGGCGGATTCTAGGGTGGCCACCGTGGCCATAGCCCCCTAAAGGAAAAATCATGTAGTTTGCACACACACACCCAACAAAAACAAAAAAAAGTCTGGAAACTAATCACCACCATGTGCTTCTCCCATATTTGTGTTCGCTGATCTTAGAGTTGTAAGTTCTGGCATTGGATTTATGACATATAAGGTCATGGCCCCCCCCTTAAGGCATTTCCGAAAATCCGCCAGTGAACCCCTTTACCATGAGAGCAAGTAGGCAGTCTTGCTGAACATGGAAATAAAATGTTTTCTGTTTATGATGATGATGATAATGAGTCATGCCTTACAAGAAAATTAAGAAAATCCATTAAAATTTAGAAAATCAAGAAATGTAATTTTTCTTGGCTTATCCATTTCCATTTCAGAATCCAAGTTTTAAACAACACAATAGAAAATGCAATACACTTTGCTGAATTTTCATCAAGTAACTAGATAATGAAATAAGTAATCCATGCCAGTAAAAATGCGAACATTGACGAAATCCACACATGCATTTTATTTTACTGATTTCTAGTAATGTGAATTTTTTGCTGCAACATTTTAATTATTATTTTATATTTAATATGGTAAAATTTCAGCTTTAAATACTGCACCTTTGTGAGACACATGATTTATCACAAAAAAATTAAAATAGCTACCCACCTTGGATCTGAGTATGTGTGCTTGTGGCAGCACAAAGGCCCCACAGGCACACTGGCTGCCGGAGACAAAGTTGAAGGAGCCAAGGCGTGCCTGGCAGGCGGGGCAGTACAGCTTGCCCTTGGTCCACGAACTCTGTGCAGTCACCCAAAATGACCATGGAATCAACACACTAGCCATCATCATTGAAGATAAAAAGTAGAAAGGCTAAAAATCAAAGACTAAATGTTGAAACACACAGTAATCTAAGTCTCTCTCTCTCTCTCTCTCTCTCTCTCTCTCTCGTCTCCCAGTACATACAGACAGCAAACAAAGGTGTCATGCACGGCCACTGCTGCAAGGTTATAAATACAAAATCAGTATTACATCGCTAAGTACTGAAAATCATACAAGGAGAAGTGGCAGGGCCCGAAATAAGAGTGAGAAGTTACCTAATCTTAATTCTATTTCTTATTTTTCAAGTTGTGAGCTGCAACTTTTTATTACAGACTGTCACATACTCCAACACACATCTTGAAGAACTAGTGGACACATTTAATCAACTCAGAGTCTCATTAGTATTAGATGGTAGATATTGTAGGCACTGTATTATCTAAACATTACTTACCTCTTCAATGGCTTGTAGTATGAAGTCAGGGAAAGAGTCTTCTGATAGATAAAGACAGCTGTGTTCTTTCACTGATGTGCACCTGTTTTCTGAGTCACAATCATCACTGCCAACTGGAACAAATATACCCCAGGGCTAGAGGACCTCACCAAGGAGTAATGTAAGAGAGTGAGAGGACGGTGGATACATTCAGTGGAAAAATTCTGAAGTGAAATGTATACTATAAGGATAAAAAAAAGGCTGTAGAGACAGATATACATAGAGAAAGAGAAACAGGATGGAACATTGGAGCAGTAAAAGATGGTAATAAGAGAATGATGGAGCAAGACGCTGTTAAAGGAAGATAGCATGAATACGTTGAGGGATTCATGAAGGTACAAACCATGCATAAGGATTAATAGCATGCATGAGTAAGTAAGATTTCTCACACCATCACATGACATCACTACTGGTATTATGACATGTTATACACGCAGGATTAATTAGTCAATCATTGGGGGCATATGCCGGGGGATGCGTCGCCTCGCCCACCCTGCAGCGCCACTCCCGGGGGTCACCCAGTCCCCGTCACCCAGTCAGTCAGTCAGTCACCCAGTCACCCAGTCCCCATGCAGGCTCCCCTCCCATACCAAACAGCTCTCGACATCAACTTGCCCCAGCCACGAGCCTTGTGGGCGCCCCCTAGGCCTCCTCCACGCCGGATTGTCTCTTACAGATACAACCCAGTGGGAAGGATCGGTTTCAGGGTAGCGTGCCACATGCCCATATAGCCGAAGTTGGCGCTGACGGACTAAGAACATAAGAAAATAAGGAAACTACAAGAGGCCGTGAGACCTACATGAGGTAGTTCCTGTATGCAGGTAATTATGCAGGTAATAGGCCTTGATTCAGTCTTACGGTGCAATCGCTGATTTGACACGTAATCATCCCAGCGATACCCCATGATTCTGCAAAGACATTTATTACCAAAGGCATCGATTCGCCTCTTCAAGTCGCTATTTAGTGTCCATGTCTCACAACCAAAGAGTAAGACAGGGATCAGAAGCGACTTGAAGATCCGGATCTTTGTCCTCCTGCACAGGTACCGACAACGCCAAATACTTGTACTGAGCGAGTCCATAACACCGTGGGCTATGCCAATCCACCGTAAGACTTCTTGACACGACCCGCCATCATTATGGACTGCGCTACCAAGGTAAGTAAAACTATACAAGATCTCAATGTCTTCGCTGCATGCATGAACAGACTGTACTGTTTCATCTAGTAAGCCTCCAAACACCTGGACCCTGGTCTTGAGCCAGGAGACCTCAAGTCCCAAGGGCTTTGCCTCCTCGTGCAGCGCCTCGAGAGCCATCATCAGGACCTCCAGCGACTCAGCAAAGATTACTGCATCATTGGCAAAAACAAGATCAGTTATCTTGGTGTTGCCGAGGAATGCTCCACAATCACTTTGATCTACAACTTTGCTCAATACCCAGTCCATACTAGTGTAGAAAAGTGATGGGGCAAGGACGCACCCTTGCCTCACTCCTGTATTCACAGTAAAAAAGCTGGATACACTTCCCCCACATTTTACAGCACTCTCAGTCCCAGAGTACAGGCCAGTCAACAAGCTGCATACACGCAAGTCCTCGCAGGATGTTAAACCTAAATACCCACTGTATTATGGTGGTGATTGAAACGGGTGGTAATAGAGACAGTCAATAAGTCAACTCTTCCATGGCTATCTGGCGCCAATCACGGATGAAAATTCGAAACATTTTCGCTTAACAGATTAAAAAGAAATTTGCTGAAAAAAATTAGAGGAGTGTCATGGACAATGGTATATTTTGTATACTGAGAAATGTACAAATCTTATGCAAAACACAAAGAACCAAAGCCACATTTAAAGAAAAAATAGCAAAAGTACTTTGTTACAACAAAATTAAGCCTAGCAAATGATATCTGAAGATAGTAACTAGTACATAATACTATATGACAGACTGACAGTAATCATAAACATTGTATTAAAAAGCTCTTGATACGTAATATTATATGACTATAATCCTAAGAGACAGTAAATGGAAGAGTTCTGGCTACATAACATTATATGTGATGAAGACAGCAGAGCCTCCGTCTCACCTGTGTCACGGCAGGCCTCTCCATGGGCGTCCACCACACACACCTTGTCCTTGGAAAGCAGCACATGGCGACACTTTCTGCATCTTATCCTTTCATTCTCCATATTTCTGATAGGAAAAGAAAACAATATGACGGATGCATAAACTTAGTGATGAATACATTGTATGCATAATTATGCATTGCTTAAAATCCTGTATAAGTATTATTTTACTATTGGACCATAATTCTCTACACAATTTGGAGTGTTGCTCCAAACCTAACGTCTGGAACGTGGCCCGGCTGGAACACTGAATGAAAGAAACTGATACCAAAACAAGTCCTAGTTAAATGTAACTACCTATCATAGTTAGTAATTAGAATACCATAACACTATAAGGTTAGGTTAGGTATACTTTGTGGTTAAGGTTAGGTTAGGTTTCATTAAAACCTATAAGGTTAGGTTATGTTTCATTAAAACCTATAAGGTTAGGTTATGTTTCATTAAAACCTATAAGGTTAGGTTATGTTTCATTAAAACCTATAAGGTTAGGTTAGGTTAGGTTTCATTAAAACCTGTAAGACCCTGACTAATTTTTCCCGGCCAAGTTTTAGTGCTTTTTCTGATGGAGATCGTGTTTTTAATGGAACGGTACCATACAATTCGGTGATGATTTAAAAAAAAAAAAATTATGGCTTTGCGCAAAATAAAACTATCTCCATTAAAAAAAGCACCTATTGTAGGCCAGGAAAAAATAGTCGGTGTCTCTGAAAACGATCGCGAAGTCCTCGCCCATTATTACCGTGGATTAATACTGCACAGTATACTGAGAAAAAAAGAAAAGAAAACGTAAGAGGTAACGGAGGTAGCGACCGCACAGTTCTCGTCCATTATAACCTTCATTTTTAAGTTCATTATAAATTCATGAACTAACTGGGGTGTTGGCCTCCCCCGTTAGTTCACTAACCTAACCTAGACACTGGTTACGTAACCTAACCTGACAGGTAGGGAAACAGCCCCCCCCCCCTCTTATGTTGTTATAAATTTCTGACGGCTGATGTAGGGACTACCGTAGATAACACTATAGTCGCCAGTCACTCGCCACTGCACTAATGTCGCCAAGCACCATATATTACGAATTTTAGCATCACTACAGACTTGTATGTGCCACTGAAGACAGAAGAGGCATGCACAGTAGTTTATATTATGTACATCACACTACATGTCTTCAGTGGCACATAAAAGTTTGTAGTGATGCTAAAATTCGTAATATATTGTGCCTGGCGATATTAGTGCAGTGGCAAGTGACTGGCGACTATAGTGTTATCTACGGTAGAAATACTGCAAATGGCCGTGCCTTGTAATGTATTACTGCAGTAGAACCTAAATTACTGTTCCACGTTATAACCACAAGATAAGAGCCATTTAATGATGAATCAGCAACTCTATACACTCACACAGCCGCTACTGAGACAGCACAGGCGATGAGTTTGTTTACCTTTGGTCGCTGTCGGCGAGAAAGTAAAATAGGGTAAGTACGGTACACAAAATCTCTTGACGCTGTAAAGGAAATAAACAAAGTAAGGTACAATGCATCTCTACCTCGGCAGGACGTATTTCACCTGTCAGTGTAAATGATCAAAAGATTGAGATATATAACAATTCGATGAGTATTTATAACGTCCAATCTACTTATTTACACTACTGTATTAAGAGTGAAGTATGTCCTGACAACCTCTTGTTTTAATTACCTATACTGTACAGGCATGAATAAAGGACATCTATATAGCTAGAATATATAACTACGGTATGATTCATAGCTACCTATTTACTTAATGCATAAACAATAATGCCTAAAAATATTCATGGATAACTACGGTATGATAAATCGCTCTTAATGGTGATAACATAGAACAATAAAGTAAGATCTTGCAAAGTAAATTAAAGTTGGTCTCATAAATGAATCAGATTGACTCCTTATAACTTAGTTCATGGCATAAGTACGTGATGTGTGTGTCACTGGAGGGGGGCAGCAAGGAGTGTGTAAAATTTTGAGTGCTAAATATGTTTGAGTGCCAAAAAAAATTGAGTGCCAAAAATTGTTGTCAAAAAATGTTGTGCCAAAAAAGTTCGAGTGCTAAAAATTGTGCCAAAAAAATTTGTGCCAAAGCTTCTGGCCCTGGGTTTTAATCAATGCAAGGTCGACTACACGGGTATCAAACATAACATCTGCCTCCTCATAACAGCCTCCGGGCCGCCTGATGGGGCTGTGGGGGCTGCTGGAAGAAGTAGGAAATGGGAGGGCTGAGAAAAAGGAACATTCATGATTTCACAAAAATAAGTTGGAAAATACCAAATATGTATATGTACTACCTAATTTTTTTTTTTTTTTTACATTTGTGCCTATAGCGCCTGTAGGCAGTGGTGACCCAGGGCTCGGATGGTAGGCTCTGGAGGTTCACTTGAGGGCTCTGATGGTTGGTCCTCGCCCGTGGTGGCACAGGCAGGATTCTTATAGTGACGCCTGTGATTAGAGGCTCATGCCGCCCCCGTGTCCTCGATGCATTTCGCAATCGAAGGTAGAGTTGATGGGCAGGGCATGTGGGTATCCTTAGGCCACTCGACGGGCAGAAAGGTTTTGGTTTTCTTCGGGGATCGAACTCGGGTCACCGAGAACGCCAGTCGGAGACGCTAACCACTCCGCTACCGCCTCCCCCAATATACTACAAGACCTCTCCCAAGTATACTACAACATGGTAAATACAATGAAGTAAACAAACACCTGTTAAAAAGTTTGATGTTGGCAGAGAAGATTATTGTGAATATACGAAATGCACTAGTTTTTTTTTTACCGACTGTGACACTTCTGAGATGCTGCCATGCTTTATTTATATCTACGAGGGAATAGGGAGACAAATATTTATTCTGTGATTTTTAATAAGATAAAACACATGTTTCAAAATTTACTATGATAAAATGTCTAAGTATCATAAATATATCTGTATAAAATTGGCCTTTAAAAGTGTTCCAAAAGTGTTTACGCGTTGTAATAAGTAGTCTGCTACATATGTAGGGGAGAGCGGGGCAGGCTGCATCGAGGGTAGGTTGCATCATTGCCTCTAACTCGCATTAACTTTTTTTATTATTATCATTGTTGTAGTGTAGTAGTTTATAGTAGTAGTAGTAGTAGTAGTAGTAGTAGTAGTATTAAGACGATGTACGCGTGATAACATGCGAGTTAGAGGCAATGATGCAACCTGCCCCGCTCTCCCCTACATGTCATTAAATACTGATAAAATTCAAATGCTGCAATGTTTGAGTTAATAAAATAAAAATGTATCATTGAATTATGTTAAAAACCCTGTATCGCTACACAAACGCACACGTAGAAGAACACGCACACACACACACACACACACACATAGGGCAGGATTGCTTGCCTTCCACTCTTGCTTCACAGAGACATCACAACACTCTTTTTTGCTGAGTAACCCGGGCTACCATGAAGAAGACAGACCCGCACTGACCCACCAGACCCGGGGTTGGAACACAGATTGCCTTGGTGGCGATTGATTGATTGATTTAATGCTAAAAAAGGGAAAATGTGCCAGACATCGGAGGTCATATGGCACTATGGCAAAGCATAATGAAGGGAAGGGGTTATAGAGAAAGAGTGAAACGGTGAGGGAAGGGGAAAGGAATGGAACGTTATAGTAGTAGGGTTAGATCAGAGGAAGGATGTGTATGTGTTGGGGGAAGGAGATCATAAATTCGGAAGCCTTGGTGGTGAATTAAGCCTTGGAACCGCTAGTCTATCTGGCTACATAATAAAATACTGTAATTACAATATCAATAGTAATAACAATAATGTGAAAGACTTTGCTTCCCATCTGTTACCTTGGGAGTGTTTAAGGATTGTATGCCTTTGTCCTTTGCTCGGCTTGTTTCTGAGTTGCTACACTGCTTGTATAAGAAAAATAAATCAGTAATAAAAACAATATTGAAGATAACCTACTTTCTTATACCACAAAATTACTGCAGACCGATAAAAATACTAATCTCCAGAGCTCTTGAGTGCAAACAATACTAATCTCCGAGCTCTTGAGTGTAAACAATACTAACCTCTGAGCTCTTGAGTGCAAACAATACTAACCTCCGAGCTCTTGAGTGCAAACAATACTAACCTCCAGAGTTCTTGAGTGCAAACAATACTAACCTCCAGAGTTCTTGAGTGTAAACAATACTAACCTCCGAGCTCTTGAATGCAAAAAATACTAACCTCCGAGCTCTTGAATGCAAAAAATACTAACCTCCAGAGCTCTTGAGTGCAAAAAATACTAACCTCCGAGCTCTTGAATGCAAACAATACTAACCTCCAGAGTTCTTGAGTGCAAACAATACTGTAACATTACATTTGAATTGTACTCTAGATGTTATTGCTTTTTGGCCTTCATGTAAGTATTATGATTATATGCCAAGATCCATTCTATTATAAAACAACCCAGTAGAAGTATTCATTGCAATCACCATCTAATCACCACAACCACCTGACACCAACTACCGGGAACTTCCAGGCATCAGGGTGTCCATAATGGGGAGTGTCTTTGGCAAAGTCCTGTTCACTCCACTTAAACACTGGCTGCTGATCATAGGTTGGGCCATTGACAGCCAAAAATGAAAGCCTTGATACCATTTTAAGGTTAGTGACCTTCATGTCTGTTCCTCCGTGGGATCTGTGACCCAAGGCTCCAAATGGATAGGTTCCATTTTTGGGGTTCATATCATTTCTGGCAGAAATTGCGTTCTCTGCACTGTAAGGGGGAGTGCAGTTACACCTTGAGAGTGCATCATGCTTGAAGTCATTGTACCTCATCAGCTTGATCATTGTACGCAAGTTCTTCACTGATGTGTGATCTCTCTTGAAAATCAGGGCTCTAGGAGTTTTATCATAGGAGAACCAATCCCCATAACGCGCCACCATGGCTGGAGCGCCACTGAGATCAAAGATAGATTTATAGAATGGCACATTGTAGCTGGACCAGTAAGACTGCTTGCGTAGAATTTTTGACTGGTCGCCAGCTACTACCAAGCCTGGAAGCTGCTCCAAAACCCACAGTGTGTTTGGTCTGCAAATAAAAGATTGTATTGAGGAAATATTACATGAAAAATGCAGGCTTGAGATGTACTCTGTAGACACGTGAGCTATGGTTAACATTCCTTCTGAGAAACCTTACGCCAGCAGAAAAATAATAATTCAAGTTAGAGTGTCAGCAGGAAAACCCTGTGACATCTTGCACGGGCAGATCAAGGTTCTCCTCCTGCACCTGATTTTGCCTCTCAAGAAAGTCTCCTGACTGCAGAGGATTACACGGGCATTCAAAAATGTTACTGCAAACCAAAACAGTCCTTATGAAGTGATGAATGTGGATCCAAATCTAATTGATAATGGCGGGAAAGTCAAGAATGATAAGTTGAAAAGGACGAACATACACCACCTCACGGAAGAAATAAGACTTGTTTCAAACATGAAGGTGGGCATGGATTGCTTCAGAAAGTGTAAGGATGTATGTCAATTAGCATTACAGCTGTACTGAATGTTAATGGGATCATGACCAAGTACTAACAAAATCTAGACTCAATATTTGCATGAAATTATTTATATATAGTTATTATATTTATTTATATTATTTATATATTTATTCATTTATTAGGTTTTTAATCATACATAACTAGCTCTTTCAAGTTAATAAATGGCAAGGCAACTATCCACCTATCAGTATGAAAGGAAATGAGTGGTAGGAAATAAAGGACAGCCAAGATACAAGATGCTAACCTAAAAAGTTAATCAGTATCTTTACTCTTTCATCCCTTTAACTGGTAAACTCTGGAACTTTATAAAAAAAAAAAAAAAAAAAAAAAAAAAAATAATAAATAATAATAATAATAATAATAATAATAATAATAATAATAATAATAATAATAATAATAATAATAATAATAATAATAATAATAATAATAATAATAATAATAATAATAATAATAATAATAATAATAATAATAATAATAATAATAATAATAATTTGGGGAGTAACAGTAACATCAACTTAGCTAGTTTTTAAAAGGCTCCACACCACTAGCCTCATGATACTTCAAGCTGCCTAACTAAACACACGACACACTGCCCGCGCTGCCCCATTACTGCCTCCCACTACAGCAATATAGGCAAAGACACAATCTCTATCTTCCCTCTGCACAGTCCTCATTTCCATTCCCTCTGGAGAGATCTCTAATGCAAGTTATCACCCATTTTCAGTCATTAAATATTACCTTCCAGACATTCTATACGAAAATAAGGCATGAAGAAACTACAGCAGACCATCATTTTCATTATTCACCTGCTTATCCTATTCAGCGGCAAACTTTTACTTGATATGATTAACGCCTTCACGCCCAGATCTTTCCTTTGCTATATAAAAAATGGTCTGTTGTTAGCCATAAAATTACGAAAAGTAGCTTAATATACCAAATTAGTTAGTCGACAAGGATACTAAACAGGTCTTAGCTATATAATATTGCTTATAGTCACTAAAACTCATCTAATGGTACCCAAATAAAATTGGAAATGACATTCTGGGTCTCAAGGGGTTAAAATACCTGACCGACGTTATAAAACCTACCTCTGCTTAGAAGGACAATAGTCTCAACTTACCTGACATCCTTATGGGGTTTGAAGAGCTTATAATCAATAACCATCCACTGATTATTGTAAGTACCACTGTTGTGCATGGCGAAGAAATCTGTCCAGCTCTTCCCATCAACGGCCACACGATTTGCAACAATTGTGCGAATCCACTCCTGCAACTGTTATTGCCATCGTATTAAAACTTACTCATTTATAGAAAGGAAATTGATCTTTGACATTAGAATAGGAAAATTACATAACATGAATAATTCCACTGATTTGTAACTGGAACCTAAAAATGTCTGAATACAGTAAAACCTCTCGTATTCGGACCCTCATTATTCGGACTTTGACATTGTTCGGACCGCCTCCTTTTTTTTTTTTTTTTTTTTTTTTTTTTTTTTTTAGGGGTCGAAATTTCCTAGCTATATAATTATACGTACACCTATAATTTTTTTTTTTTTTTCCTTATCCCCCCATATATAATCCCCCCATTATTCGGATCCTTGCATTACTCGGACCACTCCTTGGCCCAATTAGTCCGAATATGAGAGGTTTTACTGTATATTCACGCTCACCTCCCCTTTGGCCGTGACATTCTTCCATAAAGCCGGGTTGCCGTTGCCAATAGTAGTTTCCAAAGTGACCAGTCCAGACGACAGGATGTAATAGTCGTCGGCGGAGTACACCACACCGGGGTAGGACGAGAAAGACACCGTGTGGCCGGGATTTATGTCGTCTGAGTCTGACGCTCCTGTGCGGTGGAACGGCAAGATGTATTTCTTCAAAACTCTTAACATGGACTGATATCTGGAAAAATGGCAAATGTTTAGTTAGAACATACATAAATAGTTAACGAGGTATTCACTTGAAATACTATACAGCACTGTATCGCATAAGCTTGATCAAGTAGTATTCAATATAGCAAACCATTATACCTCAATAGGGTGGTGAATGATTGGAATGGACTCAGTCGTCAGGTGGTCAATACAGAGTCTATAGGGATCTTTAAAAGGAGTCTGGATAAATTCATGGATGGGGAAGAGAGGTGGATATAGGTAGAGTTAAGTAACAGGAACTACCTCGTGTAGGTCTCACTGCCTCTTGTAGCTTCCTTATTTTCTTATGTTCTTATTAGGTCACTGAAAAGAATCCTTTCCCTTACATTTGTTGAAATTTTTTATACTACCAATCAAATAGAAACCACACGTTGTTTTAAGTAGTGGAGAGTGAGGCTTGAGTTAGTCCAGTCAATCAAGATCTTACAGTGAAGGACAACTCAATCCATATATAGAACCTCTGTGTTCTAAATATTGGTTAGGCTTAATGAAATATGAGCACTAGACAAAATAAACATAAAAGTATTCCAAAAGTTTCAAAGTCAATATCAAATGAACAAGGAAAAAAATAGCTATCCTTTTCATTCTTAAACTAAGAATGGCTAAATCCTGATGACAGTGTTTCCAGCCGTCTGCCGCCCCATCCTCCCAACACATCTAAGCATTAAAAACAGGTTTAAATTTCATTGTAATTAGTTACTCTTGTACAATATCTGATACGGAAATCAACATCAGTATTCAATATCTGATGTCCCTAATGATGATAACTGAGAGTGTGTGAGTGTGCTTGGCGGTGGTGCAGCTTTAGCAGGTCATTAGCTGGTATCATAATGCCCTATCACTCATTAGGGTCGTACACAACATGACACCATGAACTATACATGTCATTCTCTTAATAATAGTACCTTTTACATGTATATGATTGTATATGCATGCTTTATCATATTCTTATGTGTGATTTCGAAAACATAAGAACATAAGAAAATAAGGAAGCTACAAGAGGCCGAGAGACCTACACGAGGTAGTTCCTGTTACTTAACACTACCTACATCCACCTTTCATCCCCATCCATGAATTTATCCAGCCTCCTTTAAAGCTCTCTAATGACTCCACACTAACTACCTGTCTACTGAGCCCATTCCAATCATTCACCACCCTATTTGTGAACCAGTTTCTCCCTATTTCTTTTTTAAATAGGGAGAAACTGGTTCATAAATAAACAGTATTACATTCATGATTCTCACAAACACACACACACAAAAACTGTACACCAATTCACATTTCCTTACGTATTCCAGGTGACATGTGATACGTAGAGATCCCTGTTGCCTGGAAGAAGCTTGATCAGTGCCGAGCAATGGCCGTCGCCGGTGGTGCGTCCGGATTGCACCCACTCCTCCATGCTCATGTCCGGGAGCTCGGGATCCAAAGCCGACTCCAAGTCCTCAAGATCACCTGCCAAGTTCAGCAGTCTGTCAAGGATGAAAGATTTAAAACATAAGTACATAAGAAAATAAGGAAGCTACAAGAAGCCGTGAGACCTACACGTGGTAGTTCCTGTGATTTCATTATGATTTATGTAATGGCTGAGATTCTTTTAATGGGAGAAAGCTGATTACCATTCTTGATGACTACATAAGTAAATCTACAGCTTGTGAATTATGCAGATCTCCTGTTGAAAGAAGATAAGATTACGGAAAACCTTGCATCACAGGCCTACTGGTACTGTAAACACTGCATAATGTAAAATCGCAGGACGAGTGACACTGAAACACATGCAAAGATTATGTTCACTTGGTATTGGCATTATCCATAACAAATCAATATTTCTTACATTTTGACAACTATGAATATATGTATGTGTGTAGAAACAAATAACTAGCTATGTAAATATTGGTATTGCATGTGTCACAAAGGAACTCAGTATGAGATATCACAACGGTTTGACAAAATAATCTTGAAACCAAAAATTATTTACCGATGCTAATGTGATCTCATAAAAACTTTGAATTTTCAAGAACTGTGTATATTTTCTGGGCACGGATAATACAGTAAAACCTCTCGTATTCGGACCTCCTCTTTTTTTTTTTTTTTTTTTTTTTAGGGGTCGAAATTTCCTAGCTATACTATAAACACAGATTTTTTTTTTTTTTTTTTTTTAGGGGTCGAAATTTCCTAGCTATACTATAAACACAGATTTTTTTTTTTTTTTTTTTAGGGGTCGAAATTTCCTAGCTATAGTACTGTAAACACCTAGAATTTTTTATTTTTTTTTTTTTTTTTATACATATCCCCCCATTATTCGGATCCTTGCATTACTCGGACCACTCCTTGGCCCAATTAGTCCGAATATGAGAGGTTTTACTGTATATTCAAAGAAATCTAAATACATAAAAACAGATGGACTTACAGAATTGCATCTTCCATCATGGGGTATTTTGCAGTCTTATTGTAGCCATCAGTAACTCCCTGCAGCTGGAGCAAAATCAATTCTACCTGAAAAAAAAACCACGGAAACATAAATTTCAAGCCAAGCTATTTTGTTTGAATTTGAAAGTCATAAGAACATAAGAAAATAAGGAAGCTACAAGAGGCCGCGAGACCTACACGTGGTAGTTCCTGTTACTTAACACTACCTACATCCACCTTTCATCCCCATCCATGAATTTATCCAGCCTCCTTTTAAAGCTCCCTATTGACTCCGCACTGATCACCTGACGACTGAGTCCATTCCAATCATTCATACTGAACTAATAGGGGAACTGTTATCAGATATTATTAGCATTCATTTTGACTTCGTAAAATCTTACTTATGCACATTAACTCCTTGAGACCCAGAACGTAATTTTCATTGTAATTTGGGTACCATTAGATGATTTTTAGCTACTATAAGTAATATTTTATAGATATGACCTGTTTAGTATCCTTATTGACTAACTAATTTGGTATATTCAGTTACTTTTCGTAATTTTATGGCTCGATAACACAACATTTTTTTTAGCAAAGGAAAAATCTGGGTGCGAAGGGGTTAGACTCAAAAGAAATGCCTCTTGAAGCATACTTACATTGTGCCACACTGGACAGGAGCTGCTCTTCAGGGGAATCATGGCCTGCATCCACTGCAAGTTGGTCTTGATATAGGCGCGCAATCTATCACAAAATTCTTTAGACTTCCACTCACACAGTCCTTCCAATGAATTCCTGTAGACGAACACAATATAAACAATAATGATCTATTATAAAAAGCTGGCACCTTAAATACAGAAGAAAAAATAAAATATAAATACGTATACAGGTTGAAGTTCCCAAACTCGGCATCCCAAGACTCGGCAACACCCAAAACTCGGCTATGGTTCCGGATTTTCCAAAACACGGCAGAACACCCAAAACCCGGCGCGTAGTTGCCGGGTCAGCCGCTAGGTGCCACCACACTCGGCCGCTTGGTTTCTTATCGGGTGAAATATAGCTTTTTTCCTACATAATGGACTCAGTGACCTAGTTTCGGGGTAGGGAGGGATTATCTAACTACCTTAATTTTTTTCATGTGATTTTCATGCTTTTTTCCCCCTTAATATATCTACGTTCTAAAAGTCGGAAAATTCCATTACTCGGCTCGGTGCTGGTCCCGAGGTTGCTGAGTTTGGGAACTTCAACCTGTATAAATAAATAAATTAATTAATATAAATAATGAATCAATCATCTCTCCACAGTTTCCTGAAGCATTTGTCAGCAACAACAAGACTATCTAATAGGGTACCAGCTGATCACTTCAAGAGGACTCAGGAAAGAATACTGTGACACTGCAACCTCAGGAAAGAATACTGTGACACTGCAACCTCAGGAAAGAATACTGTGACACTGCAACCTCAGGAAAGAATACTGTGACACTGCAACCTCAGGAAAGAATACTGTGACACTGCAACCTCAGGAAAGAATACTGTGACACTGCAACCTCAGGAAAGAATACTGTGACACTGAAACCTCAGGAAAGAATACTGTGACACTGCAACCTCAGGAAAGAATACTGTGACACTGCAACCTCAGGAAAGAATACTGTGACACTGCAACCTCAGGAAAGAATACTGTGACACTGCAACCTCAGGAAAGAATACTGTGACACTGCAGCCTCAGGAGATTTCAAGGGGATATCCCAGATTATCTTCATTAACTACTATGTAGTCTTAACCCTTTGAGACCCAGAACGTAATTTCCATTGTCATTTGGGTACCATTAGACAATTTTTAGTTAATATAAGCAATATTTTATAGATATGACCTGTTTAGTATCCTTGCCCACTAACTAATTTGGTATATTCAGTTACTTTTTCTTAGTTTTTTTGGCTAATAACAGACGTTTTCATATAGCAAAGGAAAGATCTGGGCGTGAAGGGGTTAAGTATCATGTTAGGGCTCTAATTCATCACCATTATTTCAACACGGATGACCACCAAGGCTGCCTCCGTACCAGCCCACCTGAAGGTCTACGCAAAGTGACGCAGTGAGAGGATGGGAAGATGAGAAAATGAGGTGCGTGGACGGGGACAAATTAAGACTTTTCTGCCGCGGCCATCCCAGAGTGAGTTCCTAGGGGGTGCAGTCAGTTCGTACACAAGTTGTTTCGTACACCAGTAGATTCGTACACCAAAAAGTTGTTTCGTAGTCTATATGAAACCATAGTCATTTCGTACACTCAGCTCAAAGTTGAACTTAACTACTAGAGTTACGAAACAATCAGTGTACAAAACAACTAACAAAACATGGGTACGAAACAACTTGTGTACGAAACTCCCTGTAACCGTTCCTAGATACAGGCCTCCATGTAGACTACACTATACTAGACAGAATATGCAAGGGCTACTTATGTTAATGCATGAATTTTTATATATGAACAATTTTAATTAATTTCACACCTGTATGAGTTGTATATCATATCTGTGCTCATGACTCCTCGCAAACCCAGCAGCATAGGCCTGAACGGTATCAGGAAATGCCTTGTTTGTTTCGATTTCCAAGTATCCCCATCTGTTGAAAAGACAACAGAACATTATAACAAATATATTTATCACAACAAATGTAACATATATCAACAGGCTATTGTGATCATGCATAGGCCGTGCTGTACTAAATCCACTAAATGTGAACACCTCTATATTTTCACTTACCCATCTTGCGTTGTATTATCATGGAAGCTTCCTCGAGCCACCCAGTCTTTCACCACTTTATCATGAGAGTAATAATTGGAACCATCATATGTCACACTCAGCAGAGAGGAGAGCGTTGGCTGCACCAGGGCAACAATGCAAAGTCCTGCCCACACAACCGCCTTCATCATCATGGCCTGGAACACACAATGACGGCTTTGAAGTATGAAAAGCCTATTTTTGGGTCTACGACAGAGCTAGTGCACTAAACTAGGCCGTGCACTAGCTCTAAGGGGACCTAAAATGACGGCTTTGAAGTATGAAAAGCCTATTTTTGGGTCCACGACAGAGCTAGTGCACGGCCTAGTTTAGTGCACTAGCTCTAAGGGGACCTAAAAAAAAGGTTATTTATATCATGACAATATGATTCATCAAATAACCACCACAACTTGGTCTGTATGTCATGACGATTTCTGACCCCAAGACAACACTTCTTGTTTTTCTAATTAATATACTTGGTATTATTTTACACTAGGACCGAAATTCCCTACACAATTGGGAGTCTGGTTTCTGTTCACCTTATTGGATTCTAGGAAACATCCTCTCAATGAGCTTCCGTCGCAAATCATTACTTTTAGAGATATAAGATGTTGTTCCTAGGGAGGCGAGAGAGAAAGTGTTTACGTGCGCCTCACTCTTCTTCCTCTTGTGACCTGCATCGCCCCTGTTCTTTCCTTGCCGTGGACACTTTTAATGCAGATTTGGCTTTCGTTAAGAGGTTAAAGCGTGGGGTTAGGTTAGGTTAGTGAGTCAAAAGGTGGGGTTAGGTTAGGTTTGTGAGTCAAAAGGTGGGGTTAGGTTAGGTTAGTGAGTCAAAAGGTGGGGTTAGGTTAGGTTTGTGAGTCAAAAGGTGGGGTTAGGTTAGGTTAGTGAGTCAAAAGGTGGGGTTAGGTTAGTGAGTCAAAGGTGGTTAGGTTAGTGAGTCAAAAGGTGGGGTTAGGTTAGGTTAGTGAGTCAAAAGGTGGGGTTAGGTTAGGTTAGTGAGTCAAAAGGTGGGTTAGGTTAGTTTGTGATCAAAAGGTGGGGTTGGTTAGGTTAGTGATCAAAAGGGGGTTAGTAGGTTAGTGAGTCAAAAGGTGGGTTAGTTAGTTAGTGAGTCAAAAGTGGGTTAGGTTAGGTTTGTGATCAAAAGGTGGGATTAGGTTAGTGAGTCAAGGGTGGGTTAGTTAGGTTTGAGTCAAAAGTGGGGTTAGGTTAGTGAGTCAAAGGTGGGGTTAGGTTAAGTTTGTGAGTCAAAGGTGGGTTAGGTTAGGTTAGTGGAGTCAAAAGGTGGGTTAGGTTGGTTAGTGAGTCAAAGGTGGGGTTAGTTAGTGAGTCAAAGGTGGGGTTTAGTTAGTTAGTGAGTCAAAGTGGTTAGGTTATGAGTCAAAAGGTGGGTTAGGTTAAGTTTGTGAGTCAAAAGGTGGGTAGTTAGGTTAGTGAGTCAAAAGGTGGGTTAGGTTAGTAGTCAAAAGGTGGTTAGGTTAGGTTTAGTGCAGTCAAAAGGTGGGTTAGGTTAGGTTAGTGAGTCAAAAGGTGGGTTAGGTTAGGTTAGTGAGTCAAAGGTGGGTTAGGTTAGTGATCAAAAGGTTGGGGTTAGGTTAGGTTAGTGAGTCAAAAGGTGGGGTTAGGTTAGGTTAGTGAGTCAAAAGGTGGGGTTAGGTTAGTGAGTCAAAAGGTGGGTTAGGTTAGGTTAGTGAGTCAAAAGGTGGGGGTTAGGTTAGGTTAGTGAGTCAAAAGGTGGGGTTAGGTTAGGTTAGTGAGTCAAAAGGTGGGGTTAGGTTAGTGAGTCAAAAGATGGGGTTAGGTTAGGTTAGTGAGTCAAAAGCTGGGGTTAGGTTAGGTTAGTGAGTCAAAAGATGGGGTTAGGTTAGTGAGTCAAAAGATGGGGTTAGGTTAGGTTAGTGAGTCAAAAGATGGGGTTAGGTTAGTGAGTCAAAAGATGGGGTTAGGTTAGGTTAGTGAGTCAAAAGATGGGGTTAGGTTAGGTTAGTGAGTCAAAAGATGGGGTTAGGTTAGTGAGTCAAAGATGGGGTTAGGTTAGGTTAGTGAGTCAAAAGGTGGGGTTAGGTTAGTGAGTCAAAAGGTGGGGTTAGGTTAGGTTAGTGAGTCAAAAGATGGGGTTAGGTTAGTGAGTCAAAAGGTGGGGTTAGGTTAGTGAGTCAAAAGATGGGGTTAGGTTAGGTTAGTGAGTCAAAAGATGGGGTTAGGTTAGGTTAGTGAGTCAAAAGGTGGGGTTAGGTTAGTGAGTCAAAAGATGGGGTTAGGTTAGGTTAGTGAGTCAAAAGGTGGGGTTAGGTTAGTGAGTCAAAAGGTGGGGTTAGGTTAGGTTAGTGAGTCAAAAGATGGGGTTAGGTTAATTTAATTTTCATATCTCCTATACACTCCTTCCTATAGAAAAACATCTTTATCTCCGAAAGTAGTGATTTGCGACGGAAACTCATAGAGAATGTTCTTAGAATCCAATAAGGTGAACAGAAGCCACACTCCCAATTGTGTAGGGAATTTCGGTCCTAGTGTAAAAATGTATCATATACTTACGAACGCGTACCGAGATACCTGTGCCCGAGATGCCCGCCGCGGTCTGCCCGAGTCACTCTGCCCTGGGAAGCGGCCAGCTGTTCGTGTGATCAGCTGATGGAGTGATCATGAGTCATCTTGAAGGCTATTCACCTTCGTTCTCTTATCGTTATAATTATCAGAGCACTTAATTCATAACAGATAATGGTAGATAATTTGCACAGCATGCTTAATTAAAAATAAGAAGGTAACGTTACGTTAGTGTTATTAGTGTTATTAGAAGTATAACGTTAGTGTTATTTATACTGCTTCTCTTCCTCCTCGGTCTCCAATGTTTTTACATGTGCAAGAACATTGACAATAAATTATACTATTACTAATACTTATGTTATTATGACGTGATAAACAGTAAGAGTGAGTGTGGGTGAGGGAGTTGAGAGAGCGAGGGTGGCTGGGTTCACCAAGGTTTTCATCTGAGGATCATCACTTCAGCATTTCCATGTTTTACCCATACGCCTATCCAGGGGCGTATTTAGGATCTTGGAACATTGGGGGCTCAGCCCAGCCAAGGGATCTTCACATTTTTACAAATATATATACATACAGTAAAAATATATATACTGAAAATATAATAGTTTACTATCTAAAGCTAACTTTCTACAATAAATATTACGTAGAAAACGTGTTTTTACCATATATCTACGTTTAATAGGTGCCTTGCACGTGACGTCACAGCCCTTGCTGTGCAGGCGAAAAACGCGGGAAATGCGAGTTGGAGGACCAACAAACTCCACTTGCCGCCCGTGTTTGCCAGCTTATTGTAATTTTCCCCTACCAAATCAGTTTATCAGTATAAAAGGTATCCACTATGGTCTCTTCAGGAAACTTGTAGTAATTATGTCCCGAGGCATAATTTGGTAAAGATGCATGCAGTTTCGAACAATACTCGCTGGACGGCCACTATACTGCCTATATAGTAAGAATATTAATCGTTATTCCACTTTGCGATTATCACCACCTCATCCTGCTACCCTGCCTTTCATCTCTCTCTCTCTCTCTCTCTCTCTCTCTGAATGACCTTTCCTTTCTTTACTTTCTCCAACGAGCTGCGTCGTGGTGGGCCTTGGAGAGAGAGAGAGAGAGAGAGAGAGAATTCCCAACTTTAAGCCCCATCCAGATTTTACGATAGCACAAGGAAAATGGGACAGGGGGGGGGGAAGAAGGCCGGCGGGGCGGGGAAATAAAAGACTCGTGTTTACGGCTTTCCGCTATGATGGAATTTTGTCCCCTAAGGAATGTTTGTCCCCTGCGTGAGTGTGTGTGTTGTTGTGCCGCGTCCTGGCAAGAGTAGTGTAGTGTAGTAGGGTCCTGTAGGCTAACAGACGACACACTCCTAGACGTCACTAAGCAGCAGTTCCAGAGCTTTTTAGATTATGTGTCATTGAAGCTGGATGGGATTGAAGGTATAGAGTGTGTGGAGGCCAGGGACGATGCTGACTGTTTGATTGTAGACACAGCTATATGTTACATCGACAAACAGCCTTTTTTAGATTATGTGTCATTGAAGCTGGATGGGATTGAAGGTATAGAGTGTGTGAAGGCCAGGGACGATGCTGACTGTTTGATTGTAGACAGCTATAGTTGCATCGACAAACAGCCCCAACAAGTGTGTCACAGTCGTTAGAGACGACACTCCACCGGACCAGAGACGGCACGCTTACACCAGGAAAGCTGTACTTCCGCACTAAGAAGTGGCACTGGGACGTCGCCCTTCTTGTCGACAGTATCATGGACGTACATGAAGCATTCCATCTTAAGTCTTCATGCAAACTCTGGTTGTGACACCACCTCCAGAATATTCGGAAAAGGGAAGGCAATTAAAGTACGTCAACAAACCGGCTTAGTATTCCCACAAGGCCCAAGACTGTCACCCGCC
Organism: Chionoecetes opilio; assembly: GCA_016584305.1. Classification (NCBI taxonomy): domain Eukaryota; kingdom Metazoa; phylum Arthropoda; class Malacostraca; order Decapoda; family Majidae; genus Chionoecetes; species Chionoecetes opilio. Next base: position 19,284 of record JACEEZ010003947.1, on the reverse strand, counting down.
GCCCCTCACCCGTCCTGAAGGAGACCTATCACCTGCCTGGCCTGTGGTAGTCTCGCAGGGCATCACCCTGGAACCCTCCCAGCCCTAAATAACATCAAGATTAAATGTGTGCGCGTGTGTAGGTGTGTGTGTTTATCCCCGAAGTGAATCAGAACATCAGAACGTAAGGAAGCTACAAGAGGCCGTGAGACCTACACAAGGTAGTTCCAGAGTTCAACATGCCGCCCCGGGCTGCTAAGATGACCGCTATTTACCGTGAGTCTATTTACTGCATACAATTGACGTTTATATTGGGTTAGGTTTGATTTTGGTTTAAGATTCGTTGTATCGCCCCTGCCATATTTGGGTTTAGCCTCAGTTTAGGTAATGTTAGGCCGTGCCCCTGCGGAATATTGACCACTATTAACCTGCGCAGTATTTACCGAAACAAACGCCCTAAGTTGGGATGTGCAGCGGTATTCGGTATACCGAAATACCGGCATTTCAGTACCGGTATTACCGGTAATTTTGGCTTTCCGGTATACCGGTAACGGTATACCGGTGGTTCCTGAACGCTGATTGGGTGTCAGTGTAGCGAGGCCTCTGATTGGCCCTTGGCTCCCGGGCTCGCCGCCATGTTTACGAGGTCCCAATTACGCATTTCAAAACGAATAATCACTTTTTTATTCGTGCACCAAAATAGGATTGGATGGTTTCGTTGAAAACGCCAGTTCTTTTTAAGACTTTTCATAAAAAGTCTCTGAGTTTAAGGCCTACGTAAAAAACATATGACTCGATCAGTTAGTAACACCGTAGATTTTAGCGATATTTTGTTGATAATTCTTTTTTTACACTAAATACAGGGGGAATTTTGTGTGTTTTAATATATTTCAATATTTCCGCATCGTTTTATGTAGATATCACGCGCCTGGTGGCTGTATTTTGTTATTTTATTTTAGGCGGGTTTTGTTTACACTTTCACGTCAATCTTGTTTCTCCTTCTAAGTGAGCTGTGAGGTTATTGGTGTGTGATTAGCTATGCCTACAGGCGCAGTGTGTTTGTGTGTGCCTATGTGACGGGTTTTTCACGTGTTTACTGGAGGAATACATCTGACTCAGTGGTGAAAAGGGTCAGATTATCGAAAAAACAGAACATGTTTTGCTTCGTCGTTTCAACACTGAACGAGGATCTGTTACTGTTTATAAGATACACACGTCATATAGTATTTGCACATATTTTTTCACGATTTATAAAGCATTCGTTAAAAAGTCGATCTGCGTTGTGGTAAATTTGTGTTTATTTCGGGCATATTTTGATACTCAGTATTTCATTAATTCTTCGTTATTTCATTGTTTTCTTAGGCTTATTGTGTCCTATTTATCTTTATTTTACTTTATCCGTGTTGATTTATTAATTATTTTACGTATTGATGTTTTGGTTAATGAAGGGATAAGGTGCTGGTCGGCAAGCCGCCGCCTGTGACGTCACGGCTCTGTGCGGTATCAACAAAATACCGGTAATACCTACCGGTATTTCGGTATACCGGATACCGGCAGGAACTAGGCCCCTGCCATATTTGGGTTTAGGTAATGTTAGGCCGTGCCCCTGCGGAATATTGACCACTATTAACCTGCGCAGTATTAACCGAAACAAACGCTTCCAAACAAAGTAGGGAAGTGCACCGGTATTCGGTATACCGAATATCGGTATTTCAGTACCGGTATTACCGGTAATTTTGGCTTTTGGCGGTGGTTCCTGAACGCTGATTGGCTGTCAGTGTAGCGAGGCCTCTGATTGGCCCTTGGATCCTGGGCTCGCCGCCATGTTTACGAGGTCCAAATTACGCATTTCAAAACGAATGATCACTTTTTTATTCGTGCACCGAAATAGGATTGCATGGCCTCGTTGAAAACGCCAGTTCTTTTTAATACTTTTCATAAAAAGTCTCTGAGTTTAAGGCCTACGTAAAAAACATATGACTCGATCAGTTAGTAACACCGTAGATTTTAGCGATATTTTGTTGATAATTCTTTTTTTACACTAAATACAGGGGGAATTTTGTGTGTTTTAATATATTTCAATATTTCCGCATCGTTTTATGTAGTAATCACGCGCCTGGTGGCTGTATTTTGTTATTTTATTTTAGGCGGGTTTTGTTTACACTTTCACGTCAATCTTGTTTCTCCTTCTAAGTGAGCTGTGAGGTTATTGGTGTGTGATTAGCTATGCCTACAGGCGCAGTGTGTTTGTGTGTGCCTATGTGACGGGTTTTTCACGTGTTTACTGGAGGAATACATCTGACTCAGTGGTGAAAAAGGTCAGATTATCGAAAAAACAGAACATGCTTTGCTTCGTCGTTTCAACACTGAACGAGGATCTGTTACTGTTTATAAGATACACACGTCATATAGTATTTGCACATATTTTTTCACGATTTATAAAGCATTCGTTAAAAAGTCGATCTGCGTTGTGGTAAATTTGTGTTTATTTCGGGCATATTTTGATACTCAGTATTTCATTAATTCTTCGTTATTTCATTGTTTATTTAGGCTTATTGTGTCCTATTTATCTTTATTTTACTTTATCCGTGTTGATTTATTAATTATTTTACGTATTGATGTTTTGGTTAATGAAGGGATAAGGTGCTGGTCGGCAAGCCGCCGCCTGTGACGTCACAACTCTGTGCGGTGTCAACAAAATACCGGTAATACCTACCGGTATTTCGGTATACCGGATACCGGCAGGAACTAGGCCCCTGCCATATTTGGGTTTAGGTAATGTTAGGCCGTGCCCCTGCGGAATATTGACCACTATTAACCTGCGCAGTATTAACCGAAACAAACGCTCTAAGTAGGGATGTGCACCGGTATTCGGTATACCGAATACCGGTATTTCAGTAGTACCGGTATTATTGGTAATTTTGGCTTTCCGATATACCGGTAACGGTATACCGGTGGTTCCTGAACGCTGATTGGCTGTCAGTGTAGTGAGGCCTCTGATTGGCCCTTGGCTCCTGGACTCGCCGCCATGTTTACGAGGCGCCAATTACGCATTTCAAAACGAATAATCACTTTTTTATTCGTGCACCGAAATAGGATTGCATGGCCTCGTTGAAAACGCCAGTTCTTTTTAAGACTTTTCATAAAAAGTCTCTGAGTTTAAGGCCTACGTAAAAAACATATGACTCGATCAGTTAGTAACACCGTAGATTTTAGCGATATTTTGTTGATAATTCTTTTTTTACACTAAATACAGGGTGATTTTCGTGTGTTTTAATATATTTCAATATTTCCGCATCGTTTTATGCAGTAATCGCGCGCCTGGTGGCTGTATTTTGTTATTATTTTTTTTGGCGGGCTTTGTTTACACTTTCACGTCAATCTTGTTTCTCCTTCTAGTTAAGCTGTGAGGTTATTTGTGTGTGATTAGCTATGCCTACAGGCGCAGTGTGTTTGTGTGTGCCTATGTGACGGGTTTTTCATGTGTTTACTGGAGGAATACAGCTGACTCAGTGGTAGAAAGGGTCATATTATCGAAAAAACAAAAGATTTATTGCTCCATGGTTGCAACACTGAACGAGGATCTGTTACTGTTTATAAGATACACACATCATATAGTATTTGCTCATATTTTTTCACGAATTATTGAGCCTTGGGTAAAAAGTCGATCTGTGTTGTGGTGAATTTCACGTTTTTTCGGGCATCTTTTGATACCCAATATTTCATTAATTCCTCGTTATTTCATTGTTTTTTTAGACTTATTGTGTCCTATTTATCAATATTTTACTTTATCCGTGTTGTTTTATTCATTAATTGCTGTATTTGATTATGAAGGGAAAAGTTGTAGACTCGAGTTGGATGTCAAGATCAAGAAGAGCTCTGAATCCAGCTCTTGATGACGGGACACCGGCCATATTGGAAATTTATTCTTATTCTTACATTTATACCTCAATTTACGGCTTCCCGTGCAATATTGAAGGCTATGTGTGGGGGTGTGTGGCATAAGGGGTAAGGAAGGGCGTGGGGCTGTATTGCATGATTTTACCCATTGACAAAGACAATATATGCACGATAAATAGGTAAAAACTGGGTATTTATTTCTTCACTTATCTTATTTCTCTTATTTTATTTTGCTGTTTACTTCAATTTACGCCTCCCCTTGCAATATTCAAGGCTATGTAAGGGGTAAGAAAGGGTATGGGGCTGTAATGCATGATATAACACCCAAGCAGAGGCAATATATGCACGGTAAATGGGTAAAAATGGGGTATTTCTGGCTTCACTTATCTTATTTTCTTCTGCTGTTTACTTCAATTTACGGCTCCCTTTGCAATATTCAAGGCTATGTAAGGGGTACGTAAGGGTATGGGGCTGTATTGCATTATATAACACCCAAGCAGAGGCAATATATGCACGGTAAATGGGTAAAAATGGGGTATTTCTGGGTTCAAAACTTTCTGCTATTATAAAAACAAGCTTTTTATTTATATTCTAATAGATTTTGATGTGTTTGTGTCCTCACTAATAACTTCTTGGTCTAAATCACCGTGTTTTTCACAAGGGGGCGAGGCGTAGTGCAAAAAACAAGGGGGGGAGGGGGCTAAGTGAGTATGGAAGTATTATTAATATTGTACCATATAAACTATGGTAGAATGAAGTAATAGTAGACTACGTACCGTAGATAACACTTATGTCGCCACCTGCCCTAATGTCGCCAGACGCCATCTATTACGAATTATAGCATCACTACTGATTTTCATGTGCCACTGAAGATGATACACAGTAGTTTACAAGTGCTTGTGGGCCCTTTGGACCCATGTAGTGATGTTTGTAGTAGTAGTATATTTTAGACAACAATGTGAGTGCAAACTCCAATCGTGTCGTTGCTGTCGTTGGTCACTGGTCAGAGTGCCTCGGGGTGACCACGTTCCGTGTGATGCCACGGGGCGCCGACACTTCCACGGCATCTGCACAGCCAACCCTTGACAGGCTTACAGTGTTTTCATTTTCTTTTAAAGTAGGAGGTGGAGATTGATTGAAAGCCGCGCTGCTTGATAGGCCCGGAAGCCACGTCTTTGAAGGTGTTAAAATATGCATTCTGGCTGTTTTTCAGGGTCAAATTCACTCCTTTCATACAATATTTATGGTATATAGTGGTGACTTTTTTTTGGAAAGTAGGCGGCGCAAGTTTGCGAATAGACCGGTAATTGCACCATCCGCCGCCTTGTTTTGGAAGACACTGGGCTGACGCAGAGTGTGCCGTGCGTGAACACGGGTGTAGGCAAGCAGACTCCCACGCAGCTCTTGGTCTGGCCCTGGCACTGATTGACACCCTCATGGCAAAGGCAACACAGAGGGGAATTGCGGACGCCGCATGCGTGATGGTGGGTAGGCGAGGCAGGTAGCAGTGATGATGGGTAGGCGAGGCAGGTAGCAGTGATGGTGGGTACGCGAGGCAGGTAGCAGTGGTGATGGGTAGGCGAGGCAGGTAGTAGTGGTGATGGGTACGCGAGGCAGGTAGTAGTGGTGATGGGTACGCGAGGCAGGTAGTAGTGGTGGTGGGTACGCGAGGCAGGTAGCAGTGGTGATGGGTACGCGAGGCAGGTAGTAATGGTGATGGGTACGCGAGGCAGGTAGCAGTGGTGATGGGTAGGCGAGGCAGGTAGTAGTGGTGATGGGTACGCGAGGCAGGTAGCAGTGGTGATGGGTTGAAGTTGAACGCTGACAGTTTGGAGCTTACAACCGCTACTCAACACAGTTTTTAGCTCAAAACTCTCCTTTAAAATGATTCAATCGACATGGGACCAAGCCGCTTACCACCTACCATTTATTTGTGAGTTTCTGAACCTACTCTTCCCACACCATTCCCTTCCCTTCCACCCTTCCTTTCCCTTCCTTCCTCCTTCTCTTCCTTCCTTCTCTTCTTTCCTTCTTCCTCCTTTCCTCCTCCTTCCCACACCATTTTTTTTTCTTCTTTTTTTTTTACATGTGTGCCTATAGCGCCTGTAGGCAGTGGTGACCCAGGGCTCGGATGGTAGGCTCTGGAGGTTCACTTGAGGGCTGTGATGGTTGGCCCTCGCCCGTGGTGGCGCAGGCAGGATTTTTTATAGTGACGCCTGTGATTAGAGGCTCATGCCGTCCCCCTGTGTCCTCGCAATGGAAGGCAGAGTTAATGGGCAGCATGTGGGTGTTCTTAGTCCGCTAGCCACCAAATAGCCTATGGTATTCAGATGGTGTTTCCTCGCAAGGTTATGCTTATCATTCTTTCTGTTTCTTAGTATTAAGCTGGACTTTTCACAGGAACTACCTCGTGTAGGTCTCGCGGCCTCTTGTAACTTCCTTATTTTTCTTTGTTCTAGTTCTTAAGAGGCGGAGGAAATACCTGAGCATCCAGAGAGAGGAGGAGAGTGGGATAAGAGTCGTGTGTTATGATAATTAGTTACGGCTTATGAGGATGAGGGCGAGATACATATACTACCTGATGGTCATAGTTCAGTTGCCACTAGAAAAAAAAACATTTTTGTCCTATGAAACTTGATGGCTTTTGAGAGTTTGCCGTCTTGTCCTTATACGTGAATTGGCGAAATGGAGATAGGAAAGAACAGCTCCTATAAGATTCTCTAAATATACTGTATAAAATGATGGTGAAATTGGGTAGTATGCATCTGTTATAACACGGTTGTTTTTAATACCTTTGTGTCTGTATCGGTTTAAGCACCTTCCCTTAGAACTGGTGAAATTGGGTATGCATCTGTAATACGGTTGTTTTTAATACCTTTGTGTATGTATCGGTTTAAGCACCTTC
>JACEEZ010003946.1:135000-150913 GCA_016584305.1 Chionoecetes opilio | reverse complement strand
ATTTTTTTGAGTCTGTCTAGCATATAGGCGCCGCTAGTTTTTGTTTTACTTTACTCACAACCCGATTCCCCTCCTCCCCCCCCTACACCCCCGCGTCTCCCTGCAGCTCACAACTTTACTGTCGAGCACCGGACGCACACCACCAGGTGAGTGTCGAGTGAGTGTCGAGTGAGTGAGTGAGTGAGGCGGTGCGAAGGACAGAGCGTGTGTGAGTGGTTGGTTAAAGTGCAGTGTGGTATTGTGTTAGACTGAGATTGGTTGACTGGAGAACAAAATGGGTGACTGACAAAGATGACTGGTGACTGGTAGACTGGATGAGTGACTGACAGAATGACTGGATGACTGGACAGGGGGCGATTATGATGACTGAGTGAAGTACGCACGCTGTTTGGTCACACATACACACATATTCTAGTGGCTACTGTCCCTCTTGAGCAAGGGGATGGGGATGTGTGGTGTGTGAGGTCCCAGCATTACCAATAGATTGGTAATAATGATCTTCCAGGTCGCACCTGGAGCTCTTGGAGCTCTGGCTGTCGCGAGTTTGACTCGCGTGGACAAGACCATGGGTGAATGACACACCACGATGCTGCCTTCTCATTGGCTAAACCGACTGTGTAATAAGAGCCAATAGCGTGCGTGCTTTTCTTTTTCTATTTTCATTCATACGTGTTTGAGGGAAGGAGGGAGAGGGGGGAGAGGAGGGGGGAGGGAAGGTAGGATAGAGGAAGGAGGGAAGGAGGAAGATTCTCTCTCTCTCTCTCTCTCTCTCTCTCTCTCTCTCTCTCTCTCTCTCTCTCTCTCTCTCTCTCTCTCTCTCTCTCTCTCTCTCTCTCTCTCTCTCTCTCTCTCTCTCTCTCTCTCTCTCTCTTCCGTCCTTCCAGTTCCCCCACACTATAATTTGAAGGGTGGAGGAATTCTGTTCTGTGTGTGTGTGTGTGTGTGTGTGTGTGTGTGTGTGTGTGTGTGTGTGTGTGTGTGTGTGTGTGTGTGTGTGTGTTGTGTGTATAGCCGTGTGAGTGAGTGGTTAGATTATGTAAACCTTTTCTGTTAGTATGTATGTATGTATGCATATATGTATGTATGTATGCATGACTACGTAAATATACCACACATGTGGACATAACCATCAGAATAACGATGCTAACGATGATTCCACTAAACTCCACAAAAAAATAATATGAATAAGATATAAAACAAAATAATATAAAATGATGACAAAATAAACTACCCGTATTCTACCCTTCACTAATGTGGCACTAAAGGGCAGAAGCAGCCTCCCTTACCCATTACCCCTTAATACCCTTCTTCCTCTGCCCTTCCCACTGATTGAGGAAAACTAAAAACTAAGAGTTAAAAAAGTGGGATAAGACATAATCCCTAAACTTAAATGCATATTCAAAATTAAATTTCTCAGAAGTGAATGAAGCTGCTTAACAAATTTAAACACCTTATTTATAACATTATTTCTTTATTTACTGTTTTTGTTTATTCTTCTTATTATTGCTTATGCTGTTGTTATATTTTGCATCCTATCTATTCCATATTCTTTTTTTTACATTATCACGATATATTTATTAGAATAATCAAATTAATCTCTCCTTACTATTCAAATATAGTCCAATTATTCCTTGTATTCCAATGATGTAGTTGATGTATTTCTATCCTCATTTTTTCCTGTCTTTTGGTTCGATATGTTCTTGTGTGGTGTTCTCTGTGGTAAAGGTGCTATCTAGCTTGCTGTAATACTTTACCATAATGCACCGAATATCCGTCTGTCTGTCCGTCCGTCCGTCTATCTGTCTATACAGCTAAGGCTCCCCAAAGATATCCTTGGCACAAGCAAACAAACAGGAAAACAGACAAACAAACAAACAGAACCGATTACATAACCTCCAAAGCGAAGGTAATGATGATATGGCATACTAATCTACAAAGTTAGTGAAACGTGGCAGCGCGTCACCGCAGAGTTTTCTCCCGTCCTTGCCTCATCGTCACCACGGCTGAAAGCACTGGCTACCGGGTTTAAGAAATTATTAGCTTACCACTAGCGGATACATTTAAGAAGGGAATTTAGGCATATCAAGTGACCAGAGGTGTTGTGCTGGTTGCGGGCATATATATATATATATATATATATATATATAATATATATATAGTAGAGAGAGAGATGAGAGGAGAGATGAAGAGAGAAGAGAGAGGAGAGGAGGGGAGGAGGAGAAGAGAGAGAGAGAGAGGAGAGAGAGAGAGAGAGAGAGAGAGAGAGAGGCGAGAGAGAGAGAGAGATGGAGGAGAGAGAACGAGAGAGAAGAGAGAGAGAGAGAGAGAGGAAGAGAGAGAGAGAGAGAGAGGAGAGAGAGAGAGAGAGAGGAGAGAGTGAGAGAGAGAGAGAGGAGAGAGAGAGGAGAGAGAGGAGAGAGAGAGAGAGAGAGAGAGAGAAGAGAGAGAGCAGAGAAGAGAGAGATGAGAGAGAGGAGAGGAGAAGAGAGAGAGAGAGAGAGAAGAGAGAGTAGAGAGAGAGAGAGAGAGGAGAAGAGAGAAAAAAAAAGAGAGAAAAAGAATGCGAGTGAGTGTCATATACTGTATACGGTGTTATGTGTACAAAGCCACTCGAATTATTGTCTTCCTAAACATCATACTTATTACGGGTAGCTTTTCCTAGTGATACTAATATACTTTTACACAAAGAGTAGTGTTAACATATATATATATACCACTCTCTCTCTCTCTCTCTCTCTCTCTCTCTCTCTCTCTCTCTCTCTCTCTCTCTCTCTCTCTCTCTCTCTCTCTCTCTCTCTCTCTCTCCTCTCTCTCTCTCTCTCTCTCTCTCTCTCTCTTCTCTCTCCTCTCTCTCTCTCTCTCTCTCCTCCTCCCCTCTCATAGCACCACAATTTAACATTTTTTGGTAATTGTCGCGATGGAGGTCTTGTTGATGACTTAGTTTTACCCTTCCAATTCTAGCCTTTTGTGTGTGTGTGTGTGTGTGTGTGTGTGTGTGTGTGTGTGTGTGTGTGTGTGTGTGTGTGTGTGTGTGTGTGTGTGTGTGTGTGTGTGTGTGTGTGTGTGTGTGTGTGTGTGTGTGTGTGTGTGTGTGTGTGTGTGTGTGTGGTGTGTGTGTGTGTGTGTGTGTGTGTGCTGCCCTGCGCTTTTGTCTGTCTGTCTGTCTGTCTGTCTATGTGTTTGTGAAGAACTTTCTTTTCTCCCTGAATGAAACTGTTGTAATTGTCATTGTTTTAGTTCGGCGAGTGTTGTGAACTGTTCCCTTTTTTTTCCCCAAGCCATCCTCCATCCCAGCTTCCCTTACTCACCCACTCACTCGTTCATTTAGTCAACTTACTCACTCACTCCCTCACTCACTCTCCCTGCGTGGTCTGATGAACGGGAACACAACATTCATCCTGTTAATTAATACAGGTGGACACTTTTTTGCAACTCTGTCCGAATTCAGGTAAATAAATAAACGAATGAAAAAATAACCCTAGTGGTGTACCATTGTTAACACTGTTCTGGTCACAATAGAAACATGTGTACAGTGAAAAACAATTATTCATCATGTGAAAATACGTTTATGGCGTGAATAACATACGCATGAGATGAAAATATGAAAAAATACGTTTATGGCATAAAAAATACTTGTGAGAGAGACGATAATATGTTAAAAAGAAAACGTTTATGGCAAGAAAAATTTGTGCATATAAAAGGATAATATGCGTTTATTTGTGCATATATGAGGATTAAAAAAACGTTTATGGCATGAAAAATACGTATGATAGAGAGGAAAGTATGTAAAAAAACTTTATGGCATGAAAAAAAATACGATTGATAGAGGAAAATACACCCCTAAATTGAGATTAGTTCCAAAAGATGTAATTTTTTCACTTATTTTACTGGCTCTAATATGGAAATAAAGAGACACATTACCGTACAAAAAGAAAATATCCATACCTTCATTTTTTTTACGATATTAGCAAGGCTTTTCATCCTTGTCTTGTATCCCGGTATTTCACACCAACACCACAACACCATAATCAAAATCACACGGTTCTGAAAGTGTGACGATATCGCTGCCGTTTCTTGAGGGAAAATTTAATGGCGAGAACAGTAAACATAAAATTTTACCATACGTCTCTCTATTAAAGATCTTTACGGAGGAAGTCACTGAATGTAAAGTGAAATTAAAGTGGTTAAGTGTGGAGTACTATTAGTGGGTTGAAGACCGGTGGAAATTGAATTAGTGGAGTTGGTAGTGGTAGGTGAAACGGAGGTGGAAGAGGGAAGTTAGAAAAAGTTAGAAACGAATGAAATGAAAGTAAAATAAGTTTAGGATGAAAGATGGATTTAAGTGAGGAGTATCCATGGGTGAAATACTGATGGATATAATGAAAGAAATCCACGTGCATGTGTGTGTGTGCGTATGTGCGTGTGCGTGTGCGTGTGCGTGTGCGTGTGCGTGTGTGTGTGTGTGTGTGTGGTGTGGTGTGTGTGTGTGTGTGTGTGAGTGAGTGAGTGAGTGACTGTGTGTGTGTGTGTGTGTGTGGAGGTTAATAGTGGAAGATTGAGGTGGATGCAGGGTACGTGTGGCATATTGATGGCATTAGGAGCAGAGTACACGTCAGTTATTCACCGGTAAACAGGAAGAAGTAATTAATGTTGTTACGCTCACTTGGTTCTGATCGACATGCTAATTACAACAAGGCGATTTTGATTGTGATTTGACTGCCTGTTCATTATACCAAAAGGAATTATACGTTAATGGTTTGATTAAACTTTTCTTTTTGTGAGATGGGTAATAATCATGAACTAACCAATTATTACGTAGAGAGAGATACTAAAAGATATACTACAAAGTATCCATAAAAGATGAAAATACATTAAAAAAAAAAAAAATATCACAAATCCGTTCGTCTGAAGAAAAAAAATCATATACATACATTAGTAAAAATAATGAAGTAACCTATTACGTAAAGAGAGATACAAAAATATATACTAAAAATTTTCAATAAAAGATCAAAATACACACAAAAACCTCCTTTCGTCTCAAAAAATACAAAAAAAACCTTCATTCGTCTCAAAAAAAAAATCATATAAGTAAAAAACCAAATATATATATAAATTATCACAAAATCGTAATATTTCTTAAGTAGGAAAAATCGACACACTATGCTGCAAAACTTCACCAAATTCCTGACACCGGACCACTTACCACCACTCTCCCCACAAACTGATTCCCACACACGCCACGACAGTAAAGTAAAGACTCACGCCTCTATTACAGGCCCGCCGCACCTAATCCAGAGCCAGGCACCTTATCATCCTTGAAAATAGGCTAATGACAATGCACACACACGCACACACACACACACACACACATCTTGTCCTGTACCTTCTATCCCATTACTATTCCAATCTTTCTCTATTCCAATTTGTATTACCCATTTTTTTTATACTCAGGATCTTCTATCTCTCAAATATGGTGTATAATTTGTTCCATCTCCACGAACTCTTATTATTATTTTTTTTTTTTGTGTGTGTGTGTGTGTGTGTGTGTGTGTGTGTGTGTGTGTGTGTGTGTGTGTGTGTGTGTGTGTGTGTGTGTGCGTGCGTGTGTGTGTGTGTTAAATTCATGGTTAGGAGTGGAGTGGCCTTTTTCAACTAAGAGTTATCTATTCTAATATCACGATTATACTCCTCACCACAATTATTAAGCTTCTGTAAAGGTTCTACGATGTTTAGAAGTTAGATTATATTGTATTAAACACTCTTATTAAAAAAAAAAAAAAAACACCACTGCCCTCATCTTATCCCGATTAACTACCATGAGGTGCTAAATATATGCTTAAATGAATAAAAAAATATATAAAAACTCATATTCAAAAGTCAATTAACATAGTTTCAAACACTCTTTCATTAGTAGTATAGCAAAAAACAAAACAAAAAAACACCGCGCTGTCATCACCACAATTCAGTATCAGATAAAAACGCAGACGAATAGCAATAAGTCAGGATTGAAACGCAGATGAAATAAAAAAGTCATTCAAAAGTCAGTTAACATAATTTCAAACACTTTTTCATTAGTATTATAACAAAAAACTATAAAAAAAACACCGGCCGCTCATCACCACAATTCAGTGCCAGATAAAAACAAAGACGAATAGCAATAAGATAGGATTGAAACGCGTAAAAGTCTCATATCAAAGCAACACGCAAGCTCAGACACCTTTCCGAGTCTGATCACACACGGCATTCAAGACTGAGCCGCAACAAAAAAATCCCTCACCACCACTTCTTCGGTTATTTATAGTCTCGCTCTGGACGACAACATGATCGGATTACAACACTTTCTGGCGGAGCACGTAAAGAGTCGTGTTTGTAATCGTAACTCAAGGCTTTTCCACACCTTACGGTTTTTTCCCTCCTGACACAAAGCAGCTCAGTCTGTCATGGCGTATATTGCGTGACAGGGATGAAGATACAACACACTCGAGTGGCTGAATGGACGGTTGAGCTTAGTGGGGTTCGAACTGGCAGCTACAGTCCTTCTTATATTCTGTACCTGCCTTCCTTTCACAAAACATTAACTGTACATACTGCTAACTCATTTTACAATAGTGGCTAAGACAAGATTTACATTTTTACAATGTTTTGAAATTTATCTTATTATGCTAATTTTACTTTTATTTATTTTTTTACTAGATTTTATTGTAGATGAATATTTTCAAACATCACAAATCTTCTATCAGTTAATTTATTTCACTGTGTTTGCAAAATAATTGTACTTGAATGTATCTTACGAGTCAGCAATTTTTCGGCTCTTCAAAACAAATCTATCTTCTCAAAGTCTTTAAAAATTTTCCCAATTCTCAAAGCCTCTACCCTGTACTACCATTTTTTTTTCCAATCCCTCACATCCCCTCAGTCAGTCTGTCGTAATTCTTATCACTGTCTCAGCCTCACCACCTCTTAGAAACACCAGGAACACAACCTACACTCCTATACCTCCCCTACACTTGCACTTGTCTTGGTGTGGGAGGCTTCTGTCTGGTCTTCAGGTACAGTTGCGGCCTTTTTACTCGCATATCATAATGTAAAACCCAACTAAGCTATTAAAATAAGGAGTCTAACTTCACAATACCTTCCCTGCCTTTCCCAGTGCCCCCCTACATTTGCACTCATCATCATTAAAACACACCAAGTTATTGTAACGAGGCATCTAACTTCGCAATACCTTCCCTTCCCCTCCTAGTGCCCTCTCCGCTTCCCTCCCTTCCATTTCTTCATCTCCATAACGAGCATCGGTCTCAAGGAAAATATTCAGGACCCGTTTTCCCAGCTCTCATAATTACGGGTCTCGGCAGCGACTCCCCGGCGCCCGTCATTAGAGCCTCGGAAAACACAAAATAATATTCCGGCACACCTCTCACCATTCTAACCCTCTCGCTAGGAGCAAAAATACCTTCATTATAAAAAGAAATCCATCCCGATCACAGCCCTTCCAGTGAAACCTTTCTAAGACTTCAAAAGGCCCTTTGATATCGAGGTAGAGGGAAGGGTAGGGAAGGGGGAGGGAGGCTAGCTTCGTGGGGCCACCTGGACACACCTGGAGGCACCTACAGCGCCACCTTCAGACAAAAGGAACCATATACCACAAAACGCCGAAGGAAAATTGCAGGTAGAGAAGCAGAGGATCACTATAGACCTCATGGAATATTGAAGCCCCCTGGAGGGACCTACCTCAGAGGGATCGAAGGTGACTAAAAATAACTGACCAAAGACTAAGTTTGGTAAAAGTCTTCCAGCGAACAATCATCATCAGTCTGGAAAAGAAGCAGATCCCTGGAAATACCTGTAAATAATCTTCTATACGGAGAAGTCTAAAAGGGAACTCCGGAAACAACTTGTAATCAACGAGATCTGCTGATGAAGTTTTTCCAAAGAAGTTCAAGATCACCGGATGAGAGACCTAACAATACGTACCCAAGACCCACGCCACCCCATGACCCACGGCAACCCACGACCCACGCCAGCCCACGACCCACGGCAACCCATGACCCCCGCAAGCCCACGACCCACGGCAGTCCACGACCCACGGCAACCCACGACCCACGCCAGCCCACGACCCACAGCAGTCCACGACCCACAGCAGCCCACGACCCACGGCAGCCCACGACCCACAGCAGTCCACGACACACAGCAGTCCACGACCCACAGCAGTCCACGACCCACGGCAGCCCACGACCCACAGCAGTCCACGACCCACAGCAGCCCACGACCCACGGCAGTCCACGACCTACAGCAGCCCAGGACCCACAGCAGTCCACGACCCACGGCAACCCACGACCCACGGCAACCCACGACCCACGCCAGCCCACGACCCACGGCAGCCCACGACCCACGCCAGCCCACGACCCACGGCAGTCCAAGACCCACAGCAGCCCACGACCCACGCCAGCCCACGACCCACAGCAGCCCACGACCCACGGCAACCCACGACCCACGTAAGCCCACAACCCACGGCAACCCACGACCCACGCCAGCCAACGACAACCCACGACCCACGCCAGCCCACGACCCACGGCAACCCACGACCCAAGGCAGCCCACGACCCACGGCAGCCAACGAATCACGCCAGCCCACGACCCACGCCAGCCAACGAATCACGCCAGCCCACGACCCACGCCAGCCCACGACCCACAGCAGTCCACGATCTACAGCAGTCCACGACCCACGGCAGCCCACGACCCACGCCAGCCCACGACCCACGGCAGTCCACGACCCACAGCAGCCCACGACCCACGCCAGCCCACGACCCACAGCAGGCCACGACCCACGGCAGCCCACAACCCACGGCAACCCACGACCCACGGCAACCCACGACAGCCCACGACCCACGCCAGCCCACGACCCACGGCAACCCACGACCCACGCCAGCCCACGACCCACGGCAACCCACGACCCATGGCAGCCCACGAATCACGCCAGCCCACGACCCACGCCAGCCCACGACCC
Organism: Chionoecetes opilio; assembly: GCA_016584305.1. NCBI lineage: Eukaryota > Metazoa > Arthropoda > Malacostraca > Decapoda > Majidae > Chionoecetes > Chionoecetes opilio. The sequence goes on along the minus strand of JACEEZ010003946.1, from coordinate 141,907 downwards.
ACGCCAGCCCACGACCCACGCCAGCCCACGACCCTTTACCCTTTCTCCTCCCCTGAGACACATTATCTGATGAAGGGTGATACAACTCCATTTCAATCATTTGTTTTCTTGTTCTTTTCTTATTCTTTTCTTGTTCCATTCCAATTCTCTTTTTCTTTGTCATATTCTTATATTTTAATCTATTCCTATCTTTTTATATATTCTTATATTTTTACTTATTCTTATCTATTAATCTATTCTTATCTTCTATTTCTTCCTTCTCCTTCCTCTTCCTCCTCCACTTATTCTCGCTGTTCTTCCAATGTTAAAGAAGTTTTTCTGACCCTCTATCGATATAACCTGGATTGACAGATGTATGAAGAGGCGAATAAACAGTATAAGGAATGAATAAGGAAGTGGACAAGAATAACGGTTCCTTTCTTTTTATCTATCTATCTGATACCACCACCTTCTCCACCACAACCACCACCACCACCACTACCATTACTACCACCAACAACAATAACATCACCTTCTACTCAGTACAACATACCACCACTACTAATACCATTCCCATCTACTTCTATAATAACCACCACAACCACAATCACCGTCTACAATCACTATCACAATCTATTTCCACCACCACAACTATTACAGACATTAGTTTCGTGCTTAAATTTACACGAAATAATAAGACATTGGCAAAATTATAATTCCTTTTAATGAGGCAAACTTGAGAGCGTCTGTGATGACCCAAGAGAGAGAGAGAGAGAGAGAGAGAGAGAGAGAGAGAGAGAGAGAGAGAGAGAGAGAGAGAGAGAGAGAGAGAGAGAAGAGAGAGAGAGAGAGAGAGAGAGAAGAGAGAGAGAGAGAGAGAGAGAAGAGAGAGAAGAGAGAGAGAGCGGAGAGAGAGAGAGAGAGAGAGAGAGAGAGAGAGAGAGAGAGAGATTTTGATAGTTACCCATAATAAAGAAGATATGATTTTTTATGTACAGTATATCCAATCTTGAAGCAAAGGAGCCAAGCAAATTAAAGAAAGAACCGATGAAGAAGAATGATGATGAAGGAGTGGCGAAGAAGAAATACATGAAGAAGAACATGAAGAAGAAGTACATGATGAAGAAGAAGAAAGAAGAAGTATATGAAAAAGAAGTACATGAAAAATAATAAGTACATGAAGAAGAAGAAGAAGTAGTACATAAAGAAGAAGTACATAAAGAAGAAGTACATAAAGAAGAAGTACATAAAGAAGAAGTACATAAAGAAGAAGTACATAAAGAAGAAGTACATAAAGAAGAAGTACATAAAGAAGTAGTACATAAAGAAGAAGTACATAAAGAAGAAGTACATAAAGAAGAAGTACATAAAGAAGAAGTACATAAAGAAGTAGTACATAAAGAAGAAGTACATAAGAAGAAGTACATAAAGAAGAAGTACATAAAGAAGAAGTACATAAAGAAGAAGTACATAAAGAAGTAGTACATAAAGAAGAAGTACATAAAGAAGAAGTACATAAAGAAGAAGTACATAAAGAAGAAGTACATAAAGAAGAAGTACATAAAGAAGAAGTACATAAAGAAGAAGTACATAAAGAAGAAGCAGAAAAACAGAAAAGAAGAAAATAATACATGAAGAAGGAGGGAGGACACGATGATGATGATGATAATAATAATGATGATGAAGAAGATGAAGAAGGAAAAAATGAAAAAAAGAAAAGGATGACAATGATGATGCTGCAAATCAAGAAATATTTATTACATGAACTTTGATATATTTGGAATGAGAGAAGAGAGAGAGAGAGAGAGAGAGAGAGAGAGAGAGAGAGAGGGAGGAAGAGAGAGGAGAGAGAGAGAGAGAGAGAGAGAGAGAGAGAGAGAGAGAGAGAGAGAGAGAGAGAGAGAGAGAGAGAGAGAGAGAGAGAGAGAGAGAGAGAGAGAGAGAGAGAGAGAGAGAGAGAGAGAGAGAGAGAGAGAGAGAGAGAGAGAGAGAGAGAGAGAAAATCGCTCTTAGGACCTTCCCGACGCCTTATTTTTGATGACGCTATAAGATGGAGGCTTTTAGTAATATTTTTCTTTACCCTTTTTTTTGTTTCTCATGTTTAATCCCTCTATTTCAACAAGTGTATCTATTTTTCACTATCTGTTTCTATTTTTCTAGTATCTACCTGTGTGTCCATATATCCATTTCCGGTCTTTTTGTACAGGTTTTCAAATGACTATCTCCATCTTTCATTATTTCTTTGTTCACAGGTCGAGTTCTGTATTTTATAGTTCACTCATTCATTGATTATTTTCTTTCTTTCTTTCCCATATTTCTCTATTTGTGTATGTGGGGGGGGGGGGAGGGGAAGGTCTGCATGGGCAATTTTTTAGGTGCCGCTATACTCATTCCTCAAGAGACAAACCGCGCCATTACAGCATTTAAGGGTATTCAAGGGTATTTAAGCTTAAGGTTACGGCCGCGTGGATTGCTTAGTCCTCTTCCTCTTCCTCTCTTCCTCTTCCTCTTCTTCCTCTTCCTCTTCCTCTTCCTCTTCCTCTTCCTCTTCCTCCTCCTCCTCCTGACTCGTCCTCCTCCTCCTCCTACTCTGACTCGTGCCATCAACTTTGTCCTCCCGTCTTACCACTGTCTTCACCTGTCGACATCATACAAGTGGTAAGGGGGAGGGAGACGTGTAATACTCTCTCTCTCTCTCTCTCTCTCTCTCTCTCTCTCTCTCTCTCTCTCTCTCTCTCTCTCTCTCTCTCTCTCTCTCTCTCTCTCTCTCTCTCTCTCTCTCTCTCTCTCTCTCTCTCTCTCTCTCTCTCTCTCTCTTCTCTCTCCCACATTTATAATTTAATACATAATTCATACCTTAAATGTCAGTGCGATTAATTAATGTCTAATCCATATACTTATTTATGCACACGCACACACACACACACACGCACACGCACACGCACGCACACACACACACACACACACAACACACACACACACACACACACACAAACACCTCACCAAGGTGAGGTTGGTGGACCAACAAAAAGTTTCATATGTACATTAATCATTGTTTACATTGTTCTTGTAGTACACTTGCTATGAATGTCCTACAATACTCTTTATTTGTTACATTAATTTAGCTTACGTTCAGGTGTTCCATGGATACCTGTGTTGTTCACCTCTAGATCAACTGACTTATTATCGACTTATGACTTATGATATATGGTCAGTTAATCTTAGTTCACCTGGGCGCCTCAATTCATGGCAGGCAACGCAACAAGAAACAGCGGCAACAGTTCCCTCCTTCATGCCAGTGTCTGCCCCTCTCTGCCTCTTCCTCCCTCAAACTATCTCTTCCTTTTTTTATGTCGGGTCCTTCTCCTCTTTATGAGTATATATTTTTCCCTCTTCGGTGGTATACGAGGTCTCCAAATTACCTTCGCCTCAAGTTTAGTCCCTATGTATCGCTTTTTATCTGTTCTAAGTCTTCTAGTTTTGTCTGTCTTTTTTGATCTCTTCTAAGTCTTCTAGTTTTGTCTGTCTCTCTTTTTTATCTCTTCTAAGTCTTCTAGTTTTGTCTGTCTATTTCTTTTTCCCCATCTCGTTCCTCAAAACAAAGATCTTCTATAATATACAAAACCTCCCCAGTGTCTCGATTTGATTCAACTCTTCATCCTGTGTTGTATTTCACTACTCCTTCTTACACCCTAAAGTTATAAACCCTTGACACTCCTTGGCTTCTTTCTACCTGACTGTCATCTTCAAATACTTCACCTGATTCCTATGTTACAAATCTCTAGAAGTCCTCTGGTAGTCCTCCTCTTTATCATGAGCAACTAGTACCCTTTCTATTTTTCATTTTATTCGTAATGTTGTCTAACTTATATATCTTACACACTCATCCATCCATCAATCCATCTAAGCATCCATTTAAGCGTTAAAAGTAAAAACCCTCTCCTGCCTTGTGGTCTATTTCGGTCACTTTAACATTTTTTTTCATCCCACACGCGCGGGGTTTATTCCTCTCATTCCAGTGTCCTTTTATTCCACGAAGATCTTTTTGTATTTGCTCCCGCTTGTCGAGGTGTTGAGAGCCGCCACCTTTTCACACCAGGCTGCCGCGACACTCACCTGTGTCTCATCCACCATTCTTGTCAGCGCCTCAAGCCCCATTGTAATACTCTTTCGGCCATCTTGACATTCAGGATCCCTTACTACTTCTTTCGTTTTCCTTCTTCTTCTTCTCCATCTCCTCCTTTCACCTTTATGTCATCATCTGCCTTCTTGATGTATCTCTTTGCCCTAACGCTTTCCTTCACACACACACACACACACACACACACACACACACACACACACACGCGCACACACACACGGTGGGGTGTACGCTCTCTCTCTCTCTCTCTCTCTCTCGACTCTGCTGGGTCGTTGAGTAGGTAGTAATGGTGGTGATGGTGGTAGTGGTGATGTTTGTTGTTGTGGTGGTTGTGGTTGTTTGTGGTGGTTGTGGTGGTGATGTTACGCGTCCTTGCAACTCACTGTGCGGACCCGACACAAAAATATATCAATTATGAATGCACGAGTAGTTACGCACGTGTATAGGCGTACATGGGCGTGCAGGTGTGTGTACGTGCAGGGAGGTAAACAAGGTAAACAGATCCTGGCTCGTGCATCATAACAGAGATGTCTCGAAGCACGGATGAGACGGATTCATTAGTTTTCGAATCTATCTCGTTTTCCTTACTTTTACTCGTTTGCTTTACTTAACGTTACTTTATTTGTACTCGTTTACTTTACTTAACGTTACTTTATTTGTACTCGTTTACTTAGGGATAACAGAATAGGGAAAAATAAGAAGGGAAAATAAAAGGGAGAAATAGAGGACGGAAAACGAAGTAATGGTAGATTAGGAAAAAATGGATGACTCTCTCGTACTGAAAATTGTAGGAAAATAATTAATACATTGAGTTAAATTGCTCTGTTTCACGCACCGATTCGTTATTTTTCGTTCCCTATGAGATCACACGCTTCATTTTACAGTATTTTTTCTGTTCCCCATGCTAGCTAGTTCGATCAGTTTCATGAGTTGTATTTAATTCACTTGGTTTACTTACTGGTTCGTTTGGTGGTGATTCGAGTCGCATTCGGTTCACTCATGGCCGGTTCCACGCACTGACTCGTGTGGTTCGGTTCCCTATTGAGATCACGCGGTTCATTTGCTCGCAAGATTATTCTGCTTCCTTCTACTCAAGACTATTCCTATTCTACTCAAGGCTATTCCTATTCTATCCAAGACTATTCCTATTCTACTCAAGACTATTCCTATTCTATTCAAGACTATTCCTATTCTATCCTAGACTATTCCTATTCTATTCAAGACTATTCCTATTCTATTCAAGACTATTCCTATTCTATTCAAGACTATTCCTATTCTATTCAAGACTATTCCTATTCTACTCAAGACTATTCCTATTCTACTCAAGACTATTCCTATTCTATCCAAGACTATTCCTATTCTATTCAAGACTATTCCTATTCTATTCAAGACTATTCCTATTCTACTCAAGACTATTCCTATTCTATTCAAGACTATTCCTATTCTATCCAAGACTATTCCTATTCTATTCAAGACTATTCCTATTCTATTCAAGACTATTCCTATTCTATTCAAGACTATTCCTATTCTATTCAAGACTATTCCTATTCTATCCAAGACTATTCCTATTCTATCCAAGACTATTCCTATTCTATCCAAGACTATTCCTATTCTACTCAAGACTATTCCTATTCTATCCAAGACTATTCCTATTATTTTCAAGACTATTCCTATTCTATTCAAGACTATTCCTATTCTATTCAAGACTATTCCTATTCTATTCAAGACTATTCCTATTCTATTCAAGACTATTCCTATTCTATCCAAGACTATTCCTATTCTATTCAAGACTATTCCTATTTTATCCAAGACTATTCCTATTCTATCCAAGACTATTCCTATTCTATTCAAGACTATTCCTATTTCATCCAAGGACTATTCCTATTCTATTCAAGACTATCCTATTCTTCCAAGACTATTCCTATTCTATCCAAGACTATTCCTATTCTATTCAAGACTATTCCTATTCTATTCAAGACTATTCCTATTCTATCCAAGACTATTCCTATTCTATTCAAGACTATTCCTATTCTATTCAAGACTATTCCTATTCTATCCAAGACTATTCCTATTCTATTCAAGACTATTCCTATTCTATCCAAGACTATTCCTATTATATCCAAGACTATTCCTATTCTATCCAAGACTATTCCTATTCTATCCAAGACTATTCCTATTCCATTCAAGACTATTCCTATTCTATTCAAGACTATTCCTATTCTATTCAAGACTATTCCTATTCCATTCAAGACTATTCCTATTCTATCCAAGACTATTCCTATTCTATCCAAGACTATTCCTATTCTATCCAAGACTATTCCTATTCCATTCAAGACTATTCCTATTCTATCCAAGACTATTCCTATTATTTTCAAGACTATTCCTATTCTATTAAAGACTATTCCTATTCTATCCAAGACTATTCCTATTCTATCCAAGACTATTCCTATTCTATTCAAGACTATTCCTATTATATCCAAGACTATTCCTATTCTATCCAAGACTATTCCTATTCTATCCAAGACTATTCCTATTCTATTCAAGACTATTCCTATTCTATTCAAGACTATTCCTATTCTATCCAAGACTATTCCTATTCTATTCAAGACTATTCCTATTCTATTCAAGACTATTCCTATTCTATCTATCCAAGACTATTCCTATTCTATCCAAGACAATTATTTTCAAGACTATTCTATTCAAGACTATCCTTCTGTTTTCTTGCTGATTAGTTTCGTTTTCTTATGGTTCAATTCACTTAGTTCACTGGTTCGTTTGTTGGTGTTT
>JACEEZ010003946.1:122500-125000 GCA_016584305.1 Chionoecetes opilio | reverse complement strand
ACCTCCAACACGCAAGCCGCCGCGCCCTCTCGATAGCAATCAACAAGCCCTGCACTGGACACCGCCCTCTCACCCCTCCACGCCCACCACGCCCACCCCTCTCACACCCACCACGCCCACCCACCCACCCACCCATCCACCACACCCACCCCTCTCACGGCCACCCCTCGCCGCCCACCACACCCACCACGCCCACCCCTCTCACACCCACCACACCCACCCCTCTCACACCCACCACGCCCACCCCTCTCACACCCACCAACCACGCCCATCCACCCACTCACCGGCACGCACCACGCCCTTCCTGGACATCCTGGTATCTTCTCTTTTCCCTGGGACGTCTGGTTACAGTCACACGTGTGGATATTACAGACATGCGGATCAGAGGGTGACTAAGTATGGTAAGGTGACGCCATACACACTTTGAGGAGGATAAACGCGGTCATGATAATTTCTTTGGGGATATTCTAAGTCTGTGTGGGATTCTTGGTTCTACTACTACTACTACTACTACTACTACTACTACTACTAGGGCGTTGATTCCTTTGACAGCTCTATACGTTAGGATCTAAGGCACCTATGTCATTTCTTTGTCATGTGAGTGGTATGGGTGTGCATGAAGTTATGATTAAATGAATTGGATGAAGTTGACAACAATTAGAAGAAAAAATAGAAGAAGAGGTGATAGCAAAGAAGAATGTGCATCAATTTAAAGAAAAAAAAATGATGACTATGAATACGGATACAGGACTATACGAATACACCAGTTACTCAGGTCTTGTATGCTTCAACTTGCTAAATACAACTAGATAAACAGTCTATCTAATTAAATATGGTGGATACTTATACCCAAGGCCAAGAGAGAGGCAAGGGTTTAGATAAGCCAAGGTGTAAAGGTTATTACCTTGGCCTTGCGTATACCACCAGACGACGAAATCACACTAAGAAGACTATGGGGTGTATCAAGGCCAAGAGAAAGACTTAATTATCTTGGTAATTGCAGGTAAACACATACTAGTCCATCTAATTAACCCTCGAGTCCCAGAACGTAATTTTCTTTGTAATTTGACTATCATTGAGCGATTTTAATGAATATAAGCAATATTTTATAGATATGACCTGCTTAGTATCCTTGTCCACTAGCTAATTTGGTATATTAAGTTAGTTTTCGTAATTTTATGGCTAACAACACAAGATTTTGCATAACAAAGGAAAGCTCTGGGCGTGAAGGGTTTAATATGATGGATACTTATACTGTACCACCAGACAACGAAATCACACCAGGAAGACTGTGGTGTGAGTGATGAGTGTCTGTTGCACGGGGAGGGTTGGGAAAGCCGCGGCATGATCCGAAGATCGTGCGTGATCCTATTTGCTGGGTGGCAGAGCGGCGCCATTTGTCCTGACGGGAAAAAAAGGGTTTCCAAACTCTTTCCTATCTGGGACTCTGGGAGAAGAAAAGTGGATCGGGAGGATTGCGACAGCTGCCCGGGCGTTACTCTGCGCACTGAGAGATACAAGATACAGATCGTGACTGTCTGATTGCCGAAAAAACACAACGGTCCAGAAAAGTAAAGAACACTGAGTAATACCAAAGCAAATTCTAAGCAATACCTCGAGCAATGATACCTCAACCTCACCCTTGATACCTCAAATACCTCGAGCAATGCTAACCTGAGATTCGAGAAGCAACGTTTTTATGCACGAGTATCACTTTCAAGATCTGATTGTTGAAAAAACACAGTACTCCAGAAAAGTAAATAAGATAAGATACTTTGATCTTATCTAGACACTTTGTAAGTACCAACTACAAGGTTATTGACTATACAAAGCGCCACCACGCCAGGACGAACTTGGTGGACTCGAACCGCTGACCGAATGCAGGGACTCTACACGCAAGCTCACGACTCTACCAACCGAGCCACTCTGACGGGTCCAGAAAAGTAAAGAAAACAAAGAAAACAAAGAGTAATAAACACCCTCGAACAATGCAAACCTAAGACTCAATAAAAACAATTTCAATTCTTTTTTTCAATTCAATATTCCACGAGTATTAATTTCAAGATCGCGACTAACTCAGTATACACATGAAAAAACACAATGGAACACAAATATAGAGAACAAAATAAGAGTACTACACGCCCTTGAGCAATGCCAACCTGAGATTCGAGAAGCAACGTCTTTTTCCCACGAGTATTAATTTCAAAATCTAATTGCCGAAAGAACACAATGGTCCAGAAAAAGTAAAGAAAACAAAGAAAACAAACAGTAATACACACCCTGGCCTAGAGCAATTCTGAGATTCGAGAAGCAACGTTTGTATCCCACGAGTATCAAGTGTAGTGTCACGAGTATCAAGTGTAGTATCACGAGTATCAAGTGTAGTGTCACGAGTATCAAGTGTAGTATCACGAGTATCAAGTGTAGTGTCACGAGTATCAAGTGTAGTGTCACGAGTATCAAGTGTAGTGTCACGAGTATCAAGTGTAGTGTCACGAGT
>JACEEZ010003946.1:107500-112500 GCA_016584305.1 Chionoecetes opilio | reverse complement strand
ACCTCGCTACTTCCTTATTTCCATCTATCCCCCTTTTTATATCCTATGTACTTTCTAGTATTTGCATTTCTTGTCGCTTTTCTAGATTTATTCCTTAACTCAAGGTTTAATCTCATAGGTTCTCATGACCTTGAAAAGCGGCTGTGTGCTCCAGTGTGTATAAATTCAAATTATTTCACTAGAAGAACGTATTAGACCTTATTACAGGAACTACCACGTGTAGGTCTCGCGGCCTCTTGTAGCTTCCTTATTTTCTTATGTTTCTTATGTTTCTTATAAACCCCAATATATGAAACTGTGAAACTATGGATTTGTTTTATAGTACCTTAAGACTTCTCAACCTCTATTCATTATTGTAGTACGTGTAGAAGCTTCCCATTCATGAAAACAAATATGAAAAAAGGTAGCCATCAGGAGCAAAAGATAAAAACTATCCAAAAAAAATAACGGCTGACGATTTTTCTATTTTTTTTCTTTTGAGGGAGAGGTACTTTTTTTAAGGACAAATTTTAGGGTTGCGTCTGGTTCGGATAAAAAAAATCTGTTTTGGGGGAGGTTATATATATATTTTTTTTGGCCGTTAAAGAAAGGAATGTTTTCTACCCCGTCATTATAGGAAGTTAATGAAAGGTCAGACTTGTCGTAGCGTTCGGTGGTGATTGGGCGAGATTACTGAAGTTTGGGGTGAAAAGGGACCGTCTTGTATATAGATGTGTTCGGTCTCAAGAAAATGTTAGAACGAAATGTGTTCGGAAGTGAAAGAGACGCAGAAAAAGAGAGAGAGAGAGAGAGAGAGAGAGAGAGAGAGAGAGAGAGAGAGAGAGAGAGAGAGAGAGAGAGAGAGAGAGAGAGAGAGAGAGAGAGAGAGAGAGAGAGAGAGAACGAAAAAAAGTGAGAAAATAATAAAAAGTAGGGTTTCAGGATTAAAGTACAAGACAAAAACGCACCTACACTTGTAAACGACACACTTATGTATTCTGTTAGACTGGATGCAAGAAAGGACGGTTTGTATCAAGAAATCAAAAATCATCAAAAATCATCTCAGCTAAATCGGAAGTGCTATTATAAGCGTCAATTTCTACGTGGTTACTGATATCAATAACACTCTTATTTCACGCACCGGAGAGACATTGAGGAAAAGGTGGGATGTAGACGATCAATAGAGAACCAATACATACTTTACACGTTGGAGAAAATTTATTTACACCCTAAAAATAAATCAAAATTATAATAAAGATTGATTGATTGATTTAATGCCTAAAAAGGTGAATGTGCCAGACATCAGAGGTCATATGGCACTATGGCAAAGCATATAAAGGGGAGGGGTTAAAGAATAATAGTGAAACGATGAGGGAAGGGGAAAGAACGGAATGTTACAGCAGGATGGTTAGATCAGATGTAGGATGTGGATTTGTTGGAGGAAGGAGGTTAAATTTTCCAGGGTGAAGGAGGGGGATTCCGGGAGAATGTCCGCAAGACAGGGAGGTCGGGAAAGAGAGGACAAATGAGGGAAGGAACTGGAACGGGCAGGAGTAAGATGGGGGCAGGATATTAGGACATGTTGGACAGTGAGAGGAACTTGACAGGGTATTATAATTAAGAACTAATACATACTTTACACGTAGAAAAATAAATATTAATATACACCACAAAAATTGATCGAAGTATATTGTAGATGTATTTTGTATGTTTAGATAATAGGTTAGGAGAGGAATTTAGTAGGGGAGAGCGGGGCAGGTTGCATCGAGGGTAGGTTGCATCATTGCCTCTAACTCGCATGTTATCGTACATCGTCTTAATACTACTACTACTACTACTACTACTACTACTATAAACTACTACTACTACAACAATAATAATAATAAAAAAATTTAATGCGAGTTAGAGGCAATGATGCAACCTACCCTCGATGCAACCTGCCCCGCTCTCCCTATGTTCAAATATTTAAACATACCAAATACCTATCCTAGCCTATTATCTAAACATACAAAATACATCTCCATAATCTAATCATATAAATACATCTCCTACATATAAGCATTTAAAACTCGCTACCTCAAGGACACAGGCTTCACAAATAGCTGTTCTCGGCGCCTACGAACCCTTGCGCCTGTTTGCCACGTCTTGTTTACACACCCAGGACTCTTTATACCAGCCTTTGTTTACCTACGACCACTCGTCATAATTAGATTTTTTTGTAACGTAAAGAGAGTTAACTTGTATTGTTGTGTTTACGTAGTTTTATTTGTCTCTTAATATCATTTTAAACAATACTACGTGAATTTATTATTATTATAGTTGTTGTTATTGTTGTTGTGAGTAATAGATAGCGTAGTAGTAGTAGTAGTAGTAGTAGTAGTAGTAGTAGTAGTAGTAGTAGTAGTAGTAGTAGTAGTAGTAGTAGTAGTAGTAGTAGTAGTAGTAGTAGTAGTAGTAAAAACAGTTGTAGCATTAGAAGTAGAAGTAGAAGAAGTAGTAGTAGTAGTAGTAGTAGTACGAAAATGAAAAAATGAAAAACATGGAGCATATTATAAAATGTCAAGCTCTCAAACTCCAAGACGATGCTGTGTATGTACGAGGCGGGAACACAAATGTCTTAATTGTAAATGTGCTAATCTAAATAGAAGGTGTGTCCGTTATTGCTGATGGTATTGATGTTGATGATATCATTGTATCAACTAATATTTGTGTAGCTTCCAAAATTGGATATACGTGTTTCTATAAATAACCATTGCTCTTTCTTTCTATCTCTCTTTATCTCTCTCTCTCCCCTCCTCTCCCCTCCTTCTCCCTTCCCCTCCCCCCCTCTCCCTTTCTACTTCCTCAAATGTCATTTCCTTTCCGTACCCTGCCCCTCCCCCTCTCCCCTTCTCCATCCTTTTCTCTCTCTCTCTCTCTCTCTCTCTCTCTCTCTCTCTCTCTCTCTCTCTCTCTCTCTCTCTCTCTCTCTCTCTCTCTCTCTCTCTCTCTCTCTCTCTCTCTCTCTCTCTCTCTCTCTCGACTTAGCAGAGTGTTAATAATAAAATGAAAAACATGGAGCATATTATAAAATGTCAAGCTCTCAAACTCCAAGACGATGCTGTGTATGTACGAGGCGGGAACACAAATGTCTTAATTGTAAATGTGCTAATCTAAATAGAAGGTGTGTCAACTGCAATAACGGAAATGAGTGTCAAAACCCCAGCAGACGGGAACAGGGCACGGAGAGGGAAGAAGAAGAGGCGGGCGACAACCTGGAGCTCCAGGAAGAAGATCAACAAGATGGAAGACAGAGGGACAATGAAATGCCAGAAAGCCCGATAGCACTAACAACGGTATCGTCACCGCGCACGCCACCACCGCCACATGATGTACCCCAACCGAACATTGATGTGGAGGAAAATGAGAGAGGGAACATCTTCTGGAAAGGTCAAACGGAAGAAGAAACAACAAGATGGGTAGATAACACATACCTTGAGATAATGGGGTGGTCTGCCAATAATCATTTTGAGCCACCAAAATGTACAGCCATGACCAAACTAATCAAAGTAATGGTCTGCCTTATAAACGAATACAACTTAGACACGCCCTTTGCACCATATGCACTGAAAGTCCTCTTGCTTCTTCCTAAACTCTTCCTCCAGAAGACACATCAAAAGGCCAAGACAAACAACAATGTGAAAGCACTCACAAGAAGAGTTGAACTTTGGGAAAAAAATAAACTCGAGGAGCTCCTTGAGGAAGCGAGAGTCTTACAGAAAAGACTGCCAAGACTTCCCTCCCCCCAAAAAAAAACGATGATAAGGCACGTGGCTTTGCGGATAAGATGAGACAAGGCAACGTTTCATCCGCACTCCGGTCTCTGGATGAAGAACAGAACGGCGGTGTGTTGCCACTCACCGAGGAAACTATCAAATTGTTGGAGGAAAAACATCCTCAACCCAGCAATTCGGAGGGACTAAGACAGCAAGGACCTCCTCAAATCTCAAACAGTGTCATCTATGAGATGATTACAGGAGAGCTGGTATGGAAAAAATCTCTCCAGACAAAAGGCAGCGGGGGTCCCTCAGGCATGGATGCAAGAGGGTGGCGTCGCCTGCTGAACAGCACTCAATGGGGTAGTGCCGCTGGTGACTTGTGCAGCGTCCTAGCAACACTAGCGAGAAAACTTGCCGCCATCAAATGCCGACATGTTGGCGCCCTGACTGCTTGCCGCCTTATACCCCTTGACAAGAAGCCAGGGTGCAGGCCTATCGGCGTTGGGGAAGTCCTCCGCCGGATTATAGGGAAATGCATCATGGCGGTGGTGAAGGAGGATGTAAGAAGAGCGGCAGGAAACCTACAGGTGTGTGCTGGACAGCAGGCAGGTGGGGAAGCGGCCATCCACGCCATGAGGACGATCTTTGGTCAGTAAGATGTTGAAGCGGTATTATTAGTGGACGCAAAAAATGCTTTCAACACAATAAACAGAACGACAATGCTCCACAATATTCGAATGAAGTGTCCCCCACTCGCGACATATGTGGAAACACATACAGAGAACCCTCAGACATGTTCATAAGAGAAAATAGAAAAAATAGCATTGTTAAAATTTTGAAATCAAGGGAGGGAACAACACAAGGTGACCCAGTAGCCATGGCAATGTACGCCATTGGCCTATCAGTGCTTCAAGAGGAGATTTCATATGAAAAGACACAGGTGAAGCAAGTGGCATATGCGGACGACCTAACAGGGGCCGGGAAAATCTCAGAACTAAGGAAGTGGTGGGATCTTGTGAAGAAGAACGGCCCTACTATAGGATACACACCCAACGCCACCAAGTCCATCCTCATCGTAAAACCTGAACATTATGAAATTGGAATGCGACTTTTCAGGGACAGCGGAGTCACTGTGACAAAGGACGGGCAGCGGCATTTGGGGGCTGTGATTGGAACACCGGAATTCAAGCAGAAATATGTGGAGGAGAAAGTATCAGAGTGGGTGAAAGAGGTGGGCGTCTTGTCCGACATAGCCAAGACAGA
>JACEEZ010003946.1:67500-102500 GCA_016584305.1 Chionoecetes opilio | reverse complement strand
ACAAGTTTACCTACCTAATATAATGTTTATCAGTACAAAATATATATTGTTATCTTCGGAAATGTTTGTTCTATAATATTATCAAATAAAAAATCGTAAAACACATAAAAGAAATGCCATTATGAGACTTTCAAGAAATATGCATTAACTTAAACTCTTCGCCATCTATTATTTTGCCCAAAAACTTTTTACATGGAGAATATCAATAGAAGCGGAATTTAATTAGCTTTCTATTGATATAATTCGTTTAGTCATAAATGAATTACAGCATGCATAAATTAGCGTTAACTAAATATTAAATATCATGAAATCGGGTAATTTCCTACCTAATTTATGTGTATCAGTATGAAATATATACTGTTACCTTTTGAAATGTTTGTTCTATAATATTATCCAATAAAAAACCGTAAAACACACAAAAAAAATGCCATTATGAGACTTTCAAGAAATATGCATTAACTTAAACTCTTCGCCATTTAATATTTTGCGGAAAAACTTTTTACATGGAGAATATCAATAGAAGAAGAATTTAATTAGCTTTCCATTGATATATTTCCTTTTCTGATAAATAAATTAACAGCATGCATAAATTAGCGTTAACTAAATAAATAACATCATAAAATCGGGTAATTTTTTCCGATTGATGAGGTTATTTATTTAGTTAACGCTAATTTATGTATAGTTTTAATTCATTTATCAGAAAACAAAATATATCAATGGAAAGCTAATGCAATTCCGCTTCTATTGATATTCTCCATGTAAAAAGTTTTTCCGCAAAATATTAAATGGCGAAGAGTTTAAGTTAATTCATATTTCTTGAAAGTCTCATAATGGCCTTTCTTTTGTGTGTTTTACGGTTTTTTATTGGATAATATTATAGAACAAACATTTCCAAAGATAACAGTATATCTTTTATACTCATAAACATAAATATTAGGTAGGAAATTACCCGATTTCATGATTTTTTATATTTAGTTAACGCTAATTTATGCATGCTGCTAATTCATTTATGACTAAACAAAACATATCAATGGAAAGCTAATTAAATTCCGCTTTTATTTATATTCTCAATGTAAAAAGTTTTCGAGCAAAATATTAAATGGCGAAGAGTTTAAGTTAATGCATATTTCTTGAAAGTCTCATAATGGCATTTTTTTTATGTGTTTTACGATTTTTTATTTGATAATATTATACAACAAACATTTCCGAAGATAACAGTATATCTTTTATACTGATAAACATTATATTAGGTAGGTAAACTTGTACGGGGAGCGGAGCGGGTGGGATCTAGATGGTGTGACGTCACGGGCGATATATCAGGCCTTGTCATGTCGGTGACCTCGCTATAACTGCTTTCTACTACTCAAAATGATGCCTTTTTAGAGACTTGCTAGCTATACTATTGAACTACATATGGGGAAAACAGGATAACATAAAATATGGAGGAAGAGAAAGAGGAGGAGGACGAGGAGGACGAGGAGGAGGAGAAGAGAAGGCAAAGAAGAATTAAAAAGATGGGAAATTGGGGAAACAAAAGAGAAAAACAACCTTCACACAACCACTACCACCACCACCACCCCCACTACTACCACCATCAGCACCACACAACCACTACCACCACCACCACCCCCACTACTACCACCATCAGCACCACACAACCACTACCACCACCACCACCACCCCCACTACTACCACCATCAGCACCACACAACCACTACCACCACCACCACCCCCACTACTACCACCATCAGCACCACACAACCACATCCACCACCACCACCACCCCCACTACTACCACCATCAGCACCACACAACCACATCCACCACCACCACCACCACCACTACTACCACCATCAGCACCACACAACCACTACCACCACCACTACCACCATCAGCACCACACAACCACTACCACCACCACCACCACCACCACCACCACTACCACCACCACCACCACCACTACTACCACCATCAGCACCACACAAACACCACCACCACCACCACCACCACTACTACCACCATCAGCACCACACAACCACTACCACACCACCACCACCACACCACACTACTACCACCATCAGCACCACATAACCACTACCACCACCACCACCATAACCACTACTACCACCATCAGCACCACACAACCACATCCACCACCACCATCACCACCACCACTACTACCACCATCAGCACTACACAACCACATCCACAACCACTACCACCACCACCACCACTACTACCTCCACCACCACCACTACTACCACCATCAGCACCACACAACTACATCCACCACCACCACCACCACCACCACTACCACCACCACATAATATGCTTAATTTAATGTAGCTATGTCGTCCATATTTCGTATTTAATTTTCTGTTTTGGAGTATTTTTATTTTCCTCCTGCGGCCATTTAGTCTTCCCTGCACGACCCTGAAGACATGTGCAAAATAAATACTTAATGTATATTTTCTCGTGTGTCTTTGGCGAGAGAGAGAGAGAGAGAGAGAGAGAGAGAGAGAGAGAGAGAGAGAGAGAGAGAGAGAGAGAGAGAGAGAGAGAGAGAGAGAGAGAGAGAGAGAGAGAGAGAGAGAGAGAGGGAGAGGGAGAGGGAGAGGGAGAGGGAGAGGAGAGAGAGAGAGAGAGAGAGAGAGAGAGAGAGAGGAGAGAGAGAGAGAGAGAGAGAGAGAGAGAGAGAGAGAGAGAGAGAGAGAGAGAGAGACAGATAGTGGTATCTTATAGGAAAAAAAAGAGGCTTATGGTTTTTTTGGGGGGATTTTCAAATTTGAAGCCACACAAGGCTTCAATTAATGAAAAAACGAAAAAAAAACGTCGAAGCTATTTTTTTTTTTTTAAGCGTTGGAGGTTCTTGTAAAAAATTTACACCCATACTGTAAAAATTCCTTCCTCAGTTTTCTTTCAGTACATAGCAAGGGGGGGGAGGGAGGGACAACAAGGGATGCGCTTCCTAATGCCGATGGATGCAGAACCCTAGAAAGATTAGAAACTGACCTAGAAAAGAACCCGAGAAAAGAAACGTAGAAAGAACCATCGCAAGACTAAAAACTTACGATACTATTTGTACAGAAAATAAAACACCTATAACACGCACAGCAGCTTCATGGCATACGTAATAATGAAGGTTTCTGTATACTACAACCCAAGGGTAAGGGAAGGCTAAGTTATCTCTCGGCTTCGCTACAACCTATACAATATAACACGTGTAAGCCCTGCCCTTAACCCCGTCACGCCCAGATCTTTCCTTTGCTATATAAAATCGTCTGTTGTTAGCCATAAAATTACAAAAAGTAACTAAATATATCAAATTTGGTAGTGGACAGGTCATACTGAACAGGTCATAGCTGTTAAAACATTGCTTATATGCATTAAAATCGTCTAATGGTGGCCAAATTACTATGGAAATTATGCTGTGGGCCTCAATGGGTTAAGACTGACGTAGGTGGTTTGGTTGAGCTGTTAGGGCGTCGAGGAAGGGTGGAGTGGAGGCGCCGTATTCAGGGCGGGAGGGTGAGGCACAAAGCACTCATTTGCCAGCCAGGGTACAGCAGCCCCGCCTCCACCTGCCCACCAAGCCACCATTTAACCAGAGTCATTAGTGAGGAGGCAGCTTTTGTCTCGACAGGGTGTTAATCACCTCGTATTTGAAGCCGCCGTGTGGGGGTGCAGGGGGCGGCAGGGAGGTGTGAGGGAAGCCTGACGCTGCTCTAGGGAAGAGGAGGAATACCGCCGCCTCCGCTTCACGCCTCTCTGGTTTATTTAATTAATTCGTTTACTCTCCAAAACGAAGGCTGTGGGCGGTAATGAGAGACTTGAGATTGGGTGAACACTAAGCAGACTAACTAAGCGTTTTGTTTTCTTCGTAGTCGCGTTGGAAACCCTTCAGTCACTAGGCCTGTACAGCACATCGCTCAAAGAAACCATAGTGGATTCTATTGAAGACGAAGTGATGAAGCAGCTCAGTCACGATAAACCTGTGAGACAGACACACGGACTGACTAATACACTGAAAAATTGACTAATAGCTACATTTTCATCAATCGTCGTAAGTGTCGAAATCAGAAACATAAATATCATACATTATACATAGTTAATCGTATATTTCCATTGCATTCAGCGCCTCACATAACTGTCCCGAAATGCAGTTTGTGCAGCGCCAGTACCGTGGCTCTGCAGATTTCGTAACCATCATACAATTTAGTCGCATCTAGTTTAAAAAAAAACGAAAAAAACCCAAATCTTTCGTTAAACGGAAGAGGTTCAAATAATCAGTTATAGAGTCGTTTTCTTACTTTGGCTTAGGAACACAAGAAAACTCCCTAAGTTACTGTTCATGTCAAACAGAGAGAGAGAGAGAGAGAGAGAGAGAGAGAGAGAGAGAGAGAGAGAGAGAGAGAGAGAGAGAGAGAGAGAGAGAGAGAGAGAGAGAGAGAGAGAAATATCAATGAGAAAAAATAAATGACTGTGATAAAACAAAACAAAATTTATCGTGACTCAAAAAGTTGGAGAAAATAAATAAATATAAAGAATTAAAGAGTAATTATCCCCCAGGAAGCAATACACAACCTTTCCTCAAGCTCATTACGTTAATTAACGAGGATACCCCACGGGAGGCAATGCAATGGAACTCAAAACTCTTTACCACTATTACTAAACCCAACTTTGTCAAGAAATAATTTAGTTGCTTATTTTCATTCATTCCTTTAATCCTTTATAGTTTTCTTTCGCAACACTGCCGTTGTTACCTAACCTGTATTTTATGCATTCACCATTTCGTGCAATCCCCTCACACCTATACATAGCCAGACAAGCTAGAAACTATAAAAGAATAGAAATATAAAGGTAGACTTCCACCCCTTTTAACATAGGTAGGAAAGAATGTGCCTGTGGTCTTTTTCAATATTTTTCCTCACTCTCATACACAACCAAACAATTTCGTAACTATACACGAATAGAAATACAAAGGTAGAATTCAATCCCTTTAACATGGTATGGAATTAATGTTTGTAGTTTCGTAGCCAAACACACTAACCCCTTCAGTAACCCACTCCTTCCCTACCTATCCCGTGGGCATATTCCTGTTTTCTGGAACAGTTTGTCGCGTTTACTCTTGAACATATATATATATATATATATATGGCGGTGGAAGGATAACATATTGACTCAACCTTGTAATTGATTGATTTAATGCCTAAAAAGGTGAATGTGCCAACCTTGTAATGCTTTAACCCCTTGAGGACCAGAGCATAATTTCCATTGTAATTTGGGCACCATTAGACGATTTCTAGTGAATATAAGCAATATTTTATAGATATGACCTGTTTAGTATCTTTGTCCACTAGTAGTTAATTTGGTATATTAAGTTACTTTTCGTAATTTTATGGCTAACAACAGACGATTTTATATAACTAAGGAAAGATCTGGGCGTGAAGGGGTTAAACTGCAGTAGACCCCATGTAAATATAGACACGTAGGTAAATAGGTAAACACAGAACGTTTACTTACCCAAGCGTCATCACATCGCGACCACCACGCCAGCACAAGCACAACCACGAACCACAACTTGTCCACTCATTCACACCCGTTGTCCAGCCTCACACCTCACTCAATCACTGTCTCCATAGTCACAATAGCTCCACGGTCACATTACTGTACATTATAGGCTTCTACGTCACTGAGGAAACTGTCTAAATACACAGAATAACACTAAAGTAATTCACACACGCGCGCTGTTACTAACCAACGCAAGACACGGACTCAATGAAGATGGGAGGTAGTTGAGTTGATGCCGCTCTGTTGCCATGCTAGCTCTAAGTTCCTATTCGTCACCAATTCTTCATAATTTCCATTCATATTCAATCTCCAGTGATCCAATCCAGGTTCTACTATTGAATGAAGTGAAAGTAATATGTAAAGCTCATATGTAATAAGTAAAGTAATGATGGTCCTACGCATGTTAGCTAATACGTAGTTACTGCTCAAATTATAATTTTCATAATTCTTCCACCACTCATCCTCCACCCACCTCAAGATACCGTGAGTCACCATGGGTTGAAATACTGTTATTTATTATCATTAACTCTCTGAACCTCTTTTTGTCATCATGTGCTAATGAAATGTAACAATATCAAAGAAAAGCTGGTCCATAACAGTTAGTTCGTCACTTAGCTATATAGGTCACAGTGCCGCCACACACCCACATATACAGACACACACACACACACACCAAGGAAAGAAACCTGAGTCCCGTACCGAAGCTTTGCTCATTCACGATTATGGTGTCGAAAAATAAATCACGTTGTTTCCAAGGGCGTCCGCTGCAGCACTTCTAAAGGGTAGACAGGAGTGTAAAAGGCTATGCAAACACTGTATAATGATAACTCTAAATAACATTACGACTGTCCTTACCTCTGCGCCCTGCCTCAGCTACAAAAAGGCTTGCTCCAAGGGGAAGGGCGTGGCAAATGACTTTTTTCCAACCCAGCGGACTCCTGTGGTTGTTCCCACTTCCCACATTGAATTGTACAAGAGATCCAATCACAGGAGACGTGCATAAAGCCTCTCATAAACAATTCGAGATGTACGTACTGTACACAATACTTAATCATCCACAATACTGTACCGTGCATCACCACGCCCCTAGCATGACGTGATGTGAACTTCACCAAGGTTCCGGGACATGCATATGAAGCCTGACCAGTGGCGTAGCTAGGTATCAAGGGGGCGGGGGCACCTGGAGGGGCACTAGGCAAGCAGAGCTCAGTGGCATTCAGCATGTAGGGGCTGATGCCACATAGAAGGGCATTAGGGTATATTCTAAGATCAGATCAGTGGTGGGTATTAGAGCATTACTTATACAAAATAATTCAGCCACGACCAGTGGGGGGGCACGCCCCCCCATCCATCCATCATCCTCTTCCCTCGATTCTATACACACGGCTGGCTTACAGCAACACAAGAAACACTGTGGCGTCAGCTGCACACCCTGGCACAGATGAGCCATCACGTGATAGGATGGAAGAGCATGACTTGCTGTATCTTAGTAATAATGATACAAATATTCCAGCCGAATTTTTTTAAAGGAGAATAGAAAATTTTCCATGCTTCCCATACATTAAAATTAATGATTTAGAAGGAAATTCCCCTAATTTCAAACAGGTATAAAATATATGACAAATTTTTACGAGCATAGACTTTATGAAAATACATTTTATCCAGGTACTGATTTTCACATGATGTTGATTATTTACCAACAACAAGAGTGAAAGCTAAACTTAAAACATAATTTACATGAGACCTTTTCATATAAACCAAAAAATAGCCCGGTATGGTAAATACAAAATACCTAAATATATACAGTAGTGCAAATACATATTGTGCATTTCTCAGTTGCAATTTTGACAACCCATCATTAGTTCCCACTTTCCTTGATTACCCTTCAGATGTTTACCAGCCAGGCAAGCTGCACTTTAGGTACGTACATGATGTAACTTGTCTTTGTGACTAACATGATGATGATGATTCTAAATTAAACGACTAATGTAAGAGCAGTTCCGAATATAACCAAAAAGTGCAGATTAAACACAAAACAAAATATCCTGCTATGCCTGGAAGACATTGTTGTGGCTGCATTTCAACAAAACCCATCCATCAAAAGATACAGAAAGACATATTGATTGTAATGCCAAAAAAGGGGGAATTGATTGATTGATTTAATGCCTAAAAAGGTGAATGTGCCAGACATCAGAGGTCATAATATGGCACAGCATATAAAGGGGAGGGGTTAAAGAATAATAGTGAAACGATGAGGGAAGGGGAAAGAACGGAATGTTACAGCAGGATGGTTAGATCAGATGTAGGATGTGGATTTGTTGGAGGAAGGAGGTTAAATTTTCCAGGGTGAAGGAGGGGGATTCCGGGAGAATGTCCGCAAGACAGGGAGGTCGGGAAAGAGGACAAATGAGGGAAGGAACTGGAACGGGCAGGAGTAAGATGGGGGCAGGATATTAGGACATGTTGGACAGTGAGAGGAACTTGACAGGGTGTGCACAGCACAAGGTTGGGGTGGAGCGTGACATGAGATAGGAGTGTGTGAGGTTGGTATGGCCTATGCGTAAGCGTGCGAGAGCAGTCTCCCAACGTCTATTAGAGTGGTAAGGATTTGACCATGGAGAGATAGAGGGTTTGATCAGGCGAAGTTTATTGGCAGAGAAAGTGGTCCAGGAGGATTGCCAGCGGTCGAATAGGAAAGATTTAAAGGAAGGGTAGTAGTCAGAGGCTGGCAAGTTTGAGAAACGGGGGCATTGGGACATAGTGGCCGAGCACGCCAAAGAATCAACGCGTTCGTTGCCCGAGATACCCACGTGACTCGGTACCCAGCAGAAGCAAATTGTTTTGTGACGTATGGATAGTCGGAATAACCAGTCTAAGATCTCCCAAATAGGGGGAAATGTGCCTGACATCAGAGGTCATATGGCACTAAGGCAAAGCATAAAAAAGGGGGAGGGGTTATAGAGAACGTGAAACGGTGAGGGAAGGGGAAAGGAATGGATTGTTACAGCAGGATGGTTAGATCAAGTGAAGGATGATGTGTCATTGTTGGAGGAAGATTAAAATACAGAAAGAAGGGAAGCAGTAAACCAAAAAGGCAGAATGACTGATGTAACAGCTGTTCCATCACTGTGATATAATGAACAGCAGTTTGCTAAGACTTCTACACCATATGAAAGGACAAATTCTAACCATCCCGGCCTTGAATCCTTCCAATATTTTCTTATCCAAAAGGCACTTTGAAGAATCCCTCAACACAGCAATGAAAGCTTCCTGGTCATGATGAGGTCTGACAAGGCACAGGAGTTTGGCTTGACAGATGAATACGACAGTTTTATATCTTAAAGACATTATAAGAAGTCAATCAATCATCATCAATAAGACTTCATGATTTCTGCAGAATTCAGAACTACGGGACCATAATGGAAGTAGCACTACACCAAATAGGGAGATTCCATAAACTTGCCTTCAAAAGACTGAACCTAAGAACTCCACAAGACCAAGTTTACCTTCAAGAATAGTCCTGAATAATTTGCAATCCACTGCAAAAGCTTGGTTGTGTCTAACCCCTTGAGGCCCAGAATGTAATTTCCATTGTAATTTGGCTACCATTATACAATTTTTACTGAATATTAGCAATATTTTATAAATATGATCTGTTTAGTATCCTTTTCGAATAACTAATTTGGTATATTCAGTTACTTTTCGTAATTCTATGACTAACAGACGATTTTTTCATAGGAAAGGAAAGATCTGGGCGTGAAGGGGTTAAACCAAACTTCTGTATATGGAATGTGTGACCTGAAAAGGTAGTCACAACAAATACATTTAAACATAGTATGATTTGCCAATCAAATTCATGCAATCAATATACACACCAAAATATTAATCTAAACCTTACCAACTAACTTGTTCTTACTTAAACGTATTCAAGTGGCTTTCTAATTGTATGTACAGTTAATTCATAAGTGCCGATTTTATTCTAACAAATACAAACTGAGAATATATTTTCAGAACTAGTAAGTGACAGAAAATTACGTTTAACAGAATTGTGCCTAAATTAAGAAAAAAGAAAAAACTTTTGAGACCCTAAGGGTAACTTTGTTCATTATTAGTTTCTAAAACATAAAAAAAAAAAAAAGAGGTTCTAGAAATTCCATATTCCTTTCTCAATAGTAGGCAATCAATGATGTTTATGACAAATAATTGAGGATAAATTGTAACTTAAAACATCCTAAGGGACAGAAGAAAAATAACTCACTGCTGTGAATACAAATACCGAGCATAAATGAGACAAGGTGAAGACGTGAAGTGTGGGAGTGTACCATTAGTGACCGGCTGTGATTAGGAGGCTCAAGGCAGGACCCGACAATTGATGGATTAAAATTTTGGAGTTTTTAATAACTACTCTACTAGATTTTTAAAGGGGCTTTTCATGTTAGTAAACCTTCCATCATAGATATGGATATGCCAGAGAAATCACAGTCAAGACAGAAAAGGTGACATCAAATTCTCACAGAGAACATAATATAAATGAAAATAAAACTAAAATAATGTTACTGATATAAGATGAAGGAATCCCAAACCATTCTATGCAGCTGTGAGATCATTAAAAGTAAAGATGGGGGCATACACTAAGCTGCACGTGGCCTCGGTGCTCATCTCCGTGGCATTAGCCCTTGAGCCTGTGGTGGGTGATGGGGCTAGTGTGACATCCAGGTTACCACAGTCCCCAGGTACCCATTTATCGACCATCACCAAAAGAAAGGATGAACAGCTGGGTGAGCTGCACACCGACTGCCCTGGCTGGAATTCAAACCCGGGCCCATGGATTCGTAGCTACGCGCGCTAGCCACTACACCACGGAGGCGCTTAGCTGAGATAATAAGCCATTGTGAAATTCAATGATAAAAGTATAAAGAACTGAAGGAGTTTCCTCAAAGACCTATCATAAGAGAGCACAGAGGGAAGTTAAGGTGGAATCAGTATGTGGTAACAAAAGAATGGGGTCAAGTAATTCTGTCGAGATATAAAAATGCACGAGTGTTAACATTATACTTGCATCCTACTCGGCCTCTATGACATTATGAAGTACCGCAATGAATGAAAATGAGTAGTACAACTTTAGCCTTCATGATATTGTGTAAGAAGTGAAGGTGAATTACTGTCCAGAACCAAGCCCAGGATGCCTCATTGTTCCATTCTGTGGTCTAGACCGCTACTACTCACTATTCAATAGTATGTAAATGATAAATAAGTGAGAGCAAAATACTAATCATAATTGATGATACATAAAAACAATGATTCCCTATTTCATTTAAAGAACAAAAATACATAAATTAATGAGTAATGTTGGATCCAATACATTAAATTAAAGTTTTGCATAACTGGCTACATGCACTGGGTTATGGCTCTGTGCACGGGGTTAGGAAAAATATGAACTGAAAGTTAAAATCTTTTACCATATGCCATGCCACAAATAGTGCCAAACAGATGGTGATAAAAAATAAACTGAAATGACAGAAAAGTAAAAAGAAAATTGCATACATCTGCTCTTGGATATTCAATCTTAAATCTTTACAAAAGAAATTCTCAAAAATATTTTATAATGTATTATATTCTACTGATTTCACTGATATGGCTTGAAAGACAAACTTAAACTTTTGTCTCAACAAGTCAGGGATGAGCTATGCTGATGAACACTCGCCATCAAACATGCATGCCTTGTCCATCTGCTTGTCCTCTCAGCAAACAAATTAAAACTATCATTCTTTCCTATATATGGCAAGATTTCTATAAAAACACAGAAAAATGCATGGAAACCTGGCATTCATTAGAGGCGATGGGAAAGACAGACTTTGTAAGGCAATAACCAGCATAATAATGATATACTGTTACGTGTGTATAAGAATATAAAATTAAGTCACTTCATAAAAGCTTAAACATATTAAAACATACATGCAGACCCTCTCTATAAGGCAGCCTTATCAACTGCCCTTACGTAAGAGATGAGGTTTCTCCCATGCAATATCTCAAGGGTGGTGTGCATTGTGTTTGTTTATAGTGGGGAAAAAATGGCATATAAGATTTACCTAAATTTGCTTTAAAAAATAGATGAAGTTTGTTCATGAGGGTGAATCACAATCAAACTTGTTTTCCACAACGCCTGACAAGTACTTGTTATACTCTAACATATGGTAGCAATTTTTATGGTACCAATATTTCTATATCCAATATTAAGGAACATATTTTGGCCTTTAGGCACACATTGCAGGCGGTGCTGTCACAGTGCTTGTTCTGCTTCTCAATTGAAATCAATGAGAACAAACATTACTTCTGTGGTCACTTTTTCCCCATAAACAATAAGCAGCTTGAAGATAACATGAATATAAATCCTTACAATGCATCAAATGAGTTAACCTGAAGCTGAAAAAGCCTTAGATATTGCTAGATGTGGTAGAGATGGTCTATAATCCTGATGGACTATTTTCATATAAACCTTCATCATAAACATTTCAGCAACTGTTATGGTCAATAGAGATCAAAATATTCTCAAGTGCCCCTTTCCCCATTACTATTTGGGTGGTGGGAGAGGTTGCCTTGCGCTGCCTCACTCCACCATCAGCAGGCTGTCCTCCACCTCACTCCACCATCAGCAGGCTGTCCTCCACCTCACTCCACCATCAGCAGGCTGTCCTCCACCTCACACCACCATCAGCAGGCTGTCCTCCACCTCACACCACCATCAGCAGGCTGTCCTCCACCTCACACCACCATCAGCAGGCTGTCCTCCACCTCACTGAAGTGGTTGTTGAGGCGCGAGGCCCAGTCCTCCACGGAGGCGTCCTGGGAATAATGCACAGGGTTAGGATATAAACATGTAACACTATTCATTATTCTTTACATTCGCTGACATTGTCATGGCTTAGCTGGTGAAATAAACAATGGCTTACATGTCTAAGCTATGGTTCTCTATACTACTAAGGTAACAGTAAAACTCTGAGATATCTTGCTATGTCTTTGCTTGAAACAAACAATAAAGCTATATCTCAGCGTGAGATAAACCCGTTACAAGTTTGAGCCACGTCAAACATCACACTTTTTTTGTTTACCTTTAGCGTCTGTAGGCATTCAGTGACATATCACTATAAAGTAATGAGCTCCCGAGGTCTGAATTGTGCATAACTACTACCAAATATTAGGCATCCAGTATTTTTTTATTTTTTTTATTTGTGCCTATAGCGCCTGTAGGCAGTGGTGACCCAGGGCTCGGATGGTAGGCTCTGGAGGTTTCACTTGAGGGCTCTGATGGTTGGTCCTCGCCCGTGGTGGCGCAGGCAGGATTTTTATAGTGACGCCTGTAGGGGCTCATGCCGCCCCCGTGTCCTCCGATGCACTCGCAATCGAAGGTAGAGTTGATGGGCAGGTCATGTGGGTGTTCTTAGGCCACTAGACGGTGCAGAAAGGTTTTGGTTTTCTTCGGGGATCGAACTCGGGTCACCGAGAACGCCAGTCGGCGACGCTAACCACTCCACTACCGCCTCCCCAAACCATTACCATTTACTCAGGTAATTGTTGTCTCTGGATTGAAATCAGACCAAACCCTCAACTAACAGGTGACACATATGTGTGTGCATCAAGGGAACAAGGGGTGACACAGCGGCTCTTCCCACGTATCCCCACCTTCAATCAAATAGAAGCATAAGGGAACCATTTTGAGCATGAGTTTCCATCACTTAACCCTTTCCGCACCGTCACGTACGTACACGTATACGGGATGAGCGTACATGTATATGTAAAATAAGCCGTCACGTATCCATATACGTGATTAATTAAAAGGAATACTGTAAGTCGGTTTTGTTGCTTAGAGATGTATTTATGTTACTGTATGTCGCACTGGGGATACTGGAAGCTCCGCCCAACTCCACCAGCAGCTAATCAGAGACCGTAACGTCACGGTGTCTCGACTAATAGGAAGGAGATTTACCCAAGGGACGTCAGTCGTGCTTCTGCCGTCGTGCACCAAGGAAGGATATACTGCTTTGTGTCTCCGTGGCTTAGCCATCTTGGATCTGCTTATATTTCATGCGTTTTTCACCATGGAGGCTGATACAGAGTCCACTTCCGGTTCAGAATACCTGCCAGGTGACTCTGATCGTGAGAACAGTGATCTAGAACTAGATGATGATAGTGAAGATGAAATATTGGCCGACAACGAGGCTGTTGTTGATGCAGGGTGGTCTTTCATATCCGACATCTTTGAAGACGCTAGACTAGACGCTGTGCCAGCATTCAGTGGTCACGTCACCGGGGAGATTCGTGCGTCCGTGCCCCATTTTCCCTCCCCAAGAGAGGCGTTTTGTCACTTTTTTGATGCGGAAGTGATAGATAAATTATGTTTGTGGATGAACTTATGGGCTGCTGAATATTTTACTAGTACAGGTAAAAGAAAAGTGAATTTAATTATATGACGGCCTGTCAAAGGGGATGAAATGCACGTGTTCATTAGCTTGTTGATGGTGATGGGGGTTATGAAATTACCGAGGATGTATATGTATTGGTCACATACTGTGCAGGTTGGAGGCCCCAGTATATTTTGCAAGGATGTGATGGGTAGAGGCAGATTTCTCAGCTTGCTGAAATTCCTCCGCTTTTCCTCATCTGGCGCCGTGGACAAGAAGCACCCCAAGACCCGGATTGAGCCTTACCTGGGACTACTACGTGACCGCAGCAGAAATGTGATGGTGCCTGGGAGGGATATTGCTATTGATGAGGCCCTCCTATTGTGGAAAGGACGACTTGGGTTCAAACAATTTATTAGAACCAAAAGATCGAGGTTTGGCATCAAGGTCTTCATTCTTTGCCCCTCTCACGACACCTGGAGTGGATATTCCTGGAATTTTGAGGTGTACTA
Source organism: Chionoecetes opilio (assembly GCA_016584305.1). Taxonomy (NCBI): domain Eukaryota; kingdom Metazoa; phylum Arthropoda; class Malacostraca; order Decapoda; family Majidae; genus Chionoecetes; species Chionoecetes opilio. The sequence goes on along the minus strand of JACEEZ010003946.1, from coordinate 88,018 downwards.
TGGGAAGAATAGCGATTTCAACTTGGACAACCCAGCTGCTTCTCACCTATCCATCTCAGAGGTCATTTTGGCACACCTTATGAAGGATCTCTTTGACTCGGGACGACACGTCGTGACTGATAATTGGTACAAGAGTGTGAGGCTCGGTGACTATCTACAGACAAGAGATACGGCGATGACAGGTGTTATACGGAGCGGGAGAGGACCCCCCCAAGAAACCGATGGATGAGAAACTAGACAAGCACAAATCAGTATTTGCTAGGAAAGGCAACAGTCTGCTCGTCAAGTATCAAGATAAGAAGGAGGTGACAGTACTTACTACTATGTATAATGCAGGACTTGTGGAGAAAAGTAAGACATTCTTCGGGGATAGAACAGCGTTCTTCAACAACCTCTACACATTGATCGCTACAACACTCTCATGGGGAGTGTGGACATGAAAGACCAGCTTCTCGAACCGTATGCGTATGAAAAAAAAAAGTCTGGCCTGGTTCAAGAAACTTGGAATACATTTAATTTTCCATATCCTTTTGAACTCTTTTCTGGTGTACCGTAATCAGACAAAGTATAAGGCTGATTTTTTGAAGTCCATCATCTGGGTCAGTGAAGAACTGTGGTGTAAGCACAGCGATGGTGCCAGAGCTCTACATGGTGAAGAAAAAGAAAGAAAATTACAAAGACCAACCAAAAAAATGGCAAAAGAGGAGCTGGTCCGTGCCTGGGTTCGCCGTCAACCAAGGAAATGGAAGATGTGCCGAGTGTGTTATAAAGAGTCGGGTAAACGGAAGGACACTGTATACTGCTGCCTTGGGTGTCCTGGGGAACCAGATCTGTGTTCCCTTGAGCACTTCACTTCCTGGCACCGGGACATACAAAGCCAGGTACAAGTGGGGCGTCTTCACGCAAGAAACGATCCCAGCAATAAACTCCTTCATATTCATCACTCAAGCAAAAAAAAAGACATATTTATGGTGAGTACGGAACTTTCATAACTATACTACTACTACTCTATACTGTTTTCCTAACTATTCTACTATTATTATTATTATTATTATATTATTATCATCATTATTATTATTTATGTGTATCTAGTAGGGAACATTGATAACTACAACTACTATTACTTCTAATACTACTATCCTGTTGTACCTAACTACTCTACTATAAAAATTTATGGGTATTTGGCAAGGTTTAGTGGGTGGATACTCAGCGGGGGAGGGAGTGGGCGGGAGCGGTATAGAGGCCTAATGAGCGGGGCGGCGCGCGGTGCGGAAAGGGTTAATGGCGTAGAGTAAGGGGCCATCTGATAGAAGTTTTTAAGTGGATAAAGGGATACAATATAGGCTATGTAGGAAAAGTTCTTATGGTTAGTAAGCAGGGTAGAACGAGAAGTAACGGATTCAAGCTGGAAAAGCGTAGATTTAAAAAGGAAATTGGGAGAAACTGGTTCACAAATAGGGTGGTGAATGACTGGAATGGACTAAGTCGTCAGGTGGTCAATGCGGAGTCTATTGGGGTCTTTAAAAGGAGTCTGGATAGATTCATGGATGGGGAAGAGAGGTGGATATAGGTAGAGTTAGGTAACAGGAACTACCTCGTGTAGGTCTCACGGCCTCTTGTAGCTTTCTTACTTTCTTATGTTCTATGTTCTTATGAGTTCCTCACTATTTCCTTTCCCAATTGGTAGATGGCTAGCGACATGGATGGAAATTTTTGACCTTATGTGTTAATAAATGAAGGCCAGTTACCTCCACCCCAGACAAGTGCCAAAACAAAGTCGCAAAGGCTGTCTCAAGGTGCTGCAGAGGAAACATTTATGCATGGATACATACATAGGAGTGGGACAGACAAAGCTACACTCAGGTCAGCAGTAGCCACAGCCACAACCAGTCACATAGACACACACTGGCAAACTTCTTTCTTCTTCTTTCTGTTTAACGTCAGATTTTCCCATATCTTATGAGGAAATAGCCGATGATACGCTGGCAGACATTAGATTTAATTTAGTATAATTCTTCTTCTACTAATGGCTAAACTATCACAACTACAATTCAAACAAAAACACCACCTTGAAATATAAAAATAAACTCCTGTAGTGGTTTGTTTTGAAAAATTTAGGTTCAAGATTTGAGAAAATATGAGTGGAAAGAAGAATAAAAAAGACTGACTCGCCAACACACCCATCAGTCAGGAACTAAATGGAGTTTCCTGTAACTTATTGGGGAGGCGGTAGCAGAGTGGTCAGCGTCTCCGAGTGGCGTTCTCGGTGACCCGAGTTCGATCCCCGACGAAAACCTAAATCTTTCTACACCGTTGAGTGGCCTAAGAACACCCACATGCTACCCATTAACTCTACCTTCGATTGTGAGTGCATCGGAGGACACGGGGGGGGGGGGGGGGGGGGGCCATGAGCCTCTAATAATAGGCGTCACTATAAAAATCCTGCCTGTGCCACCACGGGCGCGGGCCAACGATCACAGCCCTCAATTGAACCTTCAGAGCCTACCATCCGAACCCTGGGTCACCACTGCCTACAGGTGCTATAGGCACAAATGTGAAAAAAAACTTACATAAACAACCGTTTTCTTCTTTTTAGATGTGTTTGCAGCAGCTTTCTTAGATTTGTCCTCTGTTGGCTTCGCTGACTTCTTCTTGTCCTTTTTCTTGGTCACCTTGGTGGGCTTTTTACGACTCTTGGCTTGAGGCTTCACCACTCCCTCCTCTTCATCCTGTAAAGCAGAGTAATATTATAGCACAGAATACAAATGGTGCCCTGTGCAGTGTGCAATGGGCCACACAACACAAATGACAACACAAGGCACAGTACACTACATGACTGATTGATTGTAATGCCAAAAAAGGGGAAATGCGCCAGACATCAGAGGTCATATGGCACTATGGCAAAGCATAAAAAAAGGGAGGGGTTGGAGAGAGAGTGAAACGGTGAGGGAAGAAGAGAGGAACGGGATGTTACAGCTGGATGGTTAAACACAAGACAAATGGCAACACAAAGCAACACAGTACATCCCAGCATGAGCTTGGTGATGACAGACTCTGCATCCATCAGGTTGCTTCATCGGTGAAAACTTGGCAGATTTTACTGGCTGTGAATTCAATATAGGGTAAACTGAATTTCCATAAAAACATTATATAAAATAACCAGATGAATATATGAATACACCAAATGATAAGATAAAAGAAAGACAAGTAAATTATATGGTGGATTATCTCAACATTCATCTTCTATTATTCTGCCATATTCTTTCCATCTTTTTTTTTTACATCACAAAGGACTGGCCAAGGGCACAACAAAAAGAGGTAACACAAAGCCCGCTTAGTTGCCAGTCCCTATAAGGAAGACAGTAAGAGAATAAAAAAAGGGTGGTGGGCCAATTTAGTTCGGGAGATGTCTTGTTACTCTTCTCTTGAAAAGATTTAAGTCGTAGGAAAGTGGAAAAATAGAAACAGGAATAGAAACAAGCTGGAACTCGCAGCGAGCGAAGCGAGCTGCGAGTTCCAGAGTTTACCAGTGAAAGGGATGAAAGAGTAAAGATACTGATTAGCTCTTGCATTAGGAAGATGGACAGAATAGGGATGAGAATGAGTAGAAAGTCTTCTGTAGCGAGGCCGCAGGAGTGGGGGAGGCATGCAGTTAGCAAGTTCAGAAGAGCAGTGAGCATGAAAATAACGGTAGAAGAGAGCAAGAGAAGCAACATTGCGGCAGTGATTTAAAGATTGAAGACAGTCAGTCAGGGGAGGGGAGTTGATGAGACGAAAAGCTTTTGACTCAACCCAGTTTAGGAGAGCTGTATGAGTGGATCCTCCCCAAACATGTGCGACATACTCCATACATGGGCGGATAAGGCCCCTGTAGAGAGCAAGCAACTGGGAGGGAGAAATAAAGGATGCAGACGCCACAGGGCACCTAACTTCTTAGAAGCTGTTTTAGCAAGAGATGAGATGTGGGATTCCAGCAGTTCAGATTTTTAGTAAAGGATAGTCCAAGAATGTTCATTGTAGAAGGAGATAGTTGAGTGTCATTGAAGAAGAGGGGATAGTCATCTGGTAGGTTTTGTCGAGTAGATAGGTGAAGAAATTGTTTTTTTGAGACTTTGAACAAAACAAGGTTTGCTTTGCCCCAATCAGAAATTATAGAAAGATCAGAAGTTAGGCGCTCGGTGGCATCCGTGAATCACTCAGTTCCTGTTGAGTTGAGTTGGACGTCTAATAAACGACGTTGAAAAATGCAGGGTAGAATCATCAGCGTAGGAGTGGATAGGACTTTGAGTTAGACTTAGAAGATCATTAATGAATAATAGAAAGAGAGTGGGTGATAGGACAGAACCCTGGGGAACACCACTATTGATAGACTTAGGAGAAGAACAATGTCCGTCTACAGTAGCTGCAATAGAACGGTTTGAAAGGAAACTTAAGATGAAGGTACAGAGAGAAGGATAGAAACCGAATGAGGGTAGTTTGGAAATTAAAGATTTGTGCCAGACTCTATCAAAAGCTTTTGATATGTCAAGTCATGCTCTCATGTACCCCCAACACAGTCCCTTGGCCTTCACAATCCTATTTCCCTAGCAGTTTCAGTTCCTTGTGGTTTTACACCTGAAATAAATAGATTTGTAACATGTTTCAATATTCCCTTTGTCATAAAATATAGTTTATAACAATGAGCAAGTGATTAGCATCAGGATCATGGAGCTATAAGGGGTGGAGAGGCCATCCCCCACACACGGTGGGCTGAGAAGTGAAGCCAGTATTAGAACTAAGTCTCATGGGAGCCATCAGCCGCCATACTGGCTCAGGTAGGGTGGGCGTGCCGGGTATTTCCTCCCACGATAAGCTCGTCTGACCAAGGCGATGCCTTCATAAGATATGTGTATGTGTATGGCTGTGTGTATGTCAGTATACTATGTACTATACGTGAGTTTCGACAGGGGATGCTTGCAGCCTATGTTGATCTCAAGAAGGCGTTTGACTCAGTGCATCGTGAGTCACTCTGGGATCTTCTGCGACTTCGAGGGATTCCTGCAAGGACTATTGGTTTGATAACTGGTTTGTATTCTGGGACTGAGAGTGCTGTGAAGTGTGGGGCAGGTGTATCCAGCTTCTTTCCTGTGAATACAGGAGTGAGGCAAGGGTGCGTCCTTGCCCCATCACTTTTCAATGCTTGTATGGACTGGGTATTGGACAAGGTTGTAGATCAAAGTGATTGCGGAGCATCCGTCGGCAACACCAAGATCACTGATCTTGTTTTTGCCGATGATGCAGTAATCTTTGCTGAGTCGCTGGAGGTCCTGGTGATGGCTCTCGAGGCGCTGCACGAGGAGGCAAAGCCTTTGGGACTTGAGGTCTCCTGGCTCAAGACCAAGGTCCAGGTGTTTGGAGACTTACTAGATGAAGCAGTACAATCTGTTCATGCGTGTGGCGAAGACATTGAGATCTTGGAAAGTTTTACATACCTTGGTAGCGCAGTCCATAATGACGGCGGGTCGCGTCAAGAAGTCTTACGGCGGATTGGCATAGCCCACGGTGTTATGGACTCGCTCCGCGGGAGTACTTGGCATTGTCGGTACCTGTGCAGGAGGACAAAGATCCGGATCTTCAAATCGCTTGTGATCCCTGTCTTACTCTATGGTTGTGAGACATGGACACTAAATAGTGACTTGAAGAGACGAATCAATGCCTTTGGTAATAAGTGTCTTCGCAGAATCATGGGGTATCGCTGGGATGATTACGTGTCAAATCAGCGATTGCACCGTGAGACTGAATCGAGGCCTATTACCTGCATAGTCCGTCAGCGCCAACTTCGGCTATATGGGCATGTGGCACGGTACCCTGAAACCGATCCCTCCCATCGGATTGTATCTGTAAGAGACAATCCAGCATGGAGGAGGCCAAGGGGGCGCCCACAAGGCTCGTGGCTGGGGCAAGTTGATGTTTCTTGTCGAGAGCTGCTTGGTATGGGAAAGGAGCCTGCATGGGAACTCGCGCGTGGTGACCCCCAGGAGTGGCGTCGTAGGGTGGGCGAGGCGACGCGCCCCCCGGCGTATGCCCCCAATGATTGATTGATATGTACTATGTAGCTGTGTTTGTGTTGTTGATCTGTGGGACTGTTTGTAGGTACTGTACATATTGTTTTGAAGCTTTGTACTCTGTTTAACTGTTCCACTGCATATGCCTTCTGGCGACATAAAGTTATTAAAATAATAATGATAATTATTATTATTATTACTCATAATTATGATAATTAATGATAATTATTATCATTATTATTACTCGCACTTACCCATAACAACTAAGGTATCTAACTATATGCTGTTCAAAAACTTGCATGGTACAGTACCAAACAAATGTCAGCTACCTACACATTGCAACAAATGACAAAGATAATCATATTCACATGTGATCCGCATGGCTATGAGAGGAGAGTGAATGCCAGACCATCAACATAAAACACAATCACCATTATTTTGTCCATGGTGTTAGATTGTTTTTGTAGCATAAATTTCACAGGTCGTAGAAAAAAAAAAAATGTGCAAAGAAATTATTCAAACAAATCATGCTGTAGTTACAAATATCTTGAGTATAATAAATAAATACATATTGTGATCTTACATTCTCTGTTTCCTCCTCCGTGTCAGCATATCCCCCATACGTCTCAATGAACTTCCTCCTCGACTTGAGCAGCGCGCTGCGGTCGTAGGACCTTCTTGGTGCCTGTCACAAGAGCGATTGATGAGCAATTTTTCAGCAGGTTATATATCAATCCTCATCTGGAGAACAAGATGAGGGGGGAACAAATGTGTAACCTTAACAACTCCTGAGAAAAAAAGAAAATATAGATGTTCCATACTATAGATGTTACTTGAGAGAGAGAGAGAGAGAGAGAGAGAGAGAGAGAGAGAGAGAGAGAGAGAGAGAGAGAGAGAGAGAGAGAGAGAGAGAGAGAGAGAGAGAGAGAGAGAGAGAGAGAGAGAGAGCGAGAGAGCGAGAGAGAGAGAGAGAGAGAGAGAGAGAGAGAGAGAGAGAGAGAGAGAATCGACGTACCTTACTATAGATGTTACATTAAAGAGAAAGAAAGAAAATAGACATACCATACTGTAGATGTTACATGAGAGAAATAAAACACAGGCTATATTTCCAGTACTAACCTTGGCAAAGTGCTTTTCATGTGATGTACTTGGGCCCGACACAGAAGACACCAGTGAGACGCTGCTGAGATGAGATGCTTCACTCACAGCCTTGTCTTCCTTCTCCATCACATCATTCTCATCAAACAACATCGACACATCAGCTTCCTTCACTCTGCTATCAGCATTACCTTCTTTGTCTCGAGGGGTTACCTTTCCTCGTCTTGGCCTGAGGTTTTGTTTACCCGCGGTTGGTACGGTGAATGATTCTATTTTGGACTGGGAATGATGTGAAGTGGCTGTCATGTAGGCTGTGGATCGTCTCCGAGTCGCCATGTTTGCGGATCGGCTGGTGGATGCTGCGGTGCGGTTACCCTGAGATATCATACTTGCGGATCGGTTGGTGGATGCTGCGGTGCGGTTACCATGAGATATCATACTTGCGGATCGGCTGGTGGAGGCTGCGGTGCGATTACCCTGAGATATCATACTTGCGGATCGGCTGGTGGAGGCTGCGGTGCGGTTACCTTGAGCCACCATGCTGGAGGATCGGCTGGTGGAGGCTGCAGTGCGGTTACCTGGCCGCAGCGAGCCCCACGAGAACCTGGAGGGAAGGTTGTCCGGGTGTACCTCTGCGTCTGTCATGATGTCTGAAGTGCCCGTGACTTCCAGCGCATGCCGTACTCTGGACTGCTGGACGGGAGATATGTTCAGCTCACTCTCCTCCTCTAGGTCATCATCAAAACCAAAGCACTGGGCTATGCTGTCATTGGCTGCCGCTGCTTCTTTGGCTGCAGGTTCCATATTTTCCATCCTTGGAGTAGAAGACCCTCCTATGAATTTGGAAATATGCTTAGATAAGGCTGGAGTAGGTAATGCACTCACTGATGTCATGGGGACCACTTCATTACTTTTTCTATTATTATCAGGGATGACAAATGAGCTTCTGGTTTCTTCCTCAAATCCATAGAAGACATCAGCAGCGTCATCATTTGAACCCTCAAATTCAAATCCTGAAAAATCATCCTCGACAGATCCCTCATCTCTGATACTTGACATGTTACTGGGGACAGACGTTTCATTGCCAGCATCACTTGCAGAATTATCACAAGAGCTGGCAGATGTAGGTTTCTTATTGACAGAGACTGATGAGGAACTAAGGAATGGCATGCCCTTAGATGCAGTGCCCTGCCAAGACAGATCTGTCGTGAGAAACTTGAACTTGGTGGTTGGTTTAATCTTTTTCTTCACCTGTTTCCTTGGCTTTGTTACTCTCTTCTTCTTAACATCTTTTTGACCTTTTTGCGGACTAGTAGGAAATTCATAGGTGTCGTTCGTTCTGAATGATTTACGTTTCCCGGGGGTTATTTTGATGCTTTTGACAGAGGCCCACACAGGGGGTTTGGATCTTGCTTGAGGCACTCCTTGTGAGGCTGAGCTGGTACATGGTTCTATAGCCTGGGATTTTCCTGGGAGCTTGCTGGACGATCTGTTGGTTTTATCAACTTTTACTGATGGTACACGTCCAGTAGTTCTTTTAGCCGTGATCTTGGGAGTTTCGTCACACTTTTCAACATTAGATTTTTTGGCACCCAGATTTTTGTCGGGTTGGTTCGCCCTCCTCACACTTCTAGTCGAGACTGCCATCTTTACTGTTCCATCACACTTCTCAACATTAGGTTTCTTTACACTTTCACTTCCATCCTGCTGGCTTGATTTCCTTTTCACTCTCCTGCAGGGCACAGTAGTTTCTTTGTCTGGTCTGGCATTGTTGCTTTGAATACTAATAGCTTTCTGTTTGGTAGCAACAGGAGCCTTGTCATCAGCACTCTCATTCACTTCTTTACCTGATTTTGCGGTACCATTGCTTAGTTGTGCTGCTGGAGAAATGGTTTTAAGACTTCTACCACCAGTAACTTTTTGTGGCTTTGGTTGAGGATTTGTTTCCTTTTTGCCAGCCTGTAGTGAGGATCCTCCCCCCTTGTTAGGCTTACTGGGTTCAGGCATAATGGTGGCTTCAGTTTGTTTCATATTTTGCTGCCTTTTCCTGGGTGCCTGGAGTACGTTCTCTACATCCTTAAAATATTTGGAGGCAATTTTTTGTCTTTTGGACTTCCTTACAGTTGCTTGAGCTGTATCTGTATCCAAAACATTTTCTTTGTCAGGGACCACGCTCCTTTTACTCACTACGTGTTTCTTTCTGCCTTCATTTACCTCTTTTTCTTTCTTGGGAGTGTTCATATTCATCCTTTCTTGCAGTGGAGATACCTTGTTTTCCTGGCTGCTGCTTCCTATCCTCAAGGGAGCTTTGTTTTCTATCCCTGATCCCTGACTACCAGTGCTTGGTTTGCTACACACATCAGTTATATTTTCTAGCCTTCTTTGTCCGAGAGGTCTTCTGACTCCTATGATGGGAGACGCAGATTCATGTAAGCTGATACAACTCTCCCTAATATTTTCTATTTGAAATTTCAATTCTTCAGCTGATGAGTGATCCTTCTTCCATGCAGATCTCGGCGACTGGTTAGCAGAGAGGACATTATGGAGGTTTTGTTTCCGTGCAGGCTGTCTTCCTTTAGGGGCAGGGATGCAGGGTGACTTTTTTGTTTTCTGTAACTGGATTCCACGGGCTTGTGAGGTGGTTCCTGTTGAAAGTTGGTGACTATTAATATAACACTTTAACCTACTATATTACATTTCTAAACATTATAACCATTATGAAATCTGTCCTTCAAATTCACTTAAAATTATGATAACTACCCACATATCTTTAGTAAACGATTAAGTAATGCAACCCGTACTTTTTCTAGGGCTACAACTAGTCACTTTATCTTGTTCATCCTCCCTTTCGGGGTTGATAAACATGTACCTGGGAAAACCTGGGGAAGGTAACTGTGGTATGGATGTCACACTAGCCCAGTGTCCCGGGGTAACGGGTTGTCACCCACAGCAGGCTCAAAGGCTAATGCAATGGAGATGAGCACTGAGGCCATGCACAGCATAGTGTATGCCCCCATCTTTACCATTGCTTGTAAAGATTCACATTGTGAAATAATGTTTGAAATTCTTGTATTAAAAAAACTTGACTCAAGGTTTGTGTTCAGCATGACCGACAACTCTAAATCAATCAATACGACCGCCGTATCTTTCGCTGCAGCTTAAAGGGGTACAAGGTAAAAGGTATAAGTTAGTTTGGTTAGGTGGTTTGGCTTGCATCTGTGCACTGTGCTTTTGCCACCGTTGTATTCTTAAGTAATGTAATGTAATGATAATTAATCTATTAATGTAATGATTATAATTAATGTAATGATATAATAATAGAAAATGATTCATGCAGAAAGGCTAAGTAAAGAGCAATTGTGATCTAATACATAATCCCATACATTGTTGATATGGAATGATGGAAATGTGACGAGGGCAGAGAAAAATTTATCTTACTTTACCATCTTATTCCACAAAGATCCCAGGTAATATCATGTTTCCACTATGAGTTTAAGTATCTACATTGGGTAAAACTGCAGTTCAATACAATACATGGACATTGGTTATGTAACCTGACCTAACTGGGGAAGCTGTGTCCCCCTGACCCCCTGTGTGCTATTATTAATTTCCAACGGCTGATGTGAAGGTTAGATACTCTGCAAGTGGTCAGATCTACAAGTAGAGGACGGTTATGATTACAGTTTATGGAACTCTCATCTACCGGATTTCTCGTCCCATCGGCAAGTGTTCCAAAATTTCACGTCATCGAATGTTTCTATTTACTACGACAGTTCCAGTTCTTTAAATTACAGTACCCGATATATATATATATATATATAGCTAAATAAAACCCCACATCTAACCTAACCTAACCATTACTGGCAGAAATTACTTATTTTATAAACTTGAGGGAGATGGGGCAGTATACAAAAATATGGTAGTCATTACTTTTTTTTGCCGTTTCTTTAGCGGGCAATCTTACCACACCCGGTGGACTTGTGGCATCATTTTATAGTGTACGCCTGTATGTTTGTTTTTTTGTATGTGCAATAAATGTGTATTAATTCAGGTATGTGAGGTTAGGGCAGGTTAGGTTCTATTCACCAATTTTTCTTTTTTATTCACTTTTTTACCCACAGTTTCCCTGATCTTCATAGCCCTCCTCACTATCAGGGGGTCAAGATTGCCATGCTCATATTATGCTTATTATTCATCTGCACAACAAATAAGGCATCAAAACACTCAAGAGGAACTAAACAAAAATCAAATGGAAGAAAAAAAAATAGAACGGCAATAAAGATAACATTCACCGAAAATATAAAAATTTCCACCACAAATAAGAGCTAAATTAATTCATAACACATAAGAACTAAATAGAAAATGGTAAAAATGGACGAGGACTGCGCGGTCATTTTCTGAGACACTGACTAATTCTTCCTGGCCAAAAATTGGTGTTTTTTCAGATGGAGATATTTTTATTTTCCGGAAAGATGTAAAAAAAAAATGTTGTGTGTATTTTCATCACCAAATCCTAGGGTCACCGTTTCCATTAATAACAATGTATCTCCATCAGAAAAAACACTAAAACTTGGCCAGAAAATAATAGTCAGTGTCTCAGAAACCTGGGAAGTGACGGAATTGTACGAAAAAGTGTGCCCCGCCCCGCATTCACCAGCCGCCGAGTGGCCTGCTCTGCCCCACCCTGCCGTGAGGATTATTAGCCTAACCTAACAAAAAATATGGTATTATTCTAGTGTTTGCCCATACCTCCCCGTCTCCCCCAAAACAAGCTTGAAGACCTGGGCAAATGTGGGATATTTGGCTGGGGTACAACATATGCGTCGCAACCACATAGTTTTTGAGTTAGGGATGTTGTAAAAATTCCCTAGATCTAGGGAAAATGGATTGGATTTCTTTTAAGTCTAAAGACATATGAAGCTGACGATCCTCACAAACAGAATGATGAATGGTGTCGAGGCAATCTTAAGAGGTAAAGTAAAATTTTGTGATTACAGGAAGTTTCGACGGAATGCACTTTCGACGGTAGAAAATGGAGGTTTCGATTGTACCGTCGAAACTTCCAATATGTCTATCATAGAGTAAAACCTAAAGGTATTTTGTCATTGAGAAGATTAACCCCTTCACGCCCAGATCTTTCCTTTGCTTTATGAAATCGTCTGTTATTTGCCATAAAACTACGAAAAAGGAACTAAATAAACCAAATTAGCTAATGGACAAGGATATTAAACAGGTCATATCTCTATAATATTGCTTATGTTCATTAAAATCGTCGAATGGTGGTTATATTACATTGAAAATTACGTTCTGGGCCTCAAGGGGTTAATATAAAATACAAGGTTACTAGATCATTGCCCACCAAAATTGAAGTGAAAAGCCTATACAGCCAAGATCCCCCTATATCTTCGTTGTTTCCCACCCTAACGTGGTAACATCTATAAAACTTAGCTTGCCTATCATTAATATTGTATTTAATAAAATGAATTAGCGATAAAGACTAATAAACAATGAACAACAGTACTGTTTGTGCGGATTCACCCTCAGGCTAAGGCAGTGCCCTCCTGATGGTCACAGTTAGACTACAGAAAACAGTTTGTGGGCAAACCTGGGAATCCTGACTCTATATATTCTATTATATTCTTATTTACTTTGTAAGTGTCAAATGTTAAATATTGGTTACAAATATTCAATTTACAATTATATCAAATTTACAAAAAAAAAAATATTTATATCAACGATATGTTAAATTCTGCATGATGAAAGATCTAAAATATTATGAAGGGAATGAATGAGAGGGTTCGACGGCGCTGACTTGGAGGGTTCGACGATGCACTATATTGGAAGTTTTGACGGTGTCGTCGAAAACGCATTCCGTCGAACCTTCCTGTTACCAAATTTTGTTAGGTTACCGGGGGATCTAAGGGGCCCATTAGGTTAGATTAAACTAGGTTAGATTAGATTATCAGGGGATCGAGGGGGGCAGACCCTCCCGCTAGGTTAGGTTAAATTTGCTTAGGTTAGATTGTCGGGAGGTCAAAGGGGACGGAGTCCCCCGCTAGCAACTTAGGTTAAATTTTTCTAGATCTAGGGAATTTTTGCTCTCCTATATAACTCCAAAAATACTTGTTTCCAACGCATTATTTGCTCCCCACCCGAAATCCCCGCATTCCCATAGGTCCCCAAGCTTGTTTTGAGGACCTGTTGGAGAGTATGGGCAAACATAAAATTACCAAAAAGGCTATAGAAAACGTAAGTGGTAACGACGGTATCGACCGCGCAGTTCTCGTCCATTATAACCGAGAAAATAATGTTATCTTCGAAAAATGTGGTGTTCAATAATAAAATACTATTCATTCCTCCTTTTCATCTATTACAAGTGGAAATGTCGTTGAAAATTTCAACATCGGCGATTGTTCCACCGTCGGCGAGTTCTCGGTTGGTGTTTCAGCGAGATTTCGGTAGACGAGAGTACCAGGCACCATAATTACGTGCCTTGTATTGTATTATAGTGCAGTAGAACCCTACATTGTCTGGGGGGGGGGGGGGTAACAGTGCCCCAACAAAGGCTACGCGGCGTACAAGTTATGACATGAAACTCCGTGGTTCACCCAGCATCATGAAAACCCTCCTCTCGCCTCTCTTATTTACGGCTATCCCAACGCCCTACAGGACATCAATCACCTTCCACAACTGCTAGAGGTACTAGACATTAACGAGCAATGGCCTGTCTTACCTGATGCACGGTTTCTGGTCTTCATTGTGGCAATATAACACGGAGCCGCGGCCTGTGTTCAGTGTTTACCAAAATGTTCAAATGTTTTGGCGCAGCGGCGGCGGCGCATGCGCAGGACTCCTTATTTGTCTCGGCTCTAAATCAAACTTATAATGACATGGAAATAAGAAAAAACAACTGACAAAAAACAATTGCAACATAATAAACTAAGAATAAGTCACCTACAGTGATTGTCCTACCGCCTTTGACACTTCAAGCTTCGAGGTCAGACGACATATGCCAACTACCCGATCCGATCCGATGGTGTTTTGGGGTATAGCCTTATCAACGGCACCCCTCAGTGTTGGCCGAAGCCATCACCCCGGGAGGCGGGGCACAAACCCCCGGCTAACAACCTACTGACAGGAGCACTGCCAGTCTGGAGCAGTCATTGGCTGTGACTCTTGTGACGAGTCAATAAGGCCCGCCTCCTGCCCTCTCCCCCACGTACCCTCTCTCCCTTTCCTACTTCTCTTTCCCATTCCTCCCTCTCTCTCTCTTCTCTCTCTCTCTCTCTCTCTCTCTCTCTCTCTCTCTCTCTCTCTCTCTCTCTCTCTCTCTTCTATATATATATATATATATATATATATATATATATATATATATCTTTCTCTCTCTCCTCTCCATATCTCCCCCCCCCTCTCTCTCTCTCTCTCCCTCTGTGTGTGTGTGTGTGTTTTTTTTTCATAGGTTATGGCTAGAAAGGTCTGGCATGGAGGATGATCCCTTTTCTTTTGTTGTTAGAATTTCTATTGCAATGAATACACCTGTTGCCAAGATTATAAATAGATATACACGAAATGAAGTCACGGACATGTCCTTATTGGTAGGAAATGTACATAGGGCTATTTTGTCGTCAGATACGTCGAGATGTAATGTATATATGGACATTAATCCTACGATGAGAGTGCATGATGTTTATAAACAGAGACATACAGTAAATGATCTGCACAGAGTCTCGTTCACGAGGTTCAGAGTTTCAGGGCATTCACTGGCTATTGAGACGGGACGGTGGAACAGGCGGGGGCGTGGTCGCCTTCCTGTGGAGGAGCGTGTGTGTGTATGTGGATCAGTCCAGACGGAGAGGCATGTCGTGGAGAGTTGTCCTGTGACTCAATATTTGAAAGATAGTTACACATTTAACACTTTGGATGATTTGTTTTGCAATTTTAGTAATGATGTTATGTGCAAGATTGTTTATGATATATTGCGGGCGTATGATTAGTTGTGTAGTTGTTAAAGTGTGTTTTCGGAGTATATTATGTGTCTTGTAATCATACCCAATAATGTAATGGTTTGTTCATGATATTATAGTTGTTAGGGTTTGTTTCGGAGTAAGATTAACCTTCTTGGACTACAACTAGTTGTTATATTTATAATGATAGGTACCATTGTATATTTTACTGTAATCTTAAATTATGAATGTGATTATGTTTGCTTGTAGTCAATAAACTAAACTAACTAAACTAACTGTGTCTCGAGTGTAGGACAAAACACCCCTAGGAAAAAAAGCCGAGGACAAAACCCCCCTGGGACAAAAAAAAATAGAAATTTTTAAAACATAATTTTTATTCTTATTATTTGTAGTTTATGAACACTTCTCTGAGATGTAAGATATTACATTCATTATATAATATATAGGTTTTGATAGATAGGTGTTGATAGGTTTGATAGGTGTTTACCTATAGCTACCGTAGATAACACTTAATTTAGTCGCCAGCTGCAATAATGTCGCCAGGCGCCAAATATTACGAATTATAGCATCACTACTGCTGTGTACAGTACGTACCACTGAAGATGATACACAGTAGTTTATATCATGGTTGTATAATCTACCCTGTTTCAGCGTTGTTTTATGCTTTGTAGCTGCAAGTATATACGATTTCAAATTACACTACTCGGTTTTTTTTTCGGGCGACGACGACGGCGGGAGGACACTCAGAACAAACACTAGATGGCGACCTTAGTGTAGCCCATTATCAACGTCGCCACTCGGTCGATATATTTTTGTAATTTGTTCATTTATAGCCATACTATGACGCAGATGAAGACACAAAATGACAGACTCTCCAGATAGCCCCTTCTGACTTTCCTGAAATCATGGGTGTAAAAATGTAAGTATTAACGCCACCACACGTACGTCTGTAAATAAAAGAGAAACGTTGTCCTGGCGACTTTAGTGTTATCTACGGTACATGGGGATTTACGGTACTCAGGTAGACAAAACAAGGATCAGGTGGAGTGAACAAACACAAAGAAAGATTATAATATTTTTTATGATTACTTCAGTAATAAATTGCTTAAATTATATTTTTTCTTCTAATGTTAATGGTATTAAACTGAGGGGGTTTTGTCCTATTTCGCACTTTAGCTTAGGGGGTTTTGTCCAAGGGGTTTTTGTCCTACCGTAGATAACAGTGAAGTCGCCAGTTCAACGTTTCTTTGTTATTTACAGACGTGTGGTGGCGTTAATACTTACATTTGTACATCCATGATTTCAGGAAAGTTAGAAGGGGCTATCTGGAGAGTCTTGTGTCATTTTGTGTCTTCATCTGCGTCATATTAGGGCTATAAATGAACAAATTACAAAAATAAAACCGAGTGGCGACCTCACTATGTAATGCCCGGAATTCGGAAGAGATAGGATGGGAATTCCTATCATACAATTCCCGGGTTATGTCTGTAAGAAGGAAAAAGGTTTCCATCTCCATATGTTGTTCTGGGGCAAGTTGTCACCTAGACCCAGCATCTGGGGGAACAGGTTATCCTTATTATACTAAGGTCAAATCAAAACTTTTGTTCGCGTAATATTTATCTTTCTATCATTTTATCTTTCTATCTCCCACTTCTATCTTCCCCCCCTCCCCCACTCCCTCCCCCATACACTCCGGATACGAGTCAAAATGCGTGGGACATTTATTTCGCGATCATCGGTAACTAGTAGATTCAAAAACTTTCATCCTCTCCTCACCCTCCTGACAGATCAAGGAACACTCTTAGATTCTTAATGTCCTTCAAAATAGACACAATAGTGACAGATCACGTTAAAAAAAGGGGTGGGTTAGTCGAGTTATTCGCTAAATTGAAAGTCGACCAAATTTCTATTCCGACTCCAATACCTCGTCGCTCTGAAAACCATGTTCGTGGGCTTGACCGAAAGGAAATAACACTTTTCCCCGGATATTAGAATAAACGTATTAAATTCTTCTATATCAAGGTAAAAGAACTGCATCATAGGCAGCCATTTCATATGCATACTTGTTTCGTTAGCTAATTAGAGTTATTCGAGGTCTTATACTCCCTTCAGTGGAAGCCTTCGTAAGGATCCGAACATTCCCTTTTTTCCCGCTACTCATCCCAACCTCGCTTTGGTTGCCACGAGGAGCTTAGGGCCGTACTTTTAAAATCTTTCGCCAGGGCTGGCGAAAGCGTTCGCCAGGCGCTCAGTGATTTCTTACTTTTAAACGCCACGAGCGCTCCGCCAGGCGCTGCTCCGCCAGGGCTGGCGAAGGAGAAGTATTGGAATAGCCTGGCGAACGTGAGTTCTGGTGAGACGTCCCTCTCACCGGGCGATCAACATTTTTTGCATTCAGTTTATACTTTTTACAATACTACTAAGCATTTCATGAGATAGGAAACCTATTGCGACGGTAAATATGTGTATGGCAAGTTCTTTCATGGAAAATAAGTAATTTATATTATTTTCAAAACACCATCGAGGTTCCAACGCAGCTGACAGCACCAGACACCTCCACCCCCCCCCCCCCCGAGGTGAGTGTATTTGCCTTTTCGTCCAATATATATTGGTTTAGGGACCATATTGCACAATATAATGTATACATTGGATGTTTTGGTGATGGCATCTTTACATTGAGCTATATCAGAGTCCTCTCACCCTCATAAGAATTTCAGTGAGACGTGACTATGATATCATTGTGCTCCCGCCACTAAAATATTTTATTTCTGTTGTATATCAGATAGAATTGAATGAGTTATTTTGTACAATATCAGGTTATGTTTTGGTGATGGCGTCTTTACATTGAGCTATGTCAGAGGCCTCTGACCCTCATATATTACACGTGAGACGTGCTTATAATAGTGTGCTCCCGACACTGTAAATTAGTTTTATTTGGTAAACTTTTACACTAGGACCAGAATTCTTTGGGAGTATGGTTTCTGTTTACCTTAATAGATTCTGAGAAACATTCTCTCAATGAGTTTCCGTCGCAAATCACTACTTTCGGAGATATAAGATGCTTTTAGTAGGAAGGGGAGTGTATAGGAAGGGGTGCAGTCAGTTCGTTCACAAGTTGTTTCGTACACCAGTAGATTAGTAGACCAAAAAGTTGTTTCGTAGTCTATATGAAACCATAGTCGTTTCGTACACTCAGCTCAGAGTTGAACTTTACTACTAGAGTTACGAAACGACATCACGTATGTACGCAAAACTCAAAATCAGTGTACGAAACAACTAACAAAACCTGTGTACGAAACTCCCTGTAACATATAGGAGATATGAAAATTAACTAACCTAACCCTACTGTTACAGGGAGTTTCGTACCCAGGTTTTGTTTGTTGTTTCGTACACTGATTTTGAGTTTTGCGTACATACGTGATGTCGTTTCGTAACTCTAGTAGTAAAGTTCAACTCTGAGCTGAGTGTACGAAACGACTATGGTTTCATATAGACTACGAAACAACTTTTTGGTGTACGAATCTACTGGTGTACGAAATGACTTGTGAACGAATTGACTGCATCCCCTCCCATACACTCACTAACCTAACCCCATGTTTTAACCTAACTAAAGTCAAATCCTCATTAAAAAGTGTCCGCGGCAAGGGAAGAATAGAGGCGATGCAGGTCACAAGAGGAAGAAGAGGGAGGTGCACATAAACACTTGTCTCTCTCCTCCCGAAAAATAGGATGTTATATTATATCTCCAAAAATAATTATTTGCGATGGAAGCTCATTGAGAGAAAGTTTCCTAGAATACAATAAGGTAAACAAACCATGCTCCCAATTGTGTAGGGAATTCTGGTCCTAGTGTAAAATATTATACCTTTTATTTATTTGGTTAATCAGATGAAATTGAATGAGTTACAACTTTTGTTACAATTAGAAGGGTAAATATGCAGTTTCAATCAATACTCACTATTGAACAATACCCTACTGATATAACTAGGGGCCTGTGGCCTCCCGGACCCCCCTTGCTAGTTCACTAACCTAACTAAATTTTCATTTATGCGCATTACTGTTTTTGAGGACGAAACTTTGTCATGAATAGTTTTAAAATATGTTTGAATTTATCTGATACTTATTTTTGGGTGATTTATTTTCTCTGATTTAAAATCGCTTACAGTATATTTAAATGAATGTTAGATTATTATATGTTTCATATATTATTTTCCAGATTATGGACGCACTGCTAGATTTTGAAGATATAGAAGTGCTTGATCCAGCCAAAGCAGAATGGATCAGATTGCCAAGACAAACTGTGAAAGACAGAAAGACAGCCTAGATTTGTTCCTGAGCGAGACTGAGTTGGAATTAAAAGTTGGTTGGTAATAAAACATACTGAAAACATTTCCTAATGTTTAATATCACAAACCTATATATTGTTTTGTCTTTGTATTTGTTAAGTGGTGAATGAGATTAAATGATTAATATCACAATTGCCTTTGGAAGTATGATTGATTGTAGCATGTTAGGTTAAGTGGTGAACTATATTTAATGATTTATATCACTGCTGGAAGTATCTGATAGTGTGTAGCAGGTTAGGTTAAGTGGTGAACTATATTTAATGATTTATATCACTGCTGGAAGTATCTGATAGTGTGTAGCAGGTTAGGTTAAGTGGTGAACTATATTTAATGATTTATATCACTGCTGGAAGTATCTGATAGTGTGTAGCAGGTTAGGTTAAGTGGTGAACGATATTTAATTATTCATATAACTACTGGAAATATCTGATAGTGTGTAGCATGTTAAGTGGGGATGTTAGGTTAAATGATGAATGGTTTCTGTTTACCTAAATAGATTCTGAGAAACATTATCTCAATGAGTTTCCGTCGCAAATCACTACTTTCAGAGATATAAGATGCTTTTAGTAGGAAGGAGAGTGTATAGGAGCGGGTGCAGTCAGTTCGTACACAAGTTGTTTCGTACACCAGTAGATTAGTACACCAAAAAGTTGTTTCATAGTCTATATGAAACCATAGTCGTTTCGTACACTCAGCTCAGAGTTGAACTAGAGTTACGAAACGACATCACGAATGTACGAAAAAACTAAAAGTCAGTGTACGAAACAACTAACAAAACCTGGCTACGAAACAACTTTTGTACGAAACACCCTGTAACCTATAGGATAGGAAAATATTAACTCCCTACCTTTACTCGCTAACCTAACCCTACCTTTAGACTCACTAACCTAACCCTACATTTTAACCTATCAACTAAGGCCAAATCCCCATTAAAAAGTGATGATCTTTAATATCGATACTGGAAGTATGATCGATTGCTGCATGTTAGGTTAAGCGGGGATAAATTATATTCAATAATACAATTACTGGAAGTATATGATCGACTGTTGCATTTTAGGTTAAG
>JACEEZ010003946.1:0-62500 GCA_016584305.1 Chionoecetes opilio | reverse complement strand
TCGTTAGCTAATTAGAGTTATTCGAGGTCTTATACTCCCTTCAGTGGAAGCCTTCGTAAGGATCCGAACATTCCCTTTTTTCCCGCTACTTCATCCCAACCTCGCTTGGTTGCCACGAGGAGCTTAGGGCCGTACTTTTAAAATCTTTCGCCAGGGCTGGCGAAAGCGTTCGCCAGCGCTCAGTGATTTCTTACTTTTAAACGCCACGAGCGCTCCGCCAGGCGCTGCTCCGCCAGGGCTGGCGAAGGAGAAGTATTGGAATAGCCTGGCGAACGTGAGTTCTGGTGAGACGTCCCTCTCACCGGGCGATCAACATTTTTTGCATTCAGTTTATACTTTTTACAATACTACTAAGCATTTCATGAGATAGGAACCTATTGCGACGGTAAATATGTGTATGGCAAGTTCTTTCATGGAAAATAAGTAATTTATATTATTTTCAAAACACCATCGAGGTTCCAACGCAGCTGACAGCACCAGACACCCCCCCCCCCCCCCCCCCCGAGGTGAGTGTATTTGCCTTTTCGTCCAATATATATTGGTTTAGGGACCATATTGCACAATATAATGTATACATTGGATGTTTTGGTGATGGCATCTTTACATTGAGCTATATCAGAGTCCTCTCACCCTCATAAGAATTTCAGTGAGACGTGACTATGATATCATTGTGCTCCCGCCACTAAAATATTTTATTTCTGTTGTATATCAGATAGAATTGAATGAGTTATTTTGTACAATATCAGGTTATGTTTTGGTGATGGCGTCTTTACATTGAGCTATGTCAGAGGCCTCGACCCTCATATATTACACGTGAGACGTGCTTATAATAGTGTTGCTCCCGACACTGTAAATAGTTTTATTTGGTAAACTTTTACACTAGGACCAGAATTCTTTGGGAGTATGGTTTTCTGTTTACCTAATAGATTCTGAGAAACATTCTCTCAATGAGTTTCCGTCGCCAAATCACTACTTTCGGAGATATAAGATGCTTTTAGTAGGAAGGGAGTGTATAGGAAGGGTGCAGTCAGTTCGTTCACAAGTTGTTTCGTACACCAGTAGATTAGTAGACCAAAAAGTTGTTTCGTAGTCTATATGAAACCATAGTCGTTTCGTACACTCAGCTCAGAGTTGAACTTTACTACTAGAGTTACGAAACGACATCACGTATGTACGCAAAACTCAAAATCAGTGTACGAAACAACTAACAAAACCTGTGTACGAAACTCCTGTAACATATAGGAGATATGAAATTAACTAACCTATCCTACTGTTACAGGGAGTTTCGTACCCAGGTTTTGTTTGTTGTTTCGTACACTGATTTTGAGTTTTGCGTACATACGTGATGTCGTTTCGTAACTCTAGTAGTAAAGTTCAACTCTGAGCTGAGTGTACGAAACGACTATGGTTTCATATAGACTACGAAACAACTTTTTGGTGTACGAATCTACTGGTGTACGAAATGACTTGTGAACGAATTGACTGCATCCCCTCCCATACACTCACTAACCTAACCCCATGTTTTAACCTAACTAAAGTCAAATCCTCATTAAAAAGTGTCCGCGGCAAGGAAGAATAGAGCGATGCAGGTCACAAGAGGAAGAAGAGGGAGGTGCACATAAACACTTGTCTCTCTCCTCCCGAAAAATAGGATGTTATATTATATCTCCAAAAATAATTATTTGCGATGGAAGCTCATTGAGAGAAAGTTTCCTAGAATACAATAAGGTAAACAAACCATGCTCCCAATTGTGTAGGGAATTCTGGTCCTAGTGTAAAATATTATACCTTTTATTTATTTGGTTAATCAGATGAAATTGAATGAGTTACAACTTTTGTTACAATTAGAAGGGTAAATATGCAGTTTCAATCAATACTCACTATTGAACAATACCCTACTGATATAACTAGGGGCCTGTGGCCCCCCGGACCCCCCTTGCTAGTTCACTAACCTAACTAAATTTTCATTTATGCGCATTACTGTTTTTGAGGACGAAACTTTGTCATGATAGTTTTAAATATGTTTGAATTTATCTGATACTTATTTTTGGGTGATTTATTTTCTCTGATTTAAAATCACTTACAGTATATTTAAATGAATGTTAGATTATTATGTTTCATATATTATTTTCCAGATTATGGACGCACTGCTAGATTTTGAAGATATAGAAGTGCTTGATCCAGCCAAAGCAGAATGGATCAGATTGCCAAGACAAACTGTGAAAGACAGAAAGACAGCCTAGATTTGTTCCTGAGCGAGACTGAGTTGGAATTAAAAGTTGGTTGGTAATAAAACATACTGAAAACATTTCCTAATGTTTAATATCACAAACCTATATATTGTTTTGTCTTTGTATTTGTTAAGTGGTGAATGAGATTAAATGATTAATATCACAATTGCCTTTGGAAGTATGATTGATTGTAGCATGTTAGGTTAAGTGGTGAACTATATTTAATGATTTATATCACTGCTGGAAGTATCTGATAGTGTGTAGCAGGTTAGGTTAAGTGGTGAACTATATTTAATGATTTATATCACTGCTGGAAGTATCTGATAGTGTGTAGCAGGTTAGGTTAAGTGGTGAACTATATTTAATGATTTATATCACTGCTGGAAGTATCTGATAGTGTGTAGCAGGTTAGGTTAAGTGGTGAACGATATTTAATTATTCATATAACTACTGGAAATATCTGATAGTGTGTAGCATGTTAAGTGGGGATGTTAGGTTAAATGATGAATGGTTTCTGTTTACCTAAATAGATTCTGAGAAACATTATCTCAATGAGTTTCCGTCGCAAATCACTACTTTCAGAGATATAAGATGCTTTTAGTAGGAAGGAGAGTGTATAGGAGCGGGTGCAGTCAGTTCGTACACAAGTTGTTTCGTACACCAGTAGATTAGTACACCAAAAAGTTGTTTCATAGTCTATATGAAACCATAGTCGTTTCGTACACTCAGCTCAGAGTTGAACTAGAGTTACGAAACGACATCACGAATGTACGAAAAAAACTAAAAGTCAGTGTACGAAACAACTAACAAAACCTGGCTACGAAACAACTTTTGTACGAAACACCCTGTAACCTATAGGATAGGAAAATATTAACTCCCTACCTTTACTCGCTAACCTAACCCTACCTTTAGACTCACTAACCTAACCCTACATTTTAACCTATCAACTAAGGCCAAATCCCCATTAAAAAGTGATGATCTTTAATATCGATACTGGAAGTATGATCGATTGCTGCAAGTTAGGTTAAGCGGGGATAAATTATATTCAATAATACAATTACTGGAAGTATATGATCGACTGTTGCATTTTAGGTTAAGTGGTGATTGATCTTTAATAATATCACTACTGGAAGTATATGATATAACTATTGTTGCACGTTAGATAAGTAGTGAGCGAGTTTAAATTATAAATATCAGAACTATCTTTGGTAAAATTTCGGAAGTGGGCATTCACTGATCCCCTTATCCACAGTGGATATAGGAGTTGCCTTAAGAGAGGTGTTAACAACATCGTCACTCGTAGCAGTGGTGTCGACTGTAGATGTAAACAAACTTGAATTTCCCGCGATTTCAAGCGCCATTTCGCAGAGTCGAGCGAGAATAGGAGAAGGTTAGCGCTGGCGAACACTCACGTCCGCCAACCCTGGCGTTCGCCAGGGTTGGCGTAAGCCAGTGTTTAAAAGTAAGGATTTCCTGAGGCTGGCGTTCGCCTGGCGGAGCATCGGCAGGCGATCGCCAGCCCGGGCGGAAGGTTTAATAGTACGGCCCTTAGTCGTCTCCCCACTCCTTTCAAGGCTCCGGCGAGTGTCTGCCGAAAAAGAAGCCAAGCCACCTATACAGTGAACACCACACCAACCCATTACTCTCACATTTTTCTCTCCTATATAGATATTCCATGTATACCTATAGTGCTCAGTTGATACGGACATAGATGGTAGTTCTAAGAATAGGATTCAGTGAGGGAGGTTATGCTCTAGAGAGCTTTCCTGTGTCGGATTAGAGAGCTTTCCTGTGTCGGATTAGAGAGCTTTCCTGTGTCGGATTAGAGAGCTTTCCTGTGTCGGATTAGAGAGCTTTCCTGTGTCGGATTAGAGAGCTTTCCTGTGTCGGGTTAGAGCTTATATATGTGTCTAAGATCTCAAACAAGAGAAATAATATTTCATGATGAATAAATAGGATGAATTTAAAATATAGTTTCTTGTGTTATTTGTAAAACCCCAGGTGATTATTCCGTGTTATGGCAATACTTCCCCAAACCTCCAAAAAGAGTTTTCAGCCTCACTCGGTGTAATACTAAATATCCACCCCGACTACCAATAATTCTCATATATTAAAAACGTGCTCAGGGAGTAAAACCATAGAACTACTCGCCTGAGCTGGTGGCAGCATATCCCCTTACTAACCTTAAGTTCATTCCCATTTCAGTAATCTCCGCAGCGAGAAGTGTTCGTACTATAATTCAATAGTGAAGTCATATGACTAATTTCAACTCTCACTTCAGTTGTGACGAGGAGATTTTATTAATCAATGAAGTATTCTAACACATTAATATCAATCATATAAAGGTGTCAGCAACGACCTATAAAAACCCTGGCATCACAACTATACCTACTACAGTAAAGTCGCCAGCTAGTATTTTAACCCAACAGTTGAGTCGCCACTCTGGGGAATTCAGGGAAATTAGAGGTAAAGTAAAACAAGTCTCTATATATATATTAGCTGCGGAAGATGCTTGGATATATAAAAATTCCTCTGCCAACGTGAAAACAAATTCTATTCAAGTTTGAAAGATCTGGTGTAGTGGTCAAAATGACCATCTACACCGTTGTCACCATTATGTAGTGCCCACCTTGGGAGTGTACTCTACAGTCCTGGTTACTCCGCTGCCACCACCCACATTAAGTGGGAAAAATATATATGAATGAACAAAAATAAAAGATTTAAGAAAATATGTAAGTACTGGTTGGAAACTGAATGACAACGCGTTAATATATTTATAATTATAATATATTTAACTCTTTACTGTCTCACTTGGTAATTACTATACATTCACAAGTTATCTTAATAGTAAGTCTTCCTTCCCTCCTAGCGATACGCACGCGAAATGCTCAAGTCGTTATCCTAATATAGTTTACTATCTTTGGTAACTTCGGTTGCACTGTCACCACATTAACGATACGCACATGTAATGCTCAAGTCGTCATCCTAATCTAGTTTACTATCTCTGGTAACTTCAGTCGCACTGTTACCACTTTAACGATACGCATACGTAATGCTCAAGTCGTCATCCTAATATAGTTTACTATCTCTGGTAACTTCAGTCGCACTGTTACCCCTTAACGATACGCACATGTAATGCTCAAGTCGTTATCCTAATATAATGTATACGTAGTCTATCCCACTTCCAACGTTTCCCTCTCACTTATTTTTCTATTTCCTTCTTTCTCCTTGTCCTCACACGGCTGGCTGTGACATGTTGTAGTTGCCCCCTCTGCTAATTTGTGAGCGCTTGGCCCCCTGGTCCGCCAACAGCATCCTACCTTGGGACCCTAAGTAATACACTTTATTAGTCCTGGTCAACAAAAGGAATCACCAGTAAGTCATGTCTACATCTCTAGTTAACAAACATTTCATAACATACCTTTACCAAGGGCGAGAATATCACCTCCCCACAGGCGACTTAACTCAATGAACGTCGAGCTGCTTCTAAAATTATCCTAACCTAGAATCCCCGTTCTCACCTCGTTTCGCTACGTGTCTAATTACTTCTGGCTTAAAATATAAGCCTAACCAGTGATTCAGGAATGAGGCGTGGAGGAAAATTCCTCGTTAGCTTATTGATACTTATGTGTTATTTCATCTCTTCCCCTATTAATGTAATTTCTCGCGTTACAGTGAAGTCGCCAGTTCAACGTTTCTTTGTTATTTACAGACGTGTGGTGGCGTTAATACTTACATTTGTACATCCATGATTTCAGGAAAGTTAGCAGGGGCTATCTGGAGAGTCTTGTGTCATTTTGTGTCTTCATCTGCGTCATATTAGGGCTATAAACGAACAAATTACAAAAATAAAACCGAGTGGCGACCTCACTATACCTACTATAGTAAAGTCGCCAGCTAGTATTTTAACCCAACAGTTGAGTCGCCACTCTGGGGAATTCAGGGAAATTAGAGGTAAAGTAAAACAAGTCTCTATATATATTAGCTGCGGAAGATGCTTGGATATATAAAAATTCCTCTGCCAACGTGAAAACAAATTCTATTCAAGTTTGAAAGATCTGGCAAGTCTTGTGTCCTGTCGCCCGAAAGGTGATCAGCATGCTGTCTGTCGTCGCGCCAAGAAAAACGTGAGAAGCAAAATGCGCAACAGTTATATTTGCAGATACAAAGCATAAAACAACGCTGAAACAGGGTAGATTATACAGTCATGATATAAACTACTGTGTAACATCTTCAGTGGCACATAAAAATCAGTAGTGATGCTATAATTCGTAATATTTGGCGCCTGGCGACTTCACTGCAGGTGGCGACTTCAGTTATCTACGGTAGGGGGTTTTGTCCGAGGGGGGTTTTGTCCTAGGGGAGTTTTGTCTGGACCCCGGAGACTTCCCCCCCCCTCTCTCTCTCTCTCTCCTCCTCTCTCTCTCTCTCTCTCTCTCTCTCTCTCTCTCTCTCTCTCTCTTCTCTCTCTCTCTCTCCTCTCTCTCTTCCTTCTCCCCCCTCTCTCTCCTCTCTCTCTCTCTCTCTTTTTTGTTCTCCTTCTCTCTCTTTTCTCTCTCTCTCTCTCTCTTTACTCCTCTTTTCCTTCTCTCTCTCTCTTCTTTTAGTGTCCCCCTCTCTCTTCTCTCTCTCTCTCTCTTTATATTCTCTTTTTCTCTTTCTCTTCTCTCTCTTCTTTCTATGTCCCCCTCTCTCTTTCTCTCTCTCTCTCTCTTATATTCTCTTTTCCTTCGTTCTCTCTCTCTTTCTTTCTCTATTTCCCTCCTCTCTCTTTCTCTCTCTCTTCTCTTCTTTCTCTTTTCCTTCGTCTCTCTCTCTTTCTTTCTATCTCCTCCCTCTCTCTTTCTCTCTCTCTCTCTCTCTGTCCTCTCTCTCTCTCTCTCTCTCTCTCTCTTTAAAAAAACATAACATACAGACAGGAGGGAGTCAGGGTCAAGGCATGGGAAAGGTAAGATAATGATGGCTGCTATGCAGCGCTGTGATGGGTTGGTGCTAATCCTACACCTACTAATCCCTCCCCATCTCGCCCGTACACTCGACTCCCTTCCTCGTGGTGTGTGTGTGTGTGTGTGTGTGTGTGTGTGTGTGTGTGTGTGTGTATGTATGTGTGTGTGTGTGTGTATGTGTGTGTGTGTGTGTGTGTGTGTGTGTGTGTGTGTGTGTGTGTGTGTGTGTGTTGCTTGAAAATATTACATAAGAACATAAGAAAATAAGGAAGCTACAAGAGGCCGTGAGACCTACACGTGGTAGTTATTAATTGAATAAAGTCTTACAATATATGACAATGAAATAAGAAATAACATACATACAATAAAATACAACCAGGGACCTGGATCTTTCAGTATAAAACAACAACAATGTGGTGATGGAGGCAAAACAATAAGAAATAAATAATTCATACAACAAAATTAACAATAAAACGTGGTTTAAAATGACTTTCCTCCTCTACACTTAAGTTCCTTCCCTGCCTCATTTTATCACTCGCCCTCCTCGCACCCTTATTCCTCCTCATCTTTCCATCCAAGATAAAGAGACAGACTCTTTACCTTGTTTCCATCCTTCTGTCTATTTCTTGCCCACTGCCTACCGTAGATAACAGTGAAGTCGCCACCTGCAGTGATGTCGCCAGGCGCCATATATTACGAATTATAGCATTACTACTGATTTTTATGTGCCACTGAAGATGATACACAGTAGTTTATATCATGACTGTATAATCTACCCTGTTTCAGCGTTGTTTTATGCTTTGTATCTGCAAGTATATACGGTTTCAAATTTCACTACGCGTTTTTTTTTCGGGCGACGACGACAGCGGTACGACACTCAGTAAATAAACACTAGATGGCGACTCCACTGTTGGTAGCCACTTTGTAGATATTTTGGTAATTTGTTCATTTATAGCCATACCATGACACAGATGAAGACACAAAATGACAGACTTTCCAGATAGCCCCTTCTAAAATTTCCTGAAATCATGCATGTAGAAATGTAAGTATTAACGCCACCACACGTCTGTAAACAGAAAAAAAAGTTGTCCTGGCGACTTTACTGTTATCTACGGTACCCCTTCACCCCCATCTCGATTCACTATTGATATTATTGTTATTAATATTGCTATTATTATCATTATTATTATTATTATTGTCATTAATCTTTGATTTTCATTAAAAAAAATGTTATCGCTATTTAATTTATATATATATATATATATATACATATATATATATATATATATATATATAATATATATATATATATAATATATATATATATATATACTATTTATATATATATATATATATATATATATATATATATATATATATATATATATATATATATATATATATTACTATATATATAACTATATATATATATATATATATATATATATATATATATATATATATATATATATATATATATATATATATATATATATACATATATATATATATATAACTATTTATTCTACCTCCATGCTTTCTCCCATGTTATTCAATCCCACGCCACCTTACTTATCTGCTTGACCTGAGGAGGCTGAGGGATAATCCCCATGCCACGTCTACACCCAGGCAGCTGGCCAGAAATTCTACCTAACTAATGAAGTCACACGGTGGTGTTAATTAATGGGGTCAAATCTCGCTCACTTTCATTCCCCTATCCGCCCATCCACCCACGCCACGCCCTCACTCAATCATTCACCTACCCGCCCATCCACCTACTAACTCACTCACTTATTCACGAATCCACCCACGCCTTCCCTCACCTACTCACGCCCTCACTCACTCACTCTTCCATCACCAGTGACCATGAACGAGGTTGAAATGAGGTGATTATATATATATATATATATATATATATATATATATATATATATATATATATATAAGCGAAAGTGTGTGTGTGTGTGTGTGTGTGTGTGTGTGTGTGTGTGTGTGTGTGTGTGTGTGTGTGTGTGTGTGTGTGTGTGTGTGTGTCCGCTCTAGGTGCCGGCCCCTGTGGCGGAATCCCCTCATATGGCACCGTTTTGGAACCGGGTCGAACAGGGGAAGGTTTTAAGCCCACTTATGAGATGATCCGATCACTTTTTTATTTTTTTTATTTAGCAGCCTATTAGCGAGAATTGTGAAAAAAAAGTGGGTTGCGAGAATTGAGGAAACCTTGATGTAGGGTGATGGGTAATGGGTAATGGGTGAGTGAATGGGTGGGGTAATGGGTGTGGGGTGATGGGTGAGTGAATGGGTGGGGGGTGATGGGTGATGGGTGAGGGAATAGATGGGGGGTGATGGGTAATGGGTGAGTGAATGGGTTGGGGGTGATGTGAATGGGTTGGCGTTAATACATACATTTCTACAACCATGATTTCAGGAAAGCTAGAAGGGGCTATCTGGAGAGTCTGTGTTTGGTGGGCCTTCGGCCCACCAATAGCCCTCCGCAGGAGCTAGCCAAAAAGTCCGCCCGGAGGGCGGCTTTGCGGCTAGTATATATATAAAGGTAGATATGAACTAGACACATGGCCTGTTGAACTATTAATCATTATCCCCAGGAGTCCCAAGACCCCAACACCCATGTTGGGTCAACACCAAGGCACGGGATGGAAAATTCCCCCCTGGTAATGAGGTCACACGTTGGTGTTAATGGGTTAATGGGGGGGTCAACTCCCGCTCCTTGAGTCCCTGACTCCCTGGTCCCTGAGCTGGGGTGAAGTCAAGTGATTTTTACAGATAGATATACTACATGAATATGGATTGACAATATGGATGGTAGCCTACCATCCATACTGTTGGGTACGAAAATGGTTCGATATAAGTACGGAAATAAAAATCGAACTTTCGTACCGTACCGAACTTGAAGAAATATATCGAACCGTACTTTTAGCCCTTAAATTACCGTACCGTACCGTAATTTCGTACCGTACCGTAACGAACTACATGCCCTGCGAGTCGAGAGGCGTAGAGTAAGGGGCGATCTGATATAAGTTTTTAAGTGGATAAAGGGATACAAAAAGGAGATGTAGTAAAAGTTCTTACGGCTAGTAATCACGGTAGAACAAGAAGTAACGGATTCAAGCTGGAAAAGCGTAGATTTAAAAAGGAAATAAGGAAAAACTGGTTCACAAATAGGGTGGTAAATGATTGGAATGGACTCAGTCGTCAGGTGGTCAGTGCGGAGTCAATAGGGAGCTTTAAAAGGAGGCTAGATAAATTCATGGATGGGGATGAAAGGTGGATGCAGGTTAGGGGTCCCCAACCCGCGGCCCGCGGGCCACATGCGGCCCGCGAGGCCATTCCGTGCGGCCCGCCAGATCATTTCCTTTTGGTCATCGGTGCGGCCCTCCATCATTCCAAACGTGTGTTGAAACATCTTTTATTGGTACAGAACCTGATACAGAACCTGGCCCTGGTACAGCACGCGATGAAAGTGTCGTCGATGTTTGGATCAACATACTTGTGCGAACAGCTGTTTAGCAAGATGAAACTGACAAAATCGAAGACCCGTGCACAGCTCACAGATGACCACTTGCACGACGTTCTCTTGCTGAGTGTTAGTTCCATTACCCCTGATTTTGATAAGCTTTGTGCTGAGAAATGTCACCAGGTGTCTCATTAATAAATTCTTTGAAATTTTTTGTTCTGTATATGTGGTTTTCAGAGTTTTTTTTATTGGTGCGGCCCTCGGGCCCTCTCGGACTTGTCGCTGCGGCCCGCGGTGCTCTGCGGGTTGGGGACCCCTGAATTTATTGTAGGCATTGTTAACAGGAACTGCCACGTGTAGGTCTCGCGGTCTCTTATAGCTTCCTTATGTACTTATGTTATTCTGAAGGAGATGCCGTAAGTGGGGGGGGGGGACAATTAGTCCTCATGACAAGAGCTTTGGTCAGGCAAGTATCACTGGTCATGGATGCTGTGAACAGGGAGCCAATGTACTGATCCATAGGGGCCAGTGAGAGACCTACAGAGCGTTACACTGCACTGGGGCCGCAACTAACCCTTTAGAATCTCGTACCGAACCCATCCCGCCTTAGAAGTCGCACCTTCCACAAGAAGGCAGGGCACTACATTAGACCAAACTGATATCCCGCTTAGCCAGCGGTTTTCTACCGTAGGCTATTTGGACCATTACAGTATATTGTTTGATTCGTGGTATTTAAAGGATTTCCCCCATTATTTTACTTTATACTTCCTGGCCAGTCTGCTACACCCACAGATTTGGCTCTACGAGGAGAGGAGGAGAGAGAGAGAGAGAGAGAGAAAAGAGAGAGAGAGAGAGAGAGAGAGAGAGAGAGAGAGAGAGAGAGAGAGAGAGAGAGAGAGAGAGAGAGAGAGAGAGAGAGAGAGAGAGAGTGTGTGTGTGTGTGTGTGAGTGCTTGTGCATGTGTATAAGCAGGAGCTGCCTCGTATAGGCCAGAAGTCCTTTTGCGGACCTTATGTTCTCATATCAGAATCACGCACATTCGCACAGGGAAGAATCAGCACTTAGGTTTAATATAATTTGTTTATTGATCTATATGACAAGGTCCAAGGTCAACCGATGCCTGAATAGTTCATATTAAATTTTTTATTCTTAATTAATTCTAACTTTTTCAAACATCTTACAAAATTATTAGGTAGCACATATACACAAAGTTATAGAAAAGTTATTGCGGGGTTTAGCGGCGTCGCCTGTGGAAGACACCCAGCCATGCTCAGGGGTGTCTGCGCTGCGACGCTCAGGCCCATCAGACGCCAGTGACCTCAGGCACACGGCTGAATGCAAGGGGCGTCATCGGTACATGTCTTCCTTTGTGAATCATAGTTACCGCTGGGGCAATGGCCGTGGGTCGACTCGTCAGGGATTCCTGGCTCCAAACACAGGTAAAAGTTGGTACAATTACGATAGTCTGGCACCATGACATGGCTGGCTGCGTCATTAGATGAGCACGAGGACTTGCAGGTACAGCAATGATACTCGTCCTTCTGGCAGACGTGCCCGTCGAAGTAAGGGTCGTCTGGGGAGCACGAGATCCAGTCATTATGCTCACAGTCAAAGTAAACACCGCAGTCGACTGTACTTGCTCTTTTTCCCAAGACAGGAGCCGCACAGTCAAAGGAACACTTCTCGCACTCTGGGGTGCATTTGTAGCCCGAAGTACGACAGGTGTGTGAATTTAAGTCGAAAAACATGTCGCCTTCACAGGTGAATGGAAATTCGCTGTGCTCAATATAGCTATAACAAATATAATAGTTTCTGCAGTCGACGGGGTCTGCGGCGAAGTCAAGGCCGTGCGTGCAGTCTATGAAACAGGTGTCCATCCCGGTGGAGGTGCTGACGCCCACCTGCAACAAGGCGGAGAGTTACACGTGCTGTGAGAATGTTTGTTCCTTACAATGAGTTGTAGTTACAATGTATTGTAGGTATATGGATCTTTAGGCAAACATTCGGGATTTCACTCTCACTTATCTTATTTTGGAACATAATAAACATGTTTATATATATTTTTGTGATGCAAAAACAAGTAAAACAATAACTTAAAAGAGAAAATAAACCGTATGACTAATGACAAAAGCTAAAATCCATCAAAGTTACTAATATTTCAATTAGGCAAGGAACTGTAGCCGACACTTGGAGGCTGTAATGGTGTGTGTGTTGTCTTACACTTCGTGGTAGCCACTTACCATGAGCAGGGCCACGACGACGTAGGGACTCATTCTTCAGGGCCAGACGATCACCGCCAAGCAGAGGAGGAATGAAGGGCCAGGAGTTGCTTGTCGAGGGTTCTCTTGCCTCAGTATATATACACTGACGCCCACCCTTGGAGCACCGCTAGTAATCTCCCAACACCTGACGCCGTTCACGCGTTTCCCCAGAACAGCTCAACTCGCCTTGTTTTTAGCTAATATTCAAATTCGAAGAACATATTAAGTAGGCTACAAGGAATTCCTACTTCCTTATTTTCAAGTGCATACACTGTAATTAAATTGTTGTCGAGGCTAATTTAAATCAAACAATCAGCTTATATTTGTCAACGAGTATTTTTCACCAGAGGTGTTTTGTGCACTTGACGCATTTGTTCGCATATTTTATAGACAACATTGCTTTTTGTTGTCCTGCAGATATCTTTTGATTTCACATAATCAATTGATTACTTAATTGATCTAAGCCCATTTTATAGGTTGTTCCACAGAATAAGTCGAGTTTGAAATCCTCCTTCCCCACTGCCTACTCTATCCTACCCTAGGCGGATACTATCCGCCTCTATTGGGGATGCGATAGCAGAGTGGTTAGCGTCACCGAGTGGCGTGCTCGATGACCCGAGTTCGATCCCCGATGTAGGCGAATATCCACTTAAGATCCTTCTGCAACCGTCGAGTGTCCTAAGAACACTCACATGCTGCCCATTAACTCTGCCTTCGATTGCGAGTGCATCGGAGGACACAGGGAGCGTCACAATCACATGTTTCACAGGCGTCACTATAAAAATCCTGCCTGCGCCACCACGGGCGAAGCCATTACAGCCCTCAAGTGAACCTCCAGGGCCTACCATCCCACCCCTGGAGGTAACTGCCTACACGCGCTATAGGCACAAATGTAAAAAAAAAAAAAAAATCCATCGTAAAAACTGCAAAGATACCATGGACATCCTTCTTTCAACGCCATTCAATGCAATGCTTTCCGCAGGTATCTTTGCAGACACCAGATATCTGGTGGCGATGCCCATGTCAGTGGGCACTGGGGATGGCCGGAGAATGCATCACACCCTGCTGATTCCTGTGCCTGTGGGAGAGCTGTGGGAGAGCATAGTTGTTGTCATTAGGCAATGGTAGATCGGCTGCAGTTCAGAAAGGCCCGCCGAGCATGCCATTGATACTTATACACGATTGTACAGAAAGGTCTTAAAGGAGATCGCAAAAGCTAAGCAAAAAACTTTAGCTACACGAAACTTTCTAGGTTAATGAATCATTTTGTATATGAGAAA
This sequence comes from Chionoecetes opilio, assembly GCA_016584305.1. NCBI lineage: Eukaryota > Metazoa > Arthropoda > Malacostraca > Decapoda > Majidae > Chionoecetes > Chionoecetes opilio. The sequence continues at coordinate 48,310 of JACEEZ010003946.1, read as the reverse complement.
ATACCAAAATTGTATTGATGTGTTAATCAAGTGATATTACCTAGCAAGAAAACATGTAAAGCGGAGGTTTGAAATAAGACACTGTGTCAAGAAGTCAATGGATGAGTGGCTACATGGAGTGCGGGAACGACATCGCAAAGTTTAATCTCAGCAATATATATGCTATTACCTATACCTATTACTTATACCTATTATATAATATGCTAATACCTATTTTTGTCCCTTTTGGCGTTTAATCTCAGTAATGTTTGATTTCCTTCAACTCTCAGCTATTTGTGATCCTGCTTCCGTTAAATCTTAGTAATATAGGATCCTGCTTCCGTTAAATCTTAGTAATATAGGATCCTGCTTCCGTTAAATCTTAGTAATATAGGATCCTGCTTTAACTATGGAAATGCGTGATCCTGTTTACGGCATATCACTAACTTCTGAAATGTTACACACATGTTAATCCCACGCTCTTACAGCAATAATTATCTTCTCCTAATTGGACCTCTGGGAAAAGGGAAGACATAACAAGGGGTTCAAGGAAAATGTTATCACTGCCAAAGGAAATGCTTTTATTCCTGAACGCCAAGCGACATCGAGAGAGAGGAGAGAGAGAGGAGAGAGAGAGAGAGAGAGAGAGAGAGAGAGAGAGAGAGAGAGAGAGAGAGAGAGAAGAGAGAGAGAGAGAGAGAGAGAGAGAGAGAGAAGAGAGAGAGAGAGAGAGAGGAGAGAGAGAGAGAGAGAGAGAGAGAGAGAGAGAGAGAGAGAGAGAGAGAGAGAGAGGGAGAAGAGAGAGAAGAGAGAGAAGAGAGAGAGAGAGAGAGAGAGAGAGGAGAGAGAGAGAGGAGAGAGAGAGAGAGAGAGAGAGAGGAGAGAGAGAGAGAGAGAGAGAGAGAGAGAGAGAGAGAGAGAGAGAGAGAGAGAGGAGGAGAGAGAGAGAGAGAGAGGAGAGAGAGAGAGAGAGAGAGAGAGGAGGAGTCAAAAAATCTAAATTAGCCTAGGTTCATGCCGAGATCAGCATTAACGGGCCCCTTTCACAAATTTTACACATTACAGGATGGTGGATAAATGCATTCTTGAAACGTATGATGAAGGAGACGAAGTGTGAGCATCTTGAGCGGGGAGGCGGTAGCAGAATAGTTAGCGTCTCTGAGTGGCGTTCTCGGTGACCCGATTCCCGATGTTCGATCCCTATGGGGAGTTTTCTAATAAGCTCACGCTCAAGCCTGTTTTTCGCGCTCTCACATCCTCTGCCCTTTGAGCGTGAATGATCTATCATTTACCATAAATTCCCTGTACTTTTTCGGGACATATCAGAATTACCCTTCAATACAACAACTGAAACAGTTCTTAATAAAAAATGTAGTTTATCATTTTATTTGTCTGCAGTAGATGAAAATGTTGGCCAAAGAATTGAATATTTGAAAACTCAATCTTTAAAAATCGTCTTTTCATGAAAACACGCAAGTTCAAGCAGAATGAGGCTTCAGGAAATATCTACCTGTAGGTAAGCATTCACTGAGTACCTGTTTTAGGTGTATATGTCTCCCTTGCGACGAACATTTAACCAAGAAATAATTTAAAGTGCTTGGCAACTCAATGACAGTCCTGTATGCAAGACAGTAGAAATGTTTGTTTACTAAATAGCTCCGCCTCCACCTCAATCCCCTTCTCTCTGAATCAATCAATCAACCCTTAATTTCCTCTGAATACCCTATAGTCCTCTGGTTTATCCTATGTCAACAGGTTTATCTGTTAGAGGAAGAAGACTAAATCAGTAAGTGCGAAACAGGGAGTCTTAATTTAAAGAGAATGAGTTCGGTAGAGTGAGAATTTACGTTTAGAGAAACATATGGGTTGTTTTCTGGAGGACAAACAAGGCAATAAGAGGAAACAAAATCGTAATTCGAAATCAGGATATGGGGGTAAATAAGAAAGTTTTTTCGGAGGCAGCATAACTTGAAGCTCAGAACACGAAATAAGGAGACGAGTCTCCGGTATGTGGGAGCGGATGCCGCGAATATTCCAGTAGAGGACAGACAGTGTGAAGAGATCAGCGGGTGATGATATTATAGTTAGGATGACAGCCTCTGGGGTTGAGGGGTTAGGAGTATCAGGGATGTGAGCCATGAGGTATAAGGGAGCGGCGGTGCTGAGTGTGTGATGACAACAGGAAAGTGAGCTATAGCAGATCCTGCCGGCGGGATGGTTTCTGTGGAGATGCTGAACGCCACACTGTGTTTTGGTTATATTTTCGTCGTAAGAGAGACATATACACCTAAAACAGGTACTCAGTGAATGCTTACCTACAGGTAGATATTTCCTGAAGCCTCATTCTGCTTGAACTTGCGTGTTTTCATGAAAAGACGATTTTTAAAGATTGAGTTTTCAAATATTTAATTCTTTTGCCAATATTTTCATCCACTGCAGACAAATAAAATGATAAACTACATTTTTTATTAAGAACTGTTTCAGTTGTTGTATTGAAGGGTAATTCTGATATGTCCCGAAAAAGTACAGGGAATTTACGGTAAATGATAGATCATTCACGCTCAAAGGGCAGATGATGTGAGATGCGCGAGAGACATCTGGCGGCTTAGCTTTGAAAACTCCCCATTGAGAACCAAAATCCACTTAAAATCTTTCTGCACCGTCGAGTGGCCTAAGAACACCCACATGCTGCCCATTAACTCTACCTTCGATTGCGAGTGCATCGGAGGACACAGGGGGGCGGCATGAGCCTCTAATCACAGGCGTCAGTCACTATAAAAATCCTGCCTGCATCACCACGGGCGAGGGCCAACCATCACAGAGCCTCAAGTGAACCTCCAGGACCTACCATCCCACCCCAGGAGGTTACTGCCTACAGGCGCTATAGGCACACACACACACACACACACACACACACACACACACACACACACAAAACGCAAATGTTGTAAGCGAGTGTTTCTGATATCTTGGCGGAAGCATCGAGTGAGGACCTCATAAGTAGGATTCGCACCACGTATATACTCTTAGTACAAATGCTCGCATAATCAATAGTTACCATGAAAATGACCAACCACTAACGAGCTGTTTGTCTACCCGGGACCTCTTTACTAGGAGGCTAATCTAACACAAAAACAGCATAGCAAGTGTTCGCGCCAGAAGTTGAGGGACTCTTGGTGGGTTATCGAGGAAGGGTTCCTGATGTGGCAGACCAGACCACACCGCGTATGCATGTCTGCTTTTGGCGGCGGTACGTAAAAGGAATGTTTTGATAGACAAATCTATCTAACTTTACGATTTCCTATATAATACGACAATAATTAATAAAAGGTGGAACGACCTGGTTTCAAGGCGGCTCGTCCTCTGCTCCGTATCAAAACAGAAAATCCTTTACATCATATTTAAACATTTCTTTCGAAAAAAAAAAATGCTTCCATCCGTTATCACGTTTGATCTTTTTTTACAACTTACATATGTTGGTTGCATTCGCCATTCGGACAAAGTCACACATACATGAGAAAGACACTCATCGTTGCAGGTGGCTGCCGGTGTTATCAGAGCGCCCCCCAGGCTCAATCCATGCACCCCAAGGCTCAATCCATGCACCCCCAGGCTCAATCCATGCACCCCCATATTAGGATCCTGAATAGGTATAGATTATATGTATATAACAAATTTATCAACTAAGCTACAGGATGTATGTCGCCTGTCTGTCTGAGGCAACAACATCTTTTGATGAAGTTATGTTGACGAAGTATCACGCCATGGCCCATAAGGATGACGTGGACAGTCAACCTGGTGTCTTGAAGCAACACGTAGACACACCTCGCCCCTGGCTCCAGAATGCACACACAAGTTGTGTGTGTGTCATCTCAGCGCTCTGCCCAAGGATGATGACGCTGACGAGAGTGCAACAGGCCTGAGAGACATGTCCACCGGAACCTGTCAGTTCCGGCCAGCTTTCCTCATATGCGGCAGGACGCAGTGGGAGAAGGGAGATCACGAGGAGACGCGTTACAGAGCGCTCCGAGACACGACACGTTCCTGAGTGTCTGTGTGCACTCCACACCCAGGAGGTGTGAGAGTGCCTTGTCACGACATTAACTGTTCACGGCCCTGTCTATAAGACATTAGTCTCAACGGTGCGTTGACATCGTGACATTATTATTGTATAAATCTCACAGTGTACAGATATGTATATTTATCTTGTAATTATTGTTCGGGTACTTACTGATTAACAAGCCTTATAAAACAACCGCTCGACCACTTTTATTCAACTACCATCTGAAGTGTCTGGCTAGGACGGTATACGTCTACCCATCAACCTTGCACTTCTGAGGCAATCAACCCCTACTGTGTCACCAACAGTTGTAAGTATTCTTACTTGGGTTGACCCCTGTTACCTGTAACAACACACAGATAAGGGTAACACTCAGGCTCAATCCATGCACCCCAAGGCTCAATCCATGCACCCCAAGGCTCAATCCATGCACCCCCAGGCTCAATCAACACAACATTGCGCACCACTCCTGCACGCCCCACCTATACAAACACACCAATCTGGGCTGCGTATCTGACCTCATGGAATTACATTCATTAATACAAAAAAAAATTAATGATTGGATTCAACACATTTACATTTTTTAAAATTATTTACATGTCCATTCGATTTGAATTTTCAAAAGTATACATAAGACTACGTTCGTGACGATGCATGTGCCTGGTAAACGTATACAAACATCTATTTCTAAGAACAGGACGGAGTTATGCACTTCAAGAAAATGTATTTGAGGCAGTGGTTGTCGTCTTTCCAGAGGCACATACAATACATGGTTCAGCCTTGTCCTCCTAACGCTCACTTACATACTATACATACGTATTGACCAGCGCCACCTTGAGGTCTATACCCACATTGCAGAGGATGAATTCAGTAGTCCTAGAGTGCAGTGTGCTGTGTCATGTGCAGCGAGGAAGGTGTATACGGGAATGACCTACTACGAGCTTTAAGCAAAACCACTTTCAACAAGGTAGTGTATATGCTTATTGATGTTGATGACAGCGGGAATGATTTTGTAAGTTTGCATAAATATTCATAATTTTCTTTGTTCCTTATGCCTGTGTGGATGTATGAAAAGACTTACGTATATTTGCATTATGACACTAATTATTTGAGTGCATCGTAGGGTGTGTGTGTGTGTGTGTGTGTGTGTGTGTGTGTGTGTGTGTGTGTGTGTGTGTGTGTGTGTGTGTGTGTGTGTGTGTGTGTGTGTGTGTGTGTGTGTGTGTGTGTGTTGCAGGATGGGTATACCTATGTTGTAGCACATAAGGAATTCAATGAACCACGAAAACATCCTGGAAACTGTTTCTTCATGTTGATAAAAGGCAATGATATAAGAGTATATATTTATTTTTTGAAATATTTTTTTTTTTTTTTTTTTACATCACAGAGAACTGGCCAAGGGCACAACAAAAATGGGTAACACAAAGCCCGCTTAGTTGCCAGTCCCTATAAAAAAGACAGTAAGAGAATAAAATAAAAACAAAGGGGTAGGCCAATTTAGTTCGGTTATAATAGTATATTATAGTTGACATATTATGGCCATTTTTGTATTGCATCGTCGTAATGAATCCTGAAGTATAATATAAATAAGACCTGTATAACAAGCCAGTGCCTTGTACATGTAGCCTGGACGACGCGGTGGAAGGAGCTGCAATAGGAATCAGGTGATGGAGGGAGGGAGGGATGGCGCAGGTGTCGTCTTCTCTGCGTCGCTTGAGCTTGCCCGACCCTAATGTCCTCAGGCACACGGCTGTATACAAGGGGCGCCATCGTTACAGTTTCCTGCTTGTGGATCAAAATAACCGTTGGGACAGTGGCCGTGAGTAAGATGGTCGGGAATTCCTGGTTCCATACACAGGTAAAAGTTGGAACAATTCCTGTGGTCTGGAACCATGTTATGATTGAGGGCGTCGCTCATGGAGCAGTGCGGCTTGCAGTTGCAGCATCTACTCTCGTCTGCCTGACAAACGTTTCCATCGAAGAACGGCTCTTCTTCAGAGCACGTCGTCCATTTACTAATACCACATTCGTAGTAAAGACCGCAGTCAGCAGTGTTTGCTATTTTTCCTAAGACAGGAGCAGAGCAGTCAAAGGAACATTTCTCACATTCAGGAGTGCATGCGAAGTTAGACTCACGACAGGAGTTGGTGGAGAAGTCGAAAAACGTGTCACCCTCGCAAGGGAATGGATATGCACTGTAGTGAGACGAATCAAAACAAATATAATAATTTTTGCAGTTAACGGGGTCGGCGGTGAGGTGTTCATTGTCAGTCCGCGAGCAGTCCACGAGGCAGGCGTGCATCCCGAGGGCGCCGTCCATGACCCCCTGGAAGTAAAGGCAACAAAAATACCTTGATTTGTTGGTCAATGAGAATATTCTAGGCATTTAAACAAGAAGCTGTACCATATTGCCAATATTTTGAGTGTATTAACCCATAATTGCTAACTGAATACAAAACAGAGACTGGGAATTATGAGACTGAAACAGCAAGGGATGATATTAATACGATAATATATATAGCTACATTTTTCAAAAGAACTAAATGAGATATGAATTCATTATTTATTTCATGTCACAAGAGGCATATTCTTTATACTAACCATGAGCAAGGCCACGCCAATATAAAGCTCCATGACTGTGCTGGGGGATTAGAGCTGAACAGTCGAGATGATGCTTGGTGAGAGTCCCACTGCTTCAGTATTCGTATATATACACCGGTGGCTATCCTTGGACAACTGATAACTCACCGCCTAACAGCTGGTGCTGTCCACGGCTTTCCCCTGAACAACGCAATTCTTCTCACTGAATGTCAGTTTTAATCAACCTTGGAGGAAAAGCAGCAAATCAGTAAGTTTCAAAAGAAGTGCAATATTTCTGAATATCAATCAGCCAGTTTTAATGCATAAGGGCCCCATACACGTTACGATTTGCCATCAGTTTTCGTCCGAACTCTTGCATGCATTGGCTTCCATGGTGTAGAAAAAACCGTCGTATCACCACCGTTGTCTTTATATTTGGCCAAAGCATTTGTCACTATGCAAGGATACGCATCTGCTACTTGGCTATGATCAATTAAAAATACCCTGGGGGTGATACGATGGCGCCGTCTACACTAAGGAGGTTATTGCATGCAAGCGTTCGGACGGAAACTGACGGCAAATCGTAACGTGTATGGGGGCCCTTAGTAATAGGCAATGGGTGCGATTTTAGTAAGAAACTTTAACACCCTGAACTCGTTTTATGAAATTGGTCACCAGAAACAACGAGCAGGCAACCTGTTTGATGAAACCATTGATGTTTTTCTCTCTCGCTTTCACCTTTTTACTTTCTTATAACAATTGGAACAACGTTGTCACTTCATAATAAAGGCAAAAAAATCTGTCAAGTGCCTTGCAAAACTGAGGTTGTAAAAATATATGCACTGAGGGTTCCTGCTTTCCATTGTTTTATTTTTTTTCTCATAATACGTGCGACACATTATTTTGTATTAATCACGTAGGAGGAGGTATATTGATTCACTACGAACATGATGAACTAAAAAAATGCGAAAGATGTGATATATACGTTTTTGTTTTAATAATCTTCTCGAAGTACTAGTTATAAATCCAACTACACTTAAATTTTCTAGGGATTTTTTCTTCTATTAAACCAAACCATTATATATTTTCTTTCTCATTTCCTTAAAAAAATTTGTAGTCGTTGTGTTTCATTGTTTCGTTGATTACATAAATATCATCGACATCACTTATACATTTTCCCTGAAAAAAGAGAAACCCACAGCGTTCTAAACTTAATTATACATACGGACCGCCATATATACACACTAACAGCATAACAACCTCACCGCCAATTACCCCTGAAGTGATTGCTGGGTTATAATCTGTGTTTTATTTAACATCATTTATAAAGTCTAGGTTGGGTTTTGGGTTAGCGTAATCTTGGTTAGGTTAAATTAAACAATTTAATAAGTCTAAACCTTAGATAAGACATACAGATTATACCCCGTGATCACGTAGGCTCCCCCCCCAATGTGACGTCACGACTTGGACATCGGTGTTTGGGCTCGACATCCCCATACCACATAGGTATTATTCCAGAGAACGGGAATATGCCGCCGGATTTGGACTTAATAATTAAAGGTGAAATGGAGTTTTTGCGGAATTGGCTCTGATTACTACTATACTATACCAATACTACTACATTTACAACAGCTGCTATATACCAAACTAGAAGGGGTATATATAAGTATATATTACCAGGAATGACATAGAGGTATCCATAACTGGTTTTCCATTATCCTGAGATGCATCGGGGCCTCCGTGCCAAGTTTACAAATTATTCGATGGGAAATGGCGACGTTGTTTCAAGACCAGACAAATAAAGTTACGTACTTTTTATTCAGATACTGGTAGCAGCCGGTGGTTTACTTTGGTCTTGAGAATCACACAGACACCGGTATTTTTGTATATTAGGGAGAATAATACTGACAAAAATGCAAAAAAAATAACGAGAAGCAGAAGGTTGGTTGATTACTCTTTGCTATTAAACGTGTTGCATATTGAGACCAACATTTACAGCCTAGGTATAATGGTATCCACCCCTCCCCTTCTCTTTTATTAGTCATTTGAAACAAGAAGAAAACACGGACGCAGGTATTTTGATTATGATGATGATATGTTGATAAAAAAAAAGATACTGAGTTATGAACACCATTTGCTTACTGAAAACCGTCTACAATAAACTGTATTTGCCGTTCAGGACCATTCATTATACTTAACGACACTGCCATCCCAGTACAAACCCTTTGGGATCAACAGGCGTCCCCTGTAAGCCATCGCTGGGTCGGTGTCTTGCAGGATCATCGGTATAGAAGAGAAGATCGAGTCTGTTTCAATTCCTTCACACTCAGATCCGCCGATGACACCGTGAGACACCGTGGATATTTACTTCCTAAAGGACATATGCAGGGTAAAATACTTCAGACAGGATGTGTGACGCAAGTAGTTTTATGCAGAATGTTGAGAAAAGTATAGAGAATTAAAGTGTGAAATTCCAACTACAGTTTTTTTGAGGAATAATAAATCTATCTATAAGTAAATTGGGCGATTTATTTGCATACGTTTATATTAAGATTGCTTAGTGTTATCATTACCACATATCTAACACATTTGTATGAGCTAGCGAAATTATCATAAATCATTTTAACCGTCAGAATATTGAACATTTAGGTTTAGATGGTATTTTTGGTACTTCTGAAAAGGTTACCTATAAACGTGAGAGACAAGTCGACGAAATTTTAGCCGTGTCCTACAAACACACGCTTGGTACGTACTACTATTAAATAAAAAAAAGAAATTATCTACTGAAAATATTATGCACCTAACAACCCGAATATTTAGTTTATGGTGTTGCAAGAAAAAAACTTCCATGGCGACGCTCATGACCGTTCAATACACAGTACGTAAGCTGCACGTGAAGGAGTTGTAGGAACCTGACTTACGTACTTTTCCTAAAAAATAATGCACGCAAGTTAGGCGATGGCATGTACTACTACTAGGTTTTAAACCCATCCTGACGTCAACAAACTATTCAATCCTCATAACAATGCGTCCGTGCAAAGTAAAAGGGAAGCAACATTGACGTCGCCCCAAAGCACGAGGCTGACTAAAAAATGGGCTGCGAAGCTCTCCACCTGTAGAAATACAAAGCAATACATGGAATTATCTAATAAGTACCTTAGTGTTTTCTGATTGCATTTGTAAAAATTCATTCGTTTTAGGGGAGGCGGTGGCCGAGTGGGTTAGCGTCTTGAAGTGGTGAACTCAATGTTCCGAGTTCGAATCCTGCCGGCGGCAACTCTTTCAAGAGCCTGGTAGGGGAGAAGAAGGTCCCGAGTTCAAGTCCCACCAAGGAGCAACTGTCAAATCCATCGTCGAGTGGCTGAAAGAAACCCGCATGCAGCAATTACCTGGTCTTCGATTGCGAGTGTGACAGAGAAACTCTAGGGGCTGCATGATCCTGACTGAAGATCCGAACATCATAGAAAACGGGATCTTCACCTAAGACCACAGGTCTCACTATAAAAATTCAGCCTGCGCCACTAATAGGCGAGATTGACCAACATCAAGACTCCATAGCCTACAGGCGCTATAGGCTCCAATAAAAAAAATTAAAAAATAAAAATAAACAGCATATACGATGCCGCCTATTGCGGGACACTCAGAAGTACGATGTCTCCTCGGAATGAACCATTATGATAACTAACGCTATAATACAGCAAGGGGTTATGGGTAATGCCGCGTTAGTGTCAGCAGCAGCGAGCGATCCCTTCCCCGTGCCACGCAGGTCATGGCTTTATATCTTTTGGGAAAACTGTTCCATTTCATGATATTTAGTAAGAGAGAAATACATTGCTTTTGTATTTACATTGTTTATTAAGGACATAGATTGGACTAGTATATAAATACATAAATTCATTTATTTTTATCGGAACATGATGCAATAAGACCTACTACATACATCATTCGTAGAACATCATACATCAGCATTAGTCAAGGTGTGTCTGAGGTGCAGCCACGGTCATTGGCTGCTGATCGGATCTGAGGGTTGTGGCGATGAGGAGCCATGCTGGCGGCCATCAACGCTGCGACGCTCAGGCCCACCAGACGCCAGTGACCTCAGGCACACGGCTGAATGCAAGGGCGTCATCGGTACATGTCTTCCTTTGTGAATCATAGTTACCGCTGGACAATGGCCGTGGTCGACTCGTCAGGGATTCCTGGCTCCAAACACAGGTAAAAGTTGGTACAATTACGATAGTCTGGCACCATGACATGGTTGGCTACGTCATAATCTGAGCACGAGGACTTGCAGGTACAGCAATGATACTCGTCCTTCTGGCAGACGTGCCCGTCGAAGTAAGGGTCGTCTGGCGAGCACGAGATCCAGTCATTATGCTCACAGTCAAAGTAAACACCGCAGTCACTGTACTTGCTCTTTTTTCCCAAGACAGGAGCCGCACAGTCAAAGGAACACTTCTCACAGTCTGGGGTGCATTTGTAGCCCGAACTAAGACAGGTGTGTGAATTTAAGTCGAAAAACATGCCGCTATCACAGGTGAATGGAAATTCGCTGTGCTCAAAAAAGCCATAACAAATATAATAGTTTCTGCAGTCGACGGGGTCTGCGGTGAAGGGAAGGTTGTGCGTGCAGTCTATCTTACAGGTGTCCATCCCGGTGGAGGTGCTGACGCCCACCTGCATCAAGACGGAGAGTTACACGTGCTGTGAGAATGTTTGTTCCTTACAATGAGTTGTAGTTACAATGTATTGTAGGTATATGGATCTTTAGGCAAACATTCGGGATTTCACTCTCACTTATCTTATTTTGGAACATAATAAACATATTTACATATATTTTTGTGATGCAAAAACAAGTAAAACAATAACTTAAAAGAGAAAATAAACCGTATGACTAATGACAAAAGCTAAAATCCATCAAAGTTACTAATATTTCAATTAGGCAAGGAACTGTAGCCGACACTTGGAGGCTGTAATGGTGTGTGTGTTGTCTTACACTTCGTGGCAGCCACTTACCATGAGCAGGGCCACGACGACGTAGGGACTCATTCTTCAGGGCCAGACGATCACCGCCAAGCGAGAGGAATGAAGGGCCAGGAGTTGCTTGTCGAGGGTTCTCTTGCCTCAGTATATATACACTGACGCCCACCCTTGGAGCACCGCTAGTAATCTCCCAACACCTGACTCCGTTCACGCGTTTCCCCGGAATAATTTCTCTTATCCATGATTACATATTATTCAGATTTTATAAATAGATATCAATTTCAAGGAATTGTCCAGAAAACTTTCATATCCTTTAGTCTTGAGACTTGAGTCTACAAACAAGTCAGGGATATTTTTAAACTATACCTTTGAATATTCTAGATTTAGGATTAATAATATTCTGATCATGGTACACACTAGTGATGGACCGAATGTCTATTTTCCGTATTCGCGAATGCGAATGCAAATGCGAATATTTGGTTTTAATATTCGCGAATATTACTTAACATTTCAAGTAATACAGTATTTTTGATATCATAAAGGTAACTGAAATATTTTGTATGTATTATAAGAGTTCAGCCATAAAAAATAACTGTCTAAAGTATATTCCATTCAATTTTCTATGTTGCCAGGTTGCGGAACGAGGACCCACTCCTACACGAATACTTACATGATAATATCTTACATTAATAATTATTATTGCAGTTTACACTGTGCGATATCACTAGAGATAATCTCGAAATAATCCCAAACCACACTGGTGTGACTGGACGTCGTAACGCAGTAAGTTGCTGCAACACTGTTCTCTTTCAAAGAAAGTTGATTGTGCTCGTGGGTGACAGAGAAGATGCTTAATTACTGCAGTATAGCGCACGAGGCAATGAGATGAGCTCAGTAACAGTGACCTTGAGAGTAGCGGCTGCCACTCTGTTGAAGGGTAGAGGATGGAGTTAGTGTTCAAGGGACTATGGCCTTGGCTACCACTACGCCTCCTCCCCATTATTTTAACTAACGCTCGGCTAAACTATAAATTTATTTATATGTTTGCTAGTGTAATATTATATTCACTTGTTATTTTTTACTTTTTTTTGTAAGATTATTGATTTGGGCAAAATATTCGCATAATCGCAAACAACTACGAGTGGGAGTGCGAATGCGAATGCGAATATTGAAAAAACATGCGAATATTCGCAATTGCGAATGCGAATGCGAATATTCGGTCCATCACTAGTACACACATAAGCATGGCTCATACGTATACTTTACTTAAACCTTATTCTATTATTCTCATGCTCAGTTTCCAATAAAATAACAATATTTTTATTTTTATAATCACACTTTTCGGGGGAGAACTGTGTATTATTTCAAAGGGTAGTATGATGCAACATACGAGCTTGCACTAGACGCAGTTAATTTATGCTATACCAATGAGTAAGTGGCTAAGCGCAGTGAAATTAGCAGAGGGACGCTACAAAACTTCTAATTGAGGTCTTAAATGGTGCCTCTTGATGACCACAAACCCGGGTAGATTTGCTTCTTCTGGCTTGATCCAGTGAATGTTCTTATTCCGAGAGAAGAAATATCACACTGGTGGCAGCAGTGGGATCCGTGACGCTGCTCTGAAGGGACAGCAGTAGATGAAAACGAAAGAAAAAAGAAAAAGAAAGTGATTATGAAAAAGGGATCGACCCATGACAGAAATGCAGTTTAATCCACGTTACATAGCCGAAACTTTACTGTTACGAGCGAGACAGTGAGTTGTCTAGAGGAATGAGTAGCGAGACTGAAACGCCCGAAACCATAACAAAAAGGTGATGGAAAGAAGTAGATAACAATAACAATTTAATAATATCTAATAAATCACCTTGTAGCAAGGAGTAAGATGATCTTGCTTTTGAAGCACACACAGAGATGACTAAAGAAAATGCTTATATAATCTAAATGACCAATATGTACATAACACAAGATAATTAACCCTAGAGAAAAACACAAAAAGAATACTAAGATAAGTTTCACCACCAGGTAGTAAAGCAATAATAATAAGGTGAGTTGACTTGAGTAGAGTTCCCGGTGCTAATGTTGACTGGGTACTTACTTAAAGGCACAAGAATGGTGTTACTGCTATGTTCCCCGAGAGAGTAGTAACGCTTCAGCTATATACAGATGACTCACTAACAAAAGAAAACGAGGTTTATAAATGCCCTCGTATTTGCCTGGGGCTGCTTCACTCAGCTTTGAGTCGAAACACACCGGCGAGATCCCGGAGTAGCCTTCCTTCGTGTTGATTGAGGAAGGGTAGTTAGTGGTACTCCAGGCAGTGTGTGTGTGTGTGTGTGTGTGTGTGTGTGTGTGTGTGTGTGTGTGTGTGTGTGTGTGTGTGTGTGTGTGTGTGTGTGTGTGTGTGTGTCACACAGGATGAGGATAAGGCGAGGCTTATGATACCTCCCCCCATAAGACGACGCCACTGGGAAGAAGTGGAGTCGTAGGAGTTGAACTGGTCAAGGTGAGCCTCTAGGTGCGAGAGAGAGCGTCTGCAATGATGTTGTCGGTGCCCTTGATGTGGATGATGGTCAGGTTGTAAGGTTGGAGGAAGAGAGACCATCGGAGAAGGCGTTGATTGGTAAATTTTGCACGATTTAGGAAGGACAGAGGGTTGTGATCAGTGTAGACTTTTAAAGGATCTTGACTTGGCTGGAGATAACACTGAAATTTTTGTACCGCTGAGACGATTGCCAGGAGTTCTTTCTCGATGGTGCTGTACCGCTGTTGGTGGATGTTGAACTTGCTGGAGTGGTATGCCAAGGGGTGAAGAATGCCCTCCACCTCTTGTAAGAGTACAGCTCCTAAGGCGGTGTCGCTGGCATCTGTTTGCAGAGCAAAGGGTTTGGCGAAGTCGGGAGCGATGAGCACGGGACCCTGGGACAGGAAGTTCTTAAGTTGGTTGAAGGCGGCTTGGCAGACGTCCGTCCAGTTGTAGGTCACAGCCCCACTAGTGAGCCGGGTGAGAGGGACGATAGCGGCCGCGAAGTTGGGACAGAATCTCCGGTAGTAACCTGCCATACCCAGAAAGCGCCGTAGGGCCTTCCGAGTAGTAGGGGCAGGGTACTCCAAGATGGCGGAGATGTTGGCCATTTTGGGTCGTACTTGGCCTTGTCCCACCTCGTGTCCCAGGTATGTCACCGTGGCTCGGCTGAAGGTGGCCAGCTTGATGGTCAGTTGTGCTCCCTGCAGCCTGGTCAACACTTCCCGGAGTTTGAGAAGGTGCTGCTCCCAATGCTCTGTAAATATCAGAATGTCGTCTAAGTATACAGAAACTCCAGCCAGATCCTGTAATAAGTAGTCCATTGCCCTTTGGAAGGTAGAAGGGGCATTCCTCATCCCAAAAGGCATGACTCTGTATTGGAAAAGACCAAAGGGTGTGATGAAGGCTGATATTTGTTGGGCCTTTTCCGTAAGGGGTATTTGGTAGTATCCCTTCAGTAAGTCAATTTTTGTTATATAATTAGTCTGTCCAACCTTGTCGATGAGATCATCTATTCTTGGTAGAGGGTAGGCGTCCGGAACAGTCACAGCGTTTACTCTGCGGTAGTCCGTGCAGAGGCGCAGTTGTCCATCCTCCTTGGGGACGAGAAGACATGGTGACGCCCACGGAGACTGGCTGGGAATAGCCGTCCCTGCTGGAGTAGATAATCCACCTCTTGCCTCATCCGGTCACATTTCCGAGGATGTAGTCGGTAGGGTGGTTGACGAAGAGGAGAGGTTCCTGGGAGAAGCGCGACATCGTGGGAGGTCATGTTACATAATTTAGGATGATCGCCAAGGACATCTTTATGGTTTAACATAATGGTGGTTATGTCTCTCCTGTGAGAGGAAGATAGGTGGGTTAGGTAATCTCTGAGATTACCAAGTATGGTTGAGTTTTTTTCACAATCTGTACCTGTTACAAGGGTGGTGGTATTTTCAGGTACAGAAATGGTGCAAACTGGCATTGTATTTGAATCAGGTATTTTATTTGTATCAGGTGCAAGGTTTGGTCTACTCTTGTATAATTTTAGTAGATTAATGTGAATTAGCTGAGTGCTTTTACGGCGGTCGGGAGTGTTTCTCTCCAAAGCACCTTGTGATTGAGGATGGTATGCCGTAGATAGAGTCTGTGTGATTCCAAGCTCTGCCAGAACTGCTGCAAAGAGACCGCTCGTGAAATTTGTGCCGCGGTCACTTTGAATTTCCCTAGGTATGCCAAAGGTAGTGAAACAGTTGAGTGAGTTTTGACACAATTGTTTTGGCTGTAATGTTTTTAAGTGGGAAAGCCTCAGGGTATCGGGTGGTTGGACACATAATAGTGAGGATGTATTGGTTCCCTCTCCTAGTTTTGGGCAATGGGCCAACGATGTCAATGATGATCTTTTGAAAAGGTTCCTCAGGCACTTGGATAGGTTGGAGTGGGTACTGAGGAATATTTTGATTAGGTTTTCCCATAATCTGGCAAGTGTGACATGAATTTATCATTGAAGTTATGTCTTTTTTTAATCCTGGCCAGTAAAAATCATTGAGTATTTTGTCACAAGTTTTCTTAATTCCTATGTGACCGGCTTGTTCTCCATGAGCGATCTCCATGATTGGCTCTCTCAAGTTGATTGGCAATACAATTTGGTGAACTTCAGCCCAAGTGGCATCATCAGAAAGTTTATGCAGTTTGAATAGCCTCATAAGAACTTTGTCCCTGGTATAGAAAGAAGGGAATGAGTGATCTGATCTTTAGGATGGTTCTGGCATGGTACCGAGACAGAGTAGCATCGTCTCGTGAGCCTCAGCAAGTAGTTGCTCAGAGAATACCTTGCCAAGACTTACGTTAGGCGTATGAGGAGTGGTAGTTGACAAGGGCTGAGGGGGTATTTGAGCAGTTGCTTCGGACTGTGCACGGGTAACGGCACAGTTAGGAAAAAGATTTGGCTGCTCCTTTTCCATGTGAGCTGTGGGGTTGTATGGTAATGGTGAGTTATTAGTGACAAGGGGTGGAATGACTAACTCACCAGCCAGATCGTTAGCTAACAGGAAGTTAGTATGAGGAATGGGTAAAGACTTGTCCTCACTGACAGCAATGGTTACTACTCCCTTAACAAGCGGACAATCAAGGTACACCCTAGCCAGAGGTACGGGGAAAGTCTGGTGAAAATCCTTGAGGTACACCTTCTCCCCTGTATACTTCCGTTCTACTCCTGGAAGTGCAGATTTTAAGAGGATTGATTGGGCAGAAGCAGTATCCCGCATAATCTGGAGAGGGCGCTCCTCAGAGTCAGAGTCGAGGGAGACAGTACCTTGTGACCTGAAGGGTTTGAAAGGATCAGTAACAAAAGGGAGTGGAATTATTGTGTTCACCGAAGCAACTGGTTTAGAAAATGTGCCCATTTTAGCTACTTTACACCTAGGGTCAGGACAGTTCTTTATGAGGTGGCCAGTTTTCTTACAGAAATAGCAGAACACACTTGGCTTGGAACCACTATCTACAGACTTACCATCCTTTTCATAACTTGCACCTGAACTTACAATGGACTGAGCCTTCTTCTCTCCCGAGGATACAGGGCGATGTACTAAGGAAAAGACATCTGCTATTTTAGCAGCTTTGAGTAGGTTTGTCTCATCCTTGTCTGTAATGTGCAACATGATTGAGTAGGATATTTTACGTTTAAATTCCTCCAGTGCTAAGAGATTTACCAGATCGTCATAAGTGGTGACTGATGCAGACTTGAGCCAGTTTTTAAGGGCTCTGAATTTCTCTGAGGCAAATTCTAGGTAAGTTTGACCAGTATTTTTGTTCATGTTGCGGAAGTTTTGTCGGTATCTTTCTGTGGTGACCGCGTAAGCTGTAAGTATAGCATCTTTAACTACATCATAATCGGCATTATCCTGCACACTGTCTAGAACAGATAAAGCCTTTCCATTAAGTTTTGGCTTGACTAGCCAGGTCCAATCCTCTTTAGGTACCTGAAAATGCGTGGCAGAGGATTCGAACTCTCTAAAGAAAGCTTCAGGATCGTAATCAGAGAACTGAGGTAAAAGAGGCAAAATTTTTGTTAATTGTATTTATTTGGAGTTTGAGTGGCGTGACCTTTATTCTGCAGAGCGAGGACTTTTAACTGATGTTCTCTATCACGTTCTTTTTCTGCTCTTTCACGCTCTTTTTCTTCTCTTTCACGCTCTTTTTCTTCTCTTTCACGCTCTTTTTCTTCTCTTTCACTCTCTTTTTCTGCTCTTTCATAGTCTAACTTCATTTGTAATGCCTGCATTTTCACTTTCTCCACTTCTAGGAGAAGTACTGTGTCTGAAGAACCTCTAGAAGTGGTGGTTTCTGACTGAGGGTCAGTTATTGGTTCTTCACCCAGATGAGTTAATATTAGTGTCATTAAGTGTTCCTTTTTAGTTTCATGAGTGAACTGGATGCTAAAGTTAGCGGCAATATACTTGAGTTGATCTTTAGTAACTCTTGCAGCTTTAAGTTCTTCAGCAGAGGGATTACCGACAAACTCTTCCGCATCAAACTCCATGATTAATGTTAAAACAAATTAAGAACCACAATAGGGTTAGAAGAGAGATGCCAAGGGCGTTTTTCAGGAAATTCACTCGAGCTATTAACTGAACTACCCTGACATGAGATTTGATAGGGGAATGACCCCTGGAGATTTATCACTTCGAAGGATATAACGAGCCAGTGGAGAAGTACCAGAGAATGCAGTACCCACAATACGCACACAAGATCTGGCATAAGTACTCAAATGTTTGAGTTTTGAACTGGTCAAGTTAATAATCGAGTGAGTTAACTAGATTTGGAACATCGCTGGTTCCGTGAGAAAAGATGAGTCAGTATAGCTTAGCGGGGAGGAAGTGTCCTACTTGGAAAAATATCAAACAGAGCAATAAGGTAATTTAAGCAGTGTGACGAACTGGAAAATGCCTCTACACCAGGCCTTCGTGTAGTGAGTTTTTAAAGGCACAGCTATCCACACGCTCAATCATGTAGCACACGTAAGCAATAACCCACCAACATAGACACAGTGAACTCTCACAACAAAAGAAAATACCTGGGGTGAAACACAGAAAAATATGAATATCACTGAAGTG
The DNA here is from genome assembly GCA_016584305.1 of Chionoecetes opilio. Lineage (NCBI taxonomy): Eukaryota > Metazoa > Arthropoda > Malacostraca > Decapoda > Majidae > Chionoecetes > Chionoecetes opilio. Next base: position 29,589 of record JACEEZ010003946.1, on the reverse strand, counting down.
AGATTAAGAAATAACAACCGTAAAGGTTATTACATCCCGGACAGGCCCCCAACTGCTACGAGCGAGATAGTGAGTTGTCTAGAGGAATGAGTAGTGAGACTGAAACGCCCGAAACCATAACAAAAAGGTGATGGAAAGAAGTAGATAACAATAACAATTTAATAATATCTAATAAATCACCTTGTAGCAAGGAGTAAGATGATCTTGCTTTTGAAGCACACACAGAGATGACTAAAGAAAATGCTTATATAATCTAAATGACCAATATGTACATAACACAAGATAATTAACCCTAGAGAAAAACACAAAAAGAATACTAAGATAAGTTTCACCACCAGGTAGTAAAGCAATAATAATAAGGTGAGTTGACTTGAGTAGAGTTCCCGGTGCTAATGTTGACTGGGTACTTACTTAAAGGCACAAGAATGGTGTTACTGCTATGTTCCCCGAGAGAGTAGTAACGCTTCAGCTATATACAGATGACTCACTAACAAAAGAAAACGAGGTTTATAAATGCCCTCGTATTTGCCTGGGGCTGCTTCACTCAGCTTTGAGTCGAAACACACCGGCGAGATCCCGGAGTAGTTCCGGTGCCTTCCTTCGTGTTGATTGAGGAAGGGTAGTTAGTGGTACTCCAGGCAGTGTGTGTGTGTGTGTGTGTGTGTGTGTGTGTGTGTGTGTGTGTGTGTGTGTGTGTGTGTGTGTGTGTGTGTGTGTGTGTGTGTGTGTGTGTGTGTGTGTGTGTGTCACACAGGATGAGGATAAGGCGAGGCTTATGATATTACAAAAAAGGTATGCAGGGCCAGAAATTGAGTTCGGTCAAGATGAAACGTGGGAAGTAGTCGGGCCAGCCTTGCATACAACACTCTGCACATGGTGGGGAGATGTGCGTCATTCGTGGTTACTGCAGGCTGGGTCATGGCGTATACTTCCCTCATACCTCCACATACCACAATGACCACATACCACAATGACCACATACCCTCTATATATCTGCCTCCTAAACATTTCTGCTGACAAGTCTCTCGGTTTCAGAAAATTCATTAAAACCCATGGAGATCCGCAAACGATGAAGATTAGGTAGTAGTGGTAATGGTGGTAATAGTCACTCCATTTTTCACTACAGTTCCACACTTAGTACATGTAAGAAAAGTTATGTAGCTGTCGGTGTGTAGCTTCCCTATTTGATATAATTCAATATTTGTGCTTATTCTTTTTACAAGGATACTGTCTAGATTTGATTGTTCATGAATATTTAGTCTTGTCTTTAGTTAGTTAATTGACCTCAACAAAACTAACATTAACATTGAAAACATATTCACATATACAACTGCTCATAATTTTTTATTCATTCGTGTGTGTGTGTGTGTGTGTGTGTGTGTGTGTGTGTGTGTGGTGTGTGTGCGCGCGTGTGCGGGGTGGGTCACGTTTACTAGAGCGGGCATGCATCGATAAAGGTCAACTCGGCGTGTGAGCCGCGGCCGTCTGCCTCCCAAGGCTCCGTGGTGGCGCCAGCCTCGACGGAGCTTCGGATTTTTTGTTATTTTTACCCTGAGTGATACTTGAAGGAAAGCGTTACGTAGTTCTTTGGTTTACTCAAGAATCTTAGAAAATTCGTTCTTGTAGTGCTTGAAATCTCTCCCGTCTAAAGCAACATAAAGATTTACCTTTTTTCGTATATCACAAAGGAATAAGGCGTAGGGATGGACTCAAAGGCAAGTATTGAGGACAAACAACTGTTTTCCTACTCGAACAGAAAATACCTTGAAGTACATTTCTTGAAATATTCGTTGATAATGATTGGGAACATTTTCAGGAAGATGGAAAGTGATGCACTTGATGGTTTCCCATGAGAGACGGAAAAATATATTACTCGTGTAAACACTTGTGCGTTATGCCCCTGGAAACACCTGATCGATTTTCCTGTTTCTCACGAAACAGGAAAAAATATGTCGTGTTGAGATATTCAACACACCACCTTTGGGAACACCAGCAGCAGGTGTGTGCTTGTTGGCTGTGGTGACGGTGGTGATAATGGTGGTGGTGATGATGGTCATGGTGATGATGGTGATGCTGGGCTGTGGTGGCGGCTCTTCTCTCATCAATTTTTTCCTTCTTTCATCTAGGCCTGAGTGCGTCGTCAGGATGAGTACAGCCCCTGGTGGAGCCCCCTGTCACCCTGTGGCGGGGGAGGCAGGTGTCTATAGGGTGGTACATCTCATTACGTCCTACAAGGCACTCCCAGGTGTTCTGCTTGAGTAACATCTCTAACATCCCAGCCTCATCCTGAATGAGTGACATATAACTAGGGTTTTAAACAAACACGTGGTGCAGATCTTCGCAACCCTCACACCCGCACACTATAGAACACCTTCACCATTGCTTCGTGACGGCAGCGGTGAAGGTGGCGGTGACGGGGTGGAAGGTATGCAATGGACTATCTTCCCTTAAACTCACTTAGCTACAAATAATAAATGTTTTAAAGAAGCGTCTGGTAGCGCAAACTTGCGCTGTAAATACCTGACATAGGATGTTATGACAATTTAATGATAATTATATCGTCATTAAAGTAAAAATCTATCATGGTTCGTTTCAAAAATCTGATTCCCCCCCCCCCTTTTTTTTAACAAAGCTTTACATACGCGATATAGCAATGATAGGGATAAAATGTGTATCTTCGTCTTCGTATTGGTTGGAGATTACTTCACCCCGCCAGGACACAACCCCTTCCCTTCCCTTCCCTCCCCAATACATATAAATAACACTGTCTCGTTGTTTGGATGTATTAAGCAGGACCTGGGACACTGGAAAACGCTACGGCGACTCACACACACTTCACACTGCTTATTAACGCTGTGTATACCGTACGTGTATGAAACAAGTAATTGAATGGAGACATGACATAGGAAGCAAGATAAAGCCACGCCTACTGCTGCATCCATTCCCTCCCTCCTGCTACCCCTCCCTCAGGCCCACTATCTCATCACTCATAGATATATATATATACCAACAGGTGTTACCGCCCCCAACTCTTTGCTTCACTCATGCGCTGGTCCGCCACGCTCACAGCCTCCAGTCCCACCGCTCAGCAACGCCTTCAGAGATGCTCCTGCTCACACTAATCCCCGTCTGGATCCTCCTGTTGGTCAGTATTGTTTTGAAGGTCACGTGACGCGTTGGAACACTGGTTGAGTATCAGATATTACTAGTCTTACGTACCTCCTCCTTTCTTGTTATTCTATTTTTTTGTCTGCAGAAGGTTTTCAAGGCTTCAGATGGTTGGAAGACCACATTAATCCGGTATTTTTTCCAAACTACCGTATTAAGATCATAAGGTTTTTCTTCGGCACCTTTTGGTAACTCCAGAAAACATTGCGTTGCCGCGTCGGTGACCTTGTGTTTGGTTTGTTACAGGTTCAACACGGGGCCGCGCTGGAGCCAATGGGACCATGTCAGGTGGACTGCAACCACTACGGCTCATGGCTCGGGGACCTGGCTGACGACCCCTTCCACTGCAACATGTACTACGTGTGCTTCAGCTGGCACGAGTGGAGCCCCGTCCCCTTCGCCTGTCCCGACGGCGAAATGTTTGACACCGAAACGAAAACATGCATGAAGGAAGGATACACGTGTAGTCCTCCTTGTCAAAAATGTTCCTATGATTGCGCTAGTCCTATCTTGGGGAAAGTAGCAACCTTCTCTAACTGTAGCATGTACTTAGACTGTATGTCCGGCGTTGGAGTCCCTACTTTGTGTCCCTCCGATAACCCTTACTTCGACGGCAACATCTGTCAGAGTGATTATCAGAAATGTTGTGCCTGTAAACCTACATGCAGTAACCAGGACGCACTCAACCACGCACTCCTCCCGGACCATTCAAACTGCACCAAATTTTACCTTTGTGTAGTCTCAGGAGTCCCGGACGAGACCAGCCACGGACATTGCCCCAGCGGTAACTTCAACCACGATACGGGCGACTGCGACAACACCGCTCCCTGCGTCACCACCTGCACCAACGGGCCCCAAGAAAGTGGCTGCATTGATAAACTGATTTGTAAGACTGTAGGTTGTTTCCCCAGGTGTACCGGCTCATGTGATCCTATCTACTTCTGCTGCACCAAAGACGACATAGGACACGAGGTACAACCACAAAAGTGCTCTAACAACTACGTGGTGGATCCTAATTCAACGGTGTGCGTACCTCCCGAAGAATGTCCTGTCTAACCACTTGGTCTTAAGGCTATTCCGGCATCCACTTTATGTATAGAATGTTGTATATGTGAGTCATTTCCTCTTCATTCTTCTCTTCGTCTTTCCGTCTCTATATTTCTTTCTTATAAGATATAATATTCACAGTTTCCCAAAGACAATAGAACTTATCGCGACCAGCACTCAATAAAAACACGCTTTTACATAATTTTTCATGTAAGTTGGAATGCAAAACCTATGAGATACTATGTAGTGGTGTGAATACTATAACGAAAACACAACGAATAAGAAATGTTAAATATGGCTTCAGTTTGTCTTTCCTTCAGTCGTTGGGCACACTCGATGACCTCATTAAATAGTCGTGACCTTCACTCGCCTACATGAAGCCGTGGAGGAAGCAACAGGTGCTTCTGCGTGCTTGTGCTGCGCCTGGCGAGGAGAAATCTACGTTATCTGTGTGAGAGTTGTAGCGAGAGAGGAGGCGGAGGGGACGTCATATTCTGGGACCATTCACAAGCACTACAAACTTTGGTATTAAAACAATGGCTTACGGACTATTTAAGAGAAACATTTACCAACACGACCATCGGCTGCAGTCTACATAAAAAAAAAAAAAGATAAATAAACGACAAAAATAGTATAGACTTTTGACACCAACTGCGCGCGCGCGCGCACACACGCACGCACACACACACACACACACACACACACACACACACACACACACACACACACACACACACACAGAAACAAGAGAAAAAGAGGAGAGAAGGAAGATGGTACATTTTATGAGAAAAAGGATTTTAGAAACACAAAGCTGGTGATGATTGATGATTTAAAAAGAGCTGTCTGTGTAAAAATTAAACAAATCTTCTTTGCTACCATAAACATAGTAATAGTAATCCCATGATAGTGAAATAGCCGAGAGTTCTCAGCGAATGCCACAAGATATGTTAAGTTTATAATTGTTTATAATTTGTTTAATCATATCTCGGGTGATCGCCGATGAAAATGTACATCATGTAACCTCGGTATTATTTGAATGTATACCAAAATTAGTGTTTTAATGTCAGTTATCGCGAAACAAACTTTAGTGATATAGAAATCCAAATTCCATGGTACAACATATCCTGTTGGCTATTTTTTCTTTTCTTAAGGAATGTTTTTACCGTTAATAACACTATAGTCGCCTCTGCACTAATGTCGCCAGGCGCCATATATCACGTATTTTAGCATCACTACAGACTTGTATGTGCCACTTAAGAGGCATGCACAGTAGTTTATAATTATGTACCTGTCTTTAGTGGCACATACAAATCTGTAGTGAAACTAAAATTCGCAATATATGGCGCCTGGCGACATTAGTGCAGTGGTGTCTAGTGTTATTGCCGGTAGGGGGGGCAAGGGTGCATTCGGTCCTTATCCTGCCGAACAACAGCTTTCGGATGGCAAATCATCGGCCTGCCACAATCACTCCAGCTTGGCGGCCCTGACGGAGGCCTTCACCACGGCGAGGCTCTGCGACGTCCACACCAAGGCAGACACCGCGAAGTAGGCGAGGATGGCGGCGTCCACAGGCGGGTACCCGATGACGGGGGCGCTGCGGGCGTAGGCTATGTAGGCCACGCATCGGGCGGCCTCCACCAGGGGCGCCCACCACCACCCATCGTACATGGCGCCGATGATGCCCGCAGACACGAACATGAAGGCCATGAAGGCGAGAGCGGACAGCCAGGAGAAGCTCTGTGGGAAAGGCACGTCCAAAGCCTTTAGAATAGGCTAACCTATAACCTAACCTAGCCTATTTTAAAGCCTTTTTATTCTAAAAGGCTTTGGGCATGTCAGTGTGGCGGGTCTCGGCTCGCCTGGTCCTGCCTCCATATATAGTAAGCACTTATACACATGTCCCTCACAGCCAGTCAGTTGTAAAGATATATACATAAAGCATTAAAAAATAGAGTGATCGCTTCATTACTGACACCTTTACCGTATTATTACAGATTCTTGAAGAAACCTCAGGGCTTGAGGATTCCAGCGCTTAAGTTACAAAGTTATATCATGTCTTATCTTCGTATGAGGTCACCACCATGAGTTAGAGTGAGTCACGTTACTCACTGGACAACGACAACGACAATGAGGCAGCACCACTTACTGCCAGTTTGGTGATCCACGTTTGCTGCACCAGAAGGATGATCAAAAAGTGGACGAGCACGTACACCTCCTGCCAGCGGGGCAACTCTGGGTTGTACTTCACTCTGGGACCCTTGATGTCAGGGAAGGTATCCGGATCCCCGAGACGCGGCGTGCCGGGGAACCATCCGGGGCCATAGAAAAGCGCCCGCAGGGTGTCGCCCCAGGTGGTCATGCTCCTCGCCTTGCGGAACACCGCTCTCACGTAAAACACCTGGCGCGAAAAGTGGAAATTTGACAAGTTTTTGACCGTTTCTTTTAACCAAATTTTTCACCTGGGCAAAAAAGTGCTTCTACATCTCCGCACCTTCACAGCTTACATAATCTTACGTGCATGTTGTAAACTCAAATGAATAACGTGTTGGAATGGCCTCAAGACATCATAAGTGACGCACAGGCAGATGAAGTCTAAGGCCATGCGAGTCACTCACCTGCATCCACATCACGTTGAGGGTCTGCGGCTGATCCACCAACCCGAAGGCGATCTTCTCGTCGCGCTTCTCAGCCTGAAAGGTGCCGAACAGGCGGTCCCAGATGATGAGCACGCCGGCATAGTTCTTGTCGAGGCACCACTTGTTCGCACCTGAGGATCAATATAATTCTCACGTGGAAAGAATGTTCCTGTTAGAGCAATAACTGGTCTGCCTTGACCTAAGTTGTGCTAAAACTTGACAATGGAGTAGTTACTGGTGAACTTTGTCTTTCCGAGCTGTTCGATTATCACGTGAATGTAAAAGCTGATGTATAAGTCCGTGCAAAGATAAATGACTTCCCCTTTTACTGTGTATTTATAAAGTTTTTCAGTACTCGTGATGGTTATATTTGAAGGTGAAGGACGTCACGTAGTCTTAGATCAACTGACAATATCAAGTAGTAGTATCAAGTAGTAGTCAATTAAACATGATGTAATCCACTGAACTGTTGTGTAGAAACCAATAAGTGACGGACAAGACAGACTCACCGTGGTGGACGCGGTGGTGAGACGGGGTATTGAAAACCCACTCCAAGGGGCCGCAGTTGTCAATCTCTTGTGTGTGAATCCAAAACTGGAAGATTAAGTTAAACTGCAGGTGAACCATGAGGGCAGGCAGCGGCACCCCGAGGAGGGCCAAGGGCTGGTAAAACCCGAGGGAGAAATACCTCTGGAACAACGACTGTCGCAGCGCCGTGCTGAAGTTGTAGTCCTCGGAGGAGTGGTGCACCTGGTGACTCGACCACACCAGGTTGACCTCTGAGGGGAGTCCATTTGCCTCAGCCATCGCCTCAAGGATGTATCTCGTCGCACGTTAAGTTGGCGAAAATGGGGCCCCCTCACTCCCCCCTTCCGAACGCACGGGATTGGCTGAGGTGTTGGGTGAGAATGCCAACCCCGTGCATTCGGAAGGAGGGAGTGAGGGGACCCCATTTTCGCCAACTTAACGTGCGGCGAGTATAGGTGCGTAAAGGAAGGTTTAAGTGTGTGTGTGTGTGGGGGGGGGGGGGGGGGGGGGGGGTTAGGTACAAACACACACGCAATCAAAAACTGTATAGCATGCTGGGCTCTCAATTACTGATGAGTGGCTGGCTCAAGACAATCACAACAAGTCGAAGATATTTCATCAACATTATATTTCGGATTAACTCCCACCCAAAGACTTTCCACACGTCAACAACACATTATATAGCCAACATAAAGCAGTGTGTGTATGAGTATGAAACTTTTCACCACACACCCACACAACCCGTGGACAACAAAAGAGTGAGGGAAAGGTAACCGTACCGTGAGTGGCTCGGTGGAACCAATAATAGCCCATGTCGGTCCCGAGAGCCGCGACCCACCAAGTGACCGGCGAGGACCAATCCAGATCCAGGAAGCGGCGGTCGTACAGCCACTCGTAGCCACCCAGACTGATGCCCACCACCACCACTCTGTGAAGACACGCAGCGGGCTGAGGCGAGGCGAGGCAAGAAAATGAAATGACCACAAATATAAGACAAAAACTTGAGGAAGACAAAGAAAAAAAATAGGAGGAGGCAGAGGAGAGGAAAAAGAAGAGGAGGAGGCAGAGAAGAGAAGATAATATACTTTGATCCTATCTAGACACTTTGCAAGTACCAACGACAAGGTTATTGACTATACAAAGCGCCACCACGCCAGGACGAACCTGGTGGGCTCGAACCGCTGACCGAATGCAGGGACGCTGCACGCGAGCCCACAGAAGAAGAGAAGAGGAAAAAGAAGTAAAATGTGAAGAAAATGAAGTAACTCCAAATGAGACAAAAACTGGAGGAAGAAGACAAAGGAAAAGAGGAAGAGGCAGAGAAGATGAATAAGATGAGAAGAAAAAAGAAAGAGATGAAGAAAATGAAATGATCAGAAAAAGAAAAAAAATCGAACAAGTAAAAGACGACGATACAGAAACGACACAACAAGAACAAACAAACGACACACAAAATAACGCAGAACGGCACAAATCAGATAAACCAGAGGATGATGGACTAATTCTTAGTTGCGAGACTTCAAATAGCAGTTTATATAGTACGTAGTACTAGTCGTGTTTTTTATATGTATTTATTTTAATATTTATTCACGTTGCAATAGTACTTTACATCACAGTTACCATTAACTTTCAGTAGCTGTGTTTGGAACGATAGGAAGCTTGTTAAACGACCTTTGTTATATATATATGAGAAGAATTTGAACATCACAAACACAGTAGGATACAATAACAAGAACCCTGCAACATGACCTATATATTACGGTGTTCAGGAAGGGAAGTGGAGTGCGAGCAGAGTACACAAGCCCTGCACCAGTAACACGTGGACACACATGATAGAGGAGAGAAATGAACTAATGCACTTGATCTTCTGACCCCCTCCCCTCCCCTCCCCTCCCATCCCCTCCCCTCCCCTCCCCTTCCCTTCCCTCCCCTTCCCCTTCCCTCTTCCATCCCTTCCCTTCCCCTCTCCTTCCCCTCTCCTCCCTTCCCCTTCCCTCTATACCAGGATACAGGACACACGTCATAATTAAGGACACCAAACAAACGTGATTCACTAGTTTTCTTTTTTGTTGGTTAGCAAAGAGAACAAACTTAAGTAATTATTGTATCATGAATGACCTAGACACTGCTTTTCTGTACCTCTTCAACCACACATCCCTAACACACACACACACACACACACACACACACACACACACACACACACACACACACACACACACATACACACACACAACATACACACACACATACACACACACAACATACACACACACAACACACACACATAAACACAGAAGAAAATTTTAGATGAACGACTGTGTTTTTTTTAATGTGCTTTACGTAGGATGTCTAATTTTTGCACCGGACTAATAAATATACACACACACACACACACATACAGATGGAGACTCACCCTAGAGTGTCGTATACAATGCCATGAAGTACTGAGGCGAACAGCTCGTTGGCTCTGATCTTCCCGCCCTTGAAGTGAGTCACAAACAACTCCAGAAAGATGAAGACGAAGAAGAGAGGGACCGCCTGAAAACCGCCAAAAAAACCCGCCCAACCAAGAAGGAAAAGTCAAAATTTGTAAGAAAGATGAACGACTGTGGTCTTTTTTTTTCTTTCTTTTTCTTTAGGATGTATCATTTTTGCACCAGACTCCACACACACACACACACACACACACACACACACACACAACACACACACACACACACACACACACACCTCGTTCGTGTAGTTGGGCACGTCCTCGGCATGGCGGAAGGTCGTCTCGTTGGGGCTCACCAAGTAGAAGAAATTTCCCAGCCCCCGAGCCATTGTCACCGCTGCCGCCATGACGCTATGTTGTTGTTGTTTATGCCACCACCACCACCACCACCGCTTGGATGTTTACGTTCTATAGGCGTCTTGGTAATGTTGTCTTCTTTTTCTGGCGGTGCGCTCTGAGAATGATGATAATAATGATGATAATTGATGATGACGAACGCTTTTACAACTATCATTGCTTATAGTAATGTAGTTGTTATTGTTATTACTACTTTGATGTTTATAATGATGACTATGATAAAGATGATAAATGATGATCAAACTATATTCACGACTATTAATGCTTATACTAATGTTGTTATTTTCGTTATTATTACTACTTTGATGATGATGATGATAGTTACTTCTGCCAAGGTTAAGGTGTGTACAGGCGACTTGGTAATGTTATCTTCTTTAGCTGGCGTGCTGCTAATAGAATGATGGTGATGATAATGATGATAATTGATGAAATGATGATGATGAACGTTTTTACAGCTATTATTGTTTATACTAATGATATTTTTCTTAATATTACTGTTTTGATGATGATAACAATGATGACTATGATGATAATGATGAATGATGATGAAACTATATTTACGACTATTATTGCTTTTGCTAATACGTATGTTACTGTTGTAATATTTTTTGTTGTTATTACTGCCTTGATGTTAATGATGATGATAATGGCTATGATGATGAGTATGATGATAATGATAATAATTGCTGATGTAAATATATTTACAACTATTATTGTTTATACTAATGACAATTTTTCTTAATATTACTGTTTTGGTGATGATAACGATGATGACTATGATGATAATGATAAAAATAATGATGATGAAACCATATTTTCAACTATCATCTAATATACTATAGGAGTAGCCGTGTGTCTGTCTGTCTGTCTGTTTTGGGTAGCCGAAACTGTAAATTCAATTTTGATGAGAGTAGGCTCAAAAAATTGCAAATAAATCGTAGGTGGTAAGCAGCTTGGTCCCATTAATCGAATCATTTTGAGGGGGGTTTTGGGCTAAAAACACTTTTAGGAATATTAGATTACAGGAAAAACTCTGCCGTAACGTTTTGCCGCATTCCACAAACTCAGTAGACTCATGGACTTACCGTTTGTGTGCGTGTGTGAGTGTGTGTTGGAATCACACGGAACACAAAGGTTTGGAATCACACGGAAGGTGGTCTACCCCGAGGCACTTTGACCAGTGACCAACGACAGCAACAACACGATTGGAGTTTGCAATCACATATGTTCAAAAATAACTGTTATTTGGAGTGTGGGGGATTCGAACCCAAGTGTTTTGCATAGAAACAGCAACACTTTACCACTGAGCTATGAAGCGCCCTTTGCAATCACATGTTGTCTAACATATACTACTACTACAAACAGCAATACATGGGTCCGAAGGGCCCACAAGCACTTGTCTTCTCTATTGGGGGTATCAAGGAGTATTCTGATTCGCTTATCTTATCGATTAAACGTGACATGGTGAAATATTGTTGTTGCTGTTGGTGGTGGTGGTGTTGATGTTGTTGTTGTTGTTGTTGTTGTTGTTGTTGTTGTTGTTGTTGGTGGTGGTGGTGTCCGTGATGTTAAATGTAAATACAAGTAAAAAATATATAATCAAAAAAGGAAATACAATACATCAGAATGCTATCTCTCTCTCTCTCTCTCTCTCTCTCTCTCTCTCTCTCTCTCTCTCTCTCTCTCTCTCTCTCTCTCTTTTGACGCATATAAACAGGTTCAGGTTCAATTTAAGCCTTTTATTCCATTAAAACGGGTAAGAAATAAGAATATATATTACAAGTTGCCATGCGCAGTAATCTCAAAAAGAAAGGAGGAAAACAAAGAAATAAATCAAGTACTAGAAGGACACATGCAATCTCGGAAGATAAGAGATAAAAATACGGTAAATTACTTTAAACAATTATAACCGAGGAAAGAATCAACACACTTTCAAAGGAACAACGGTAGTGCAAAAGAAAATATATTATATGAAATTATATATAAGTGATTTTTTCTCCAACCTTTGAGAGACAAGAGGGATTTTTAGCTAACCACAATACCATTTTTAAAAATCTTTGACCACTCCTATAGGTGATTAAGGTCTTTGGTTTTTCAGGTAGGTGAGGGTTAATAATAATCTCTTAATAAACTTTGTTATTCCTGTTCTTATCTTTTACGATGTTATTCTATCGATATCGGTATTAACTTGTGTAAGAGATCAAGGTTAAAGTTAATCTCTCTCTCTCTCTCTCTCTCTCTCTCTCTCTCTCTCTCTCTCTCTCTCTCTCTCTCTCTCTCTCTCTCTCTCTCTCTCACACACACACACACATACATACACACACTCACTCACTCACATACACAAACACACTCCATTTTCCTTGGCTTTTCACGGGTAACTGCACAAAATAGCACCATCATCACAACTCAGCTATACCCAAGCAAGACCTGTCACCATACATACACCCGTCACCATACATACACCCTACACACACCATATACACGTACACACTATCAGATTATCAGAAAACAAATGAGTGTGGCCCTAGTAACATGCCAATGGGTATACCAGTCTATTCACCATGGCAACAGTAAAGCCCAGAGTTCACAAGTTTTACCATCCCACTATCAACAGTCTGTACATTTTTTTAATACAACCCCGTGTGGTAGTTTTTTTCACATACTTTCTATGTTCTTACGCTCTTTCTGATCACCTGTGGGTTTCCTGAGTACTGGAGTGATGGATCCTTAGTGTGTACAGCTCCTTGGTCTCACTCCACCCCGTCACTGGCCCTCTCCTCTACTGAATGCCTTGGGTTGGGTAACACTGGTGCCCGATAGCCGAACAGAGATGGCGGGAGGAGGAGAGGGGCACTGCTATCCCCCACCCACCTACTAAACAGCTGTGTCCGAACCGAGGGAGATTAAGCTTGGGTTATTTAGTATATTATCAGTGTTGTGGATGTCATTGTCTTCGTGTACGTACTAGGTCGAGTGTGTGTGTCATGATTCCTGCTGAACTGCGCTTAACTGTCCACATTAGCTTCGGACCTCCCTTCGACCTTCGGTCGGGTGTGTGTGTGTGTGTGGTGTGTGTGTGTGTGTGTGTGTGGTGTGTGTGTGTGTGTGTGTGTGTGTCGGTTGTTACTGCGCATCTTTGTTGTTGTTTTTTATTAATGAAGACTCGTGATTTCAAATGTTAATTTGCGTGTGTTTACTAGTGATTTCATTTGTACTTTTGTCCTTGAATCTTATTTGCGGGCTGAGGATAAAGCTTGTCGAACGTAAGAGATAAGAAAAGATAAGCTTGTCACGACGCTTTAAGTTTAAATAAGTTCCTTGACCTTTTAGCATTAGTTTCATAACGCCTTTGTATAACTGATAATTATCCTTGACTCGTATCTTGTAAAGAAACCCTTGACTACCATTATCGTTATTTTCTTTTCACACTCAACCGAAAGTTTTCAAGATTCCTGGCAGATAATTATAATATTTCCGTACTGTTGAATATTGTTATAGCATGTCGACTTAAAGTAATCGTCCAGACCCATCTTTTCTTTGCCTAATTATATTGAATGTTCCTTCAAAACACCGAATCCACCAAAAATAATTGATTTCCAGGCCTTATTTCCGTAAAAACACGACTTTTGTAAAAAGCGCGCGAAAAAAACTTTCTTCATCCCAACAGCCCCTTGAATATTATTGATGACGTCACAGGAGGAGCTAAAATGTAAACAACGTCGTCTGCATTTGTGACACCCGTCGTATCGACCAGCAAATGTAAATGATGAGCGATTGTAGTTCGGTGTCAGACAGTGAATCTGTCGCTGTGACAGATGTAGAGTATGATGCTCAATCTGAAACTGAAGTAGATGATGCTGGTCGCGTATATGTGGAAAACCAACCGCCGAATGTGATACATGTTCGAGCCAGAATACAAAGCCCACTATGGTGTGTGGCAGTAAAGAGAGAGAGAGAGAGAGAGAGAGAGAGAGAGAGAGAGAGAGAGAGAGAGAGAGAGAGAGAGAGAGAGAGCAAGGTTAGATATACGATGAGAAATAAGCAAAAACACTGAAACCAATATAAATGCATGTTTCAAGGAGGAATAGGAGGGGGAGGAAGAAAACGAGGAAGAGGAGGAGGGGGAGGAAGACTCAGGACAATAATGACCTTGTGATGTTATTAGACGAATTAGCGAAGAGGAGAGAGGGAAGGAGGGCCTGGCACCTCTCCAAAACATGGATTGGTAATTAAGGGAAACTATAATGTTTGCGTGGTAATCACAATGAAGGTACTTTCGAGAAAATCCTATGGTTAGTTTCGAAACACACACACACACACACATCTCTGATTGTCGTTCGAAAGGATAAGGAGAGAGAGAGAGAGAGAGAGAGAGAGAGAGAGAGAGAGAGAGAGAGAGAGAGAGAGAGAGAGAGAGAGAGAGAAAAAATCGACTAGAAATAAGGAAATGGAAAGGAGGCCTCTTCTCTCTCTCCGACAGGGACTTAATTTAGAGGAACCCTCAAATTCTCTCCTTCCCTCTCTCCATTCTTCTCTCCTTCCTTCCCTCTCTCCTCTTTGCTAATTCATCTACTAACATCACGAGGTCATTATTGTCCTTCATGAGTCTTCCTCCCCCTCATCCTCTTCCCCCTCTTCTTCTTCCTTCAAAAATGCATTTTTATTGGTTTCTTAGTGTTTTTCTTATTTCTCATCGTATATTTCACCTTGCTCTCTCTCTCTCTCTCTCTCTTTTCTGTCACACACCATAGCGAGCTTTGTACGCTATGGTGTGGCTACGGGATGGGTGGGTGGGTGTGGGGTGATGCAAAGTAACAAATACCAAGTAAACCCACTTCGTATACGAGAAAAAAAATGGTGTCAAAGGTCAAATAGTGACGTAGCGGTGCGTCCACAGGTCAGTTGCTTGGGTGACCTAGACGAGAGCGGTTGGACTGGGAAGTCCAACCTCTGGGAGAGAGAGAGAAAGAGAAAGAGAAAGAAAAAAAAAGAAAAAAAAAAGAGAGAGAGAGAGAGAGAGAGAGAGAGAGGAGAGAGAGAGAGAGAGAGAGAGAGAGAGAGAGAGAGAGAGAGAGAGAGAGAAAAAAAGAAAATAAGAGAGAGAGAGAGAGAAAAAAAAAGAGAGGTAAAGTGTGGTGTGGAGAGAGAGAGATGGGGAGAAGGAGGAATTTGAGAGATAAGGAATATAGGGAGTTGTGGTGAGGTCAGATGTCACCGGGGGAGGTTGGCGGGGGGAGAGAGAGAGGCAAGAGGAGGTTAGTTTTTCTGCATTTGGTTGGAGAGAGAGAGAGAGAGAGGAGAGAGAGAGAGAGAGAGAGAGAGAGAGAGAGAGAGAGAGAGAGAGAGAGAGAGAGAGAGAGAGAGAGAGGAAAGTATAACATAATGTAGCTAATTCAACACCCCCTACCTCCCCCCTCCTTCCTCCCTCTTTTTCCCCCTCCTTCCCCCTCCCTCCCCTCCACCTCCTTGTGGTCGAGATAGAGAGAGAGAGAACTTGTGGTCGAGAGAGAGAGAGAGAGAGGAGAGAGAGAGAGAGAGAGAGAGAGAGAGAGAGAGAGAGAGAGAGAGAGAGAGAGAGAGAGAGAGAAAAAAAAAAAAAAGAGCGAGAAGGATATGAGTCTCCCATCCTTCCCTCCGTTTTCTTCATCCACTCCACGTATTTTTTTCCCACTTTCATGATCGCGCCCCGATGACGTTGCCCTTAAGCTCCTCCCTTATGCGCGTGGGTTTACTCTATATATGGTACTCTGGGGTGATGATCTACCCTTGTCCGCCGCACTAACCTTTTCAACACATGTAACGTTGTCGTATCGGTCTGAAACGTGTGCAAACTTCTCTGGAAACCCACAGCTGTCTTGCTGCACCCATAAAGGATGCATGCATATGGCATATCGCAAAAAAAATCAATCAGAAACACCCAAAAATCTTCAAGTACTATATTTATCTCTTGTGTTTACGTGCTTTTGGGTCAGCGCGGGGAGAGGAGGCTTCCACTTGTGACGTCACCGAGCCGTGGTGTGTCGTCTGCAAGCCTTGAGGAGCGTTTTCGAAGCTCGGGGAATTTGCAAATTTTGATTGCGGATTATTTAAAAACGGCTGACTGGATACAAAAAGTGACAACATATTGTTGATATACTCGATAATGGCTATAATTTTATTGCATTAAATCAGGAATGATGAAATGGTCTGGACGATTACTTTAAGGGTTATATAACAATTGAGTTAGATATATTATATATACTTATATATTATACTTTCTATACTATTTACTATTTATTTATTATACATTTATTAATTGAATTACACTTGAAACAGCTGGACATTTTTTTCCCATTTCTATTTTTCCTTTTTCCGCCTTTTCTTTTCACACTCCCATCGAAAGCTATTTAAGATCTGTCAAGTTAAATATTTCCGTACAGTTGAATATATTTATAGCATGTCGACTAGAGGGTTATAATTTTTATAAGAATAGAGTCAAGCATTTGAACCCTATGTATTTATTTTACTAAATGATAACACTATAAAATCTAAGGAACATAATATCCTACAGGCGCTATAGGCTCCAACGCAAATAAATAAAAAAATAAAAATAACTTCGAGGTAGGTCAATTTCACGAGACCAAAATGTCTTAAACTCGGTATCAATGCTTCCTGTAAAATATCGGCCTTAATGATGGGATGGGATGAACAGCAACGAGACGGTCCTTCACACGTGACTGAGCGGTTATGAGGCGCACACACACACACACACACACACACACACACACACACACACACACACACACACACACACAACAGACACACACACACACACACACACACACACACACAGAAACACACACACACACACACAACACACACACACACACACACACCACACACACACACACACACCACACACACACACACACACACACACACACACACACACAGAAACACACACACAACACACACACACACACACACACACACACACACACACACACACACACACACACACACAGAAACACACACACACACACACACACACACACACACACACACAAGCGGAAGTCCCTCTTAACCTTGAACCCAGGAAAAGTCAGTGCAAAGTGCACGGCAAGAGAACGCAACCACTGTAGCCGCTCACAATGGGGCCTCAAATTTCCTTCCGAAAAAAAATGTACAAGAGCGTCACGCAAACCCAATCGAGAAAGAAATAAAAGACATAAAATAAACATATAATAGAAATAAGGGGGAAAAAGTGTCACGCATAGCCAATCGAAAAAGAAAAAGATGATATATGATAACATTTAATAGACAATCGAAATAAGGAATAAAAACTAAAAACATGAAAACAATACAAAAAATCTCGACTTTTTTCACCGCTATAAAGCACAAAACACATAAAATCCTCCTCCTACTCTTCCTCATATTTCCTCTTCTCTCCCATTCTTCCTTTTCTTCATTCTCTTCTTCTTTTCCCCTCTTCAACTTTTCTTCTCTTCTTTTTTCTCCTCCTACTCTTCCTTACTTGATTTCTCCTAAACTCTTCAGAAACACGGGACAAGATGATGGCACACCTTGACACCAGCTGTTGGGGAGAGAGGAGAGGCAAGGGAGGGGAGAGGAAAGCAGGGAGGCGTAGGAGAGAGGGGAGAGGCAAGGGAGGGGAGAGGAAAGCAGGGAGGCGTAGGTGAGAGGGGAGAGGCAAGGGAGGGGAGAGGAAAGCAGGGAGGCGTAGGAGAGAGGGGAGAGGCAAGGGAGGGGAGAGGAAAGCAGGGAGGGGTAGGAGAGAGGGGAGAGGCAAGGGAGGGGAGAGGAAAGCAGGGAGGGGCGTAGGAGAGAGGCAAGGATGGGGAGAGACATAGGGTAGAGGCGGGCGATGAGGACGGTGACAGGCAAAGGATTGAAGGTCGATTGAGAGGCAAGAAATATAAGAAAGGATGAGGGAAGGAGGGAATATCGAGGTAGAGAAAACGTGGGTGAGGAAAAACTGTTGGCGAGGTAAAAGAAGGATCCTACTGATGGGATGGGAAGGGAAGGGAAATGGTAAATAAAGAGGGGGGAAAAGATATGCATGGGAATTAAGGATCAATGCAGGAGGTGGAAGAAAAAGAGTAATGGGTGAATTAGGAAATATGATAAAAATAGGAGCTAGAGGAAAAATTAGAGAAAGAAAAGAGGAAGAGAAAGATTAGGAGAGCGTTAGAGCGGGGAGAGTATAAGAGGTCAAAGAGTAGGAGGGAGAGGAAGAGAAGGAAGAGAAGGAAGACTGGGTATATGAGAGAAGAGGAAATATAGGAGGAGGAAGAGTGTGAGGAGGAGGAGGAGGAAGAGGAGGAGGAGAGGGAGCAGAGCAGGAAAAGATGGTATGATGCTGATGCTACAATAGACGATGAGGGAGGGGGTGACAGGGGAAGGGATAGGGGGTAGGGATAGCAGTGAGGGGTAAGGGAAAGGGGGCAGTGAGGAGATGGAGGCAAAGGGGTTGTGGGCTTGTGGTATTGGCATTTGGGCGATTTGGCAAAGGTCCAGTCTTGTCTAGGACGTGCCCGCGACAGGACCTCCCTTAGTCGTGCCCTCGTGCCCTACGTGCCGTGCCCTTGTGATCGAGAACCCGTGTGTGACATCAAGGAGGTTTTTGACAGGAGATTTCGAAGGTGATTCAGGTACAGTACGTGTGTCGTACCTGTTGATAGCGTAGTTATTTGTATTGAATTGTTATGGATAGATTTTTATATATTTACTAGTATAGAGTGTAAGTGATGGAGAATATTTTAAGTTGACGTGTGTGTGTGTGTGTGTGTGTGTGTGTGTGTGTGTGTGTGTATTCATCTAGTTGTATTTTACAGGGCCAGAGCAATGCTCGTGTGGCCCCGTCTCCATATCAACATTTTTATCATTCATCCTTAGTGCTTTGTGTTGGCCGAAGCCACCCCCCCGGAGAGCAGGTCACAAACCCCGGCTAACACCCGGTACCCATTCCCTGCTGGGTGGACAGGGGCTCGGGTTTTAAGGAAACAACCCATCTGTTTCCGTTCCGCCCGGGGATCGAACCCCGGGACTTCTCGGTTGTGAACCGAGCTTGCTAACCACTACACTACGGAGTACCTGTGTGTGTGTGTGTGTGTATGTGTGTGTGTGTGTGTGCAGTTGGTGTCGATAGATAGCAAGATAGCAACAATCCCTCATATTTTATTTTATTATATTTCTTTTATTTTTTGTTATATTTTTCCCCTTTCATTTATATTATTTAGTGCGATAATTTCTTCCATCGTCTGATTTTACTTAACTGATAAAACAAAGTAATTTCTTAAGTTTATGTAGAATCGCTATGCTCCCTAATCCTTATGTCCTTAAACTTAAAGTATCCATCGAGATAAGCAGCATTGTATGTTCTTTATTTAGTTCTTTTGGTTTTGTGGGGTTTAATTAATTCGGTTTAATAACGATTTTCCACTCTAGTTTTCTTGGGCCTGTGTTAATGAATGGTGTAGGCGTAACAATGTTTTTCTTTTTTTGTTTTGTTAAGTCTTGTTTTGCAAATGTTGTTTTTGTGGCCTTTATATGGACCATCACCTAATTGTATGCATCGTTTATTTGTATTTTTGTAGTCAATACATTTCTACCTGTCTATCTATCTATCTATCTATCTAAATACCTATCTATCTATCTATCTATCTATCTATCTAAATACCTATCTATCTATCTATCTATCTATCTAAATACCTATCTATCTATCTATCTATCTATCTAAATATCTATCTATCTGTGGTTGATGTGGAGGTAGAAACGATATAGATGAATACACGCGCCTGGTGGACATGACAGCAACACCACCAAGAAATAACCCTATGAGGCGAGGCTTAGAGGTTTAGGTTTATCTTACTTCGAGGGTGGGCTGGGGTTGGGGGTTAAGGACACACACACACACACACAAGCACACACACCATCTGGCATGATAACTTTAGCGGGACCTTCATAAACCGAGTCAACTCCAATAAAAAGTTTCATAACTTTCCTACCATTGTTGTTGCTGAAGCCTTATGATAGGCGAATTTTGGTGAGGAAGCCGTAAGAAGCCGGCTTCTTGCCGGCTTCTCTCTCGCTTGCGTGCCTCGCCAGAACGGCTGACAGTTGCCAGCTTCTTGTCGTCGCTCGCCCGCTCGGCGATCACAGCTGATAGCTGTAAACAAAACAGCCACACAATGACGATTGGTTGATTGATTTAATGCCAAAAAAAAGGTGAATGTGCACACAATGACGAATTGTCATCTTCAACTCATATCCAACCACATCTTCTCTCATAAACATACTGAATTAAACGCAATGCTAGTCATTTCCACAATATATAATTATATACCTATCAGCTGCTCTACCGTAGATAACACTATAGTTGCCAGTCACTTGCCACTGCACTAATGTCGCCAGGCACAATATATTACGAATTTTAGCATCACTACTGATTCGTATGTGCCACTGAAGACGCATCCACAGTAGTTTATATTATGTACATCACACTACATGTCTTCAGTGGCACATAAAAGTCTGTAGGGATGCTAAAATTCGTAATATATTGTGCCTGGCGACATTAGTGCAGTGGCAATTGACTGGCGACTATAGTGTTATATCTACGGTATCTTGTATATTCTTATACGTGGTCTTAAGGTAAGTCCATGCTTTTGAATGTACATCCGTGTGTTTACTTGTGTCCTGTTATCTGTAATTACATTATTTCTACGACGATATTCACTCTATTACTAGTTCCGCCTGTCCCGATGTTTTGCGAAATATCGTCAAGGCGCGAAATCCTGTAAACCTTCATTCATCGCTCTTATTTCACTGGTTTTACAGGTTAACTGCTACCCTGATACATGTTACAGGGAACATCGAGTCCCTAGCTTCCCATGAGAACACTTACAAGTAATAGTAGTTACTCAAAAGCTTAAATTATCCACGTCAAAAACAGTCAGGAGTATGGTTTTTATCATGTATTATTTTATCAACTATTATTACTTGTAAGTGTTCTCATGGGAAGCTAGTGACTCGATGTTGCCTATAACGTGTATCGGGGCAGCAGTTAAGCTGTAAAATTAGTGAAATACGATAGATGAATGGAGGGGGCTACAGGATTTTGCACTGATAAGATTTCGCGCAACACCGCCACGTGTTGTTTTTCTCTGACGTCACGTATCGTGACGTATGAAGCCGAGAGAAGCCGTGAGAAGCGGGGCCCAGGGCTCGCTTCCTCCGGCTTCTTACGGCTTGGCCCAGCGCCGGCTTCTTACGGCTTCCTCACCAAAATTCGCCTTATGTGTGTGTGTGTGTGACTCATGACACTTTAGCGGGGTTACTCAGGCCAGGGCAGGCAAGGGTATATAGGCGTAACCCTGTACCCACCATATGGACTAACATGGTATAGGATTTAAGTGTAGAGTTTATAGGCTATTAAACGCATGTAGGATAAAGTAACGAGTCATCAAAGTGTCGGAGCTAAAATAATAAACTAACCTAATTGTAACTAAATGGCGGTAGCAGAGTGGTTAGCGTCTCGGAGTGGCGTTCTCGGTGACCCGAGTTCGATCCCCGAAGAAAACCAAAATCTTTCTGCACCTTCGAGTGGCCTAAGAACACCCACATGCCCTGCCCATTAACTCTGCCTTCACGCCTTATACGGCGAGTGCATCAGAGGACACAGGGGGGCGGCATGAGCCTCTAATCACAGGCGTCACCAAGGATAGTATAAAGTACATTATAATATCCTTGGGCGTCACTATAACAATCCTGCCTGCGCCACCACGGGCGAGGGCCAACCATCACAGCCCTCAAATGAACCTCCAGGGCCTACCATCCGAGCCCTGGGTCACCACTGCCTACAGGCGCCATAGGCCAAGATGTAAAAAAAAAAGAGAAAAAATAAATATATATTATCATTATTGGTTTTTTTTCATTTTTATTATCTTATTGATAATTATTACAGTTTCTTATTAGTATTGCTATGCTAATATTTCATTAATACAATTGTTATCATTGTTATCATCATACTATATATAGTATCAGTATCTTTATTATTATCATTATGATCATTATCAATATTATTATTATTATTATTATTATCATTATTATCATTATTATTATCATTTTGATTATTAATATCCTTATTGTTATCAATATTATTGTTATTATCACTATTATGGTTATTATTTTATCTGAGTTATTATTATTATTGTTATAACTTATTATTATCATGAATACCATTGACATTATCATTATTATTATTATTATTATTATTATTATTATTATTATTATTATTATTATTACCAGTGGCGGCTCGTGATAAAATACAATGGAGGGACTGCAAGCTTCACACAACAGTAGGATACACACATTTTACCTATTTCAGATATGAGTTGTAGTTGATGTTCGCGGATTTCAGGGCATGGTAGTAGTGGTGGTGGTAGAAGGAATGGTGGGGGTGGTAGTGTTGGTAGTAGAGGGGATGGCTGAGGTGGTGATAGTAGAATTACAGTATTACTTGAAAAATAAAGTCGGTACCGCTTGATTTCAGTCTTTTTCATTTAATGTCAGCTGGGAAAAGTTGATGTTTTGCAAATACTTCACTCGATTTTCCATCGTCATAGGGTAATTAAAGAAAGCACGATTTAACCACACCGTCTACACACATTATTGTAAACACGAGAGGGACGAGACTTAGCTGCCCCGACTGCAGCTCATTGTGTTCACAAGTGGCGCGGCGGCGGCGCAGATATGAATCGTACAGCAAATATAAAAGTAACTTATATTTTGGTTTGGTTTTAATGAAAATTCACTTAGTAACGTATTGAAAATATTTAAATAACATATAATTACTTTTTATTATGATATATTTGTTAGTAGTGTATCAATTCTGCTGTCTCTCTAAAGGCATCATACACCTGGCAGTGAGTGTCTGGGGGTGCTGCAGCTCTGCAGCCCTATGCCACGAGCCGCCACTGATTATTACTATTGTTGTTTTTATTATTATAATCATTATCATGATTTATTTTTCATTATTATTATTGTTATTATTTCAAAGGCGTAGACAGAGACACGTGTAACGCGAGTTTTCTTCAAAATAGATGGTAAAGATACGAGGGGGCAGTCATATCTGAGGTGTGAACTCTCCGACACACACACACACACACACACATACACACACACACACACACACACACACACACACACACACACACACACACACTAACACACACACACATACCTTTGAAATAATAATAATAATAAAATAATAATAATAATTTGGATGATAATAATAACAACAATAATGAAAATGATGATGATAATAACCATGATAATAATAATAAATAATAATAATAATAATAACTAATGAAAATGTGAGCTAGGCTAGATTTTCATAGTGACGCCTGCGTGATACCGAAAAACCAAAATACCGGTAATACCGACGCCAACATACCGGTATTTCGGTATACCGGATACCGGTGCACATTCCTACATTCATCCACCTCACGTCTACTTCAACACATGTCAGCACGTGTTTCTACTCATTTCCCTCCCAACTACTCGACCAGTCCATCGCATCCTACACCTACGCATCACCTCCTTCTTGACCTTGAAATGTCCTGATCAGGCGCCTGCTTCTGCGTCGCTTCAGGGGAGGTGGTGGGCGGAAAACACGTTACACCATTAGAAAAAAAAAGGAAAAGGAATGCCCTCAAGGTAAAGGGAAATCTCCATGCGTTAATATCAAAACAACCTTGAAAAATGAAGAAGAAAAAAACTAATAAAGTATGCACTCAAAGCAAAGATAATTTATATACGCTAAATACCTAACCATAGAAAAAAAAGGAAAACGAATGCATAACGATGGGGATATCTCTTGCGTTAATATGCCATACAACCTTCAAAAACATGAAAAAAATTTAAGTATGCTCCCATGGCAAAGATAATATTTAAATACATAGCGTGAAAAAATAGGGATGCAAAAAAATAAGCTCAGGGCAGAAAATAATGTCCAGTCTCGATAAATACTAACTACGGTATCGAAGTTATCTGCAAGTAACAAGTATCGACAGTTCTTAGCGATTATTTACAAAGCTTTCGTATGGTGCGTGTAACCCAAAGGTCGACGCCTCTATGAGTCTATAGTCTTTCCCCCCTTTGTTTCCCCCCTTCCCCCCTTTTTCTACCTCTACTATCTCCATCTCCTCCCCTTTCTTCTTCTCTCTTCACTCTTCCACCCCTTTATCTCCCCCTTTCCTCTTTTCTTAATGTCGAGGTGTCGGGAACGTGTTCGGGAAGTGTTCGTCAGCTTCTAATGTTCCTTCAAGATAACCTTTTCATGGCCTTTGGTAATCTGATAACCAATTTAGCCTTGCGACCTCAATGTTTAAATGAAACTCTAAACTAAATACTCTTTATTCAGCTCATTATGTTATGCAGACTAGGAATTGTAGGTGCGGGTTTTTGCTAAGCACCGTTTGCCATGCACGCTGGTCATGCATGGGTTGGAATAATCAGTCGGTTATCTTTCTTGGGTTTATTAAAGGATAACAACTGTAACTTTCATTCACCTAAACTCTAATCTTTGTTTTGACTTGAAGGGAAAGTAATGGCTTTCCTAGCCAGTGATGCACTAACTTCTCTCTCTCTTTCTCGCTCGTCCATCATTCTAGCTAACTTATTCCTAGCCTTATTCAGACTAAAACACCTATTACAGAATTACACACACAGCAAAAAACAACAACAAAAAAACAACAACTGTGGTTATATAGAAATTGGAAAAAAAGAAGTTCTGTGGAAACGATAAAACCGAAAAAAATACAAACTACAAAAGATACATATGAGATGACGACATAGAACTTTTCCTTCAATATCTACGAGAATTGTTTTTATAAAGTTATCGTCACTGCAAAACATAATTTAAGTTGTAATGACGTGTTTTCCTTGTAAATTTGAACCTCAATACATCCTCACACCGTCCAAACACACACACACACACACAATGATATATAACAAAAAAAAGCATCATCATTAGGTTTCATAATCACATAACCAAAGAGGGAAAATAAACGAGAGAGAGAGAGAGAGAGAGAGAGAGAGAGAGAGAGAGAGAGAGAGAGAGAGAGAGAGAGAGAGAGAGAGAACAACACGTATGGTAATGAAACAAGAAAAAGCGACCTTGTGCTTGTCTTACGTCATCGGGAAAGGCTAAAATTATAGAGGGGAGCGGCTGACAGACATACACACAGACAGACATGGGAAAGGAGTTGACAGAAGGGAGAGACAGGGTGAAGACATAAGGGGAAGGGTAGGTTGGACAGGCGTAGGGGTGACAGGGTATGACAGGGTATGGCAGGGTAGCGTCTGTCCACCCATCTTGGCAGGACACGCACCCCTGCCAACAGTCTAGCCAAAACCAGCTCTTGCCACACTCACTGCCGCCCCTGACTTGTGTTCCTGCCCTTCCTTTACTTCCCTCTCTTTCCCCAATCCTTCCATTTCCCCCACTTTATCTTCCCATTTCCTCTTCTTTTCTCCCCTTCCTCTTCTCTCTCCACTATTTTCCTCTACTATCTCCTCCCTTTTCCTCTTCTCTTCCCACTCTTTCCTCCAATTTATCTTCTTTCCTCACTTTCCACAACACTCTCTTTTACCTTTTAATCTTCCTTGTCCACTCTTTCCACCAGTCCTTTCCAAATCATCTTTTCATCTTTCTAAAGGTAAAGACGTTATTAGATCATCGGTGATAACAAGGTTTCTACCGCTACACACACACACACATACACACACACACACACACACACACACACACATACACACACACACACACACACACGCACAGAACAAGATGCCTTTTTTACGGGCTAGTTGGGGGAGTGCAAACGAGACATAACAAGACTTAATCTATTAGTACGCTGACCTTACTCTTGCCATTTTGTTTCCTTCTTTTTCTGCATATTTTGTTCTCTTCTGTGTGTGTGTGTGTGTGTGTATGTGTGTGTGTGTGTGTGTGTGTGTGTGTGTGTGTGTGTGTGTGTGTGTGTGTGTGTGTGTGTGTGTGTGTGTGTGTGTTCAAGCAGAATGAATTGAATAAAGTTACGGTGTTGGAAATAATGTGCTCGCTCGCTGCCTCGGTGGAGAAAATGTAGAAGTGTTGGGGAAGCCAGGACTAAAATAACATGTAACACAAAGACCAACAAAGTCCCGGGTTCTATCCCCGGGCGGAGCGAAGACAGACAGACTCGGGTCTTCTTAAGACCCGAGCCCCTGTCCACCCAGCAATGAATGGGTACCGGGTGTTAGCCGGGGGTTTGTGACCCGCCTCCCGGGGTGGTGGCTTCGGCCAACACTAACCACTAAGGATGAATGATAAAAATGTTGATATGGAGACGGGACCATACGAGCGTTGCTCAGGCCCTGTAAAATACAACTAGATGAGATGGATGAATACACACACACACACGTACACACACACACAAGACGAGGAAAAAACACGAGAACAAATACCAAAATACATAAAATACCCATACAATAATCATATAATTTTATTTTTATTTTACTCTATCCTCTTGACACAATCATCTTATCGATACTCATAAAAAACAGGAAGAAGAGGAGGAGGAGGAGGAGGAACATCATCGTCATTAGCCACAGTAGATGTCAGAATAGCAAAAAAAGTCCTTAAAATTAGAAACAGATTGCTCTCTTAAAAGTTCACTAAGGTCATGGTCAGAATTTGACCTTAATGACCTGAAGAGAGAGAGAGAGAGAGAGAGAGAGAGAGAGAGAGAGAGAGAGAGAGAGAGAGAGAGAGAGAGAGAGAGAGAGAGAGAGAGAGAGATTCAGATTCAATACTTTTATTCACAATTGAAGTACAGTTGTGAAAAAGACTGTTTCATAAGAACAGTCTTATCGCAGTATACATATGATGAGCTGGTGTTAAAGAAGGACATCGATATGAGGGACAATGTCGTAGAGAGAGAGAGAGAGAGAGAGAGAGAGAGAGAGAGAGAGAGAGAGAGAGAGAGAGAGAGAGAGGTGGAGGGAGTGGAGGAAAGACCTTATGATCCACCCTGACCCCAAGGTGGAGGGGTGGATGGCTGGCTGAGAGGTGGAGAGGCAAGAACAAAGCACCACAAACGTTATAGCTATGATCTCAGTGCTGACATCCTCGATCTTTAACCCGATGCAACCCGCCTTCTTCATCTCCTCTCCCTTGGTTGCCGCCTCTTCTCCCTCCACCCGCCACCCATAAATCATCCATCAGCATTTTATCTTTTTTTCCACTCATAAACTTTCCCCCTCCACCATCCCCTACCATGCTCTTTTTTCCACTCATAAACTCCCCCCCCACCGCCCCCTACCATACTATCCCTCTCACCCCTCCCTCCAACACCCTCACACTATATTATATCCGCCACTTCTATCGTAGGAAAAAGGTAGGAAAAGCGTAGATTTAAAAAAGAATCGGGAAAACTGGTTCACAAATAGGGTGGTAAATGATTGGAATGGACTCAGTCGTCAGGTAGTTAGTGTGAAGTCAATAGGGAGCTTTAAAAGGAGGCTAGATAATTTCATGGATGGGGATGAAAGGTGGATGTAGGTAGTGTTAAGTATCAGGAACTACCACGTGTAGGTCTCGCGGACTCTTATAGCTTCCTTATTTTCTTATATTCTTATGTTGTATCCCTCCACAGATTCGCCCAACCCAAAGTCACTCTACCAGTACTACAACTCAGTAACTTTAGCCCAACCCTAATCTCAGCTTCCCCCCTCGCCAGTCTGTCACGTTCAAGACAGGAGAGTTATAGTAGAAATACATACCCGGCATACTACTTACATACATACATACGTCATACATACATACTACATACTACATACTACATACCAGGCATAGTAGCTAAAGATAAATGGTGTCAGTCATGTGGTTTAAGCTTTAATACACACTGATAAAAAGTATACTTCTCTTGCGGTAAAAAAAAAAATTGTATTATGATAATTACTTAAAGATTGTTTAAGGTTTGTTAAGGCGGGATCATCTCAGCTCTGTGAAGGCTTCGATGATGATGCTACGGATAATGAGGAAGCAATGTGTAGGTTTGTTTCACAGTCTCTTGTAGCGTCCTTATTTCTTATTTTTTTCCCAATTTATTTTAACTTAACTTTCTTAACTTAATTATTTCATTTTTATTGGAATGTAATTGATACTCACAAGAATCAAGACCCATCCATCCACTCTGGAGTCTGTATCTTCGTAACATAAACCGTGTAGCAACAGTAATGACAACATCACATAAACAGTTAAAGAAAATACCACCGGGACTAATTTCGTTGTGGTTGTTGCTGAGGTTGTGGCCAAGACTAATAAATTCCTTCCTTGTACCTCGCCCGACTCCCCGCCACAGGCTCAAGGGCAAATGCGACGGAGATGAGCACCGAGGCCACGCGCACCTTAGCGTATGCCCCTATTTTTATTTTATACCCCGCCCGACATCCCGCCGCCGCTCACATAAGAAAAAAAGATTAAAAAAGGAACGTTCTAACACTTCAATATCAGTGGAAAAAATCAAGGAAAGAAAATATCAAATAAAAAACATTGTGTGTGTGTGTGTGTGTGTGTGTGTGTGTGTGTGTGCGTGTGTGTGCGTGTGCGTGCGTGCGTGCGTGTGTGTGTGTTTGAGGATTGAGTGATGCTCGTATATGTCCAAATTTTTTATACGAAATTATCTTTTTTTCATGAAACTTTTTGTACCCTGCTTGCACAGACCATTTTCTCTTGTAGTGGCTTCCCTTAATCTATTCCTCTAGTTTTTGGCGGGAAATAAATAAAATACATTCAAAACCATAGGAATAAGGAGTAATAACAAAATATAAATGTTATGAATTGAGGTAATCTTGCAGGAAAAGTTGTTTTTAAGGTAGAGAGAGAGAGAGAGAGAGAGAGAGAGAGAGAGAGAGAGAGAGAGAGAGAGAGAGAGAGAGAGAGAGAGAGAGACATGCTTTGGACACCTATTTAACTATTAATAGTGCTTTCCTACCCTCACCCGCCTTCCATCCCTTCCCCTCTCATTCCCTCGCGAGTTTCCAAAGTTACTCCGTCCCCTCACACCCCATTCCACCTATTCCCCTCACCCCCCTATCCCCTCCACCTATTCCCTCCTCCAAATTCCCCTCACCCCCTATTCCTTCCCCCTATCCCCATAACCCCCCTCCTCCTAATTCCCCTCAACCTCCTATTCTCACCAATCATCTTTTTCCTTTAACCACCCAGCACACTTTTCTTCCTCCGTCCTGGCGAATCTGATCTCATTAATTTTCAAAGGTACCGAAAAGGGAAGGAGGAATACATAGGAATAC